>BMAU01015491.1:0-95000 GCA_019973935.1 Trichonephila clavipes
TTAAAAAAATAACCGAAAAGAGAAGTAAAAACAAAATGCTTTCTTCCATAATAAAAAAATACACACAACACTGACATAATTTATGTTTATTATCTGGCTTTTTTCCGTCATCAAATAGCTATCTGTGATCCCAAAACCAAATTAAAAAAAAAAATATTTTGTTTTATTTGCTGTATTTTCTCAATGAGAGATTTTTTTTTTATTACGTTTTAACATAAAATATTACTCGTTAAAAGAAAAACGAAACCCAGACCCTGAGAAAAATTCTAAGAAGATAAACAATTCACCACTGTAATTATTATTGAAATACACTGTACATTAGTTGTAGAAAAAGAAAAGGAAGTCATGATTCACTTTTCAACCAGGCTGCATAGTACGTTTGCTAATCATTTGATTGACCTTCAATCTTATGGTATGGTTATTATCAATATTAGTTCCCTCCCATCTTTTATGCGTTTGCTTTTCGCTTAGGGAAATTGTAAATAATTGAGTTTTGTGATATTTGGAAAAGAATTGATTGGTTTAACATTTCGGTAGGATAATTGAAAAGTGTCTGATTTGCGTCCTTTATTATGGTCTTGTACTTTTGAATCATTTTAGTTCAGTTTTATTGGATTTTTTCTCAAATCATCAAAGAATTGAATAGTCCTTGAAAGAAGGTAAGTATACTTTCTATAAATTAAAATATTCACTAGAATTCCGATTTGTATCGTGTACAGTAAAAATAATTCTAAACAAATGATTGGGGTGACTGAGTCCCCCCGCACTACCATTTATGTTAGTATCGAGTACGCGCCTGCTCCCGGGTTAAAACATTTTGAAGTCTTCTCGCTTTAAATGTTAAAAAGTAACACAATTATTCTTCATCGGAATTTTATATTCTTTTTCATAATTTAACATTAATTCTAAATGCTAATTGTGTGAGGTTTAAAATTACAGTTCTTTTTAAACAGTTATTTACAATTATAGCATTTATCTAAAAAAAATCATTTTACATTTTTGTATACAATGTCATGCACACAGTTTTACTCTCCTTACAGTTCAGCTATTATATCAAGAATAATGTTTTATTTTTTTAAAAAATGAACTCGTGCGAAGAATCCGTGTTTCAGCCAGTATACGTTTGATGTATCAGTACTGAAAAAGGTATTTTATAAATAATTTCTTATTATTGAATTTGGCCGCGGTAGCCGAGTGGTATAGGTATCGGATCGTGGCTTGCCTTATCTCGAGTTCGAGCCCAGTACCACTAAAGACCCGCCGTGTAGGGCAGCGATGCACGTTAAATCTGTTGAGAGTTGAAACGTTTTCCCGTTGGTGTGGTGTGGTAGTTAGAGAGAGGGGTGCCAGCTCAGGTGTCATCCACGTCACTTGACCATGGTTCAAAATTACGTGGTCCGTCGTCAAAAAGCCCTCGTGAAGCTGAAAAGTGCGACGTTAATATTCAATCAATCAATCTTATTACTAAATTAAGAACAAGTTTAATAATTATTAGGGACTTCCACGGGCTTGTTTTGTAGAGGAAAGTTTTTCAAAGGAAGGTTTAATATCAGAAATTGACACTTAAAGAGTTGTTTTTCTATATTTAGCTGAGATCTATATTTTGTCTTCAAGGCATCCATTGCAGAAAATCTGGTTTGAAAAAGGTAGGATGTTGAAAATGGTAATAGTATACGAAGTGCTTTTGTTTTCAGTACAGATAATTCCTCATCCACCTCTACCCCAAATTCAAAGAGCGATTTATTACAAAATTGCCTTTTAATTTTTCACTGGATGTGAAATCTATGAAGATTTCTTCTTCGGAAGTGAGAGCCCTTCTGGAGTATCTTGAAATAGATCCCTAATCCACTCGTAACTTGCTACCAAGCTGTTCTCATCCAGAAAATAATTTAAAAATTCTTTACCAACATAGCTAAATGATTTTACATGTTTTAAAAACAACTTTCACATGTTGTTCTACAGATTTGTAAGTTTTAACACATATCGAGCTGGGGCTTTTTCCATCATTTACTTCAGTAGTGGTAAATCCAAAATTTAAGTATTTTGAGAAGATCGCCTTGATTTAATTTCGGAACCATGCTCGTTCGTCTGTGTACTTGTTGATTCTTTATTATGGTCCAATGTTTGCTTACGACTTAAAAATGTATGTATGATATTGTTTTAATCTACTGCCGTAAATATTTAATTACCGTGAATTACAATTAACGTGGAAATTAAAAAATGTACATTCAAGCTAGATTCGGTAGCTATAGGAGTATCGAGTCGACCAAAATTGACTGAAATTGTACGAGGAAAAGCATTTTTACATGTTTTGCGCAGACGTCCGATAGGTTGCCCATACTCACGCAAACGTACCCTATAATGCCAGATGTGATGGATATGATAGAGAGCGACATTGACTAGACTATTTTTCTAATGACATTTGTACTTTGAGCAATGAATGCTGAAGGAAATAAATCTTTAATTAAATACATCATTTTGCGATCTGTTCCAATTTAAAAATTAGAGAGAGAAAAATAACATAATTCTAAGTAATATATATTTTAAGTAATTTTCTTAAAATATATATTACTTAAAAGTTACATATACACAAAATTTAATATACTTATCGTATTAATTTCTACGGTTTATAATTAAGATCGTATTGTAACTTTAGCGTCTCTCTCTCAAAGTGCATTTTTATTGCAGTAAATACATTATTGTTGTACAGGGGGCGAGACAAAAATTATGATTGAAAATTGGGTCGCCAGTATTCAAAGTTTGAGAAACACTGCTTTTAATGTATGAGTGGTGCACAGAGTATTTTATGACTAATTAATTACTACTAAATTAAGAACAAGTTTAATAATTATTAGCTACTTCCATGGGCTTGTCTTACAGAGCAAAGTTTTTGAAAGGAGTTTTAAGATAAGAAATAGACCCTCTGAGTTCATTTTCTATATTTAGCTGATATCTATATTTTGTCTTCTAAGCAACCACCGCATTTTGTAATATGTTCCAATTTAAAAATCAGAGAAAGGAAAAAAAAACTTAGTAATTATCCTATTACTTAAGTAACATATACAAAACTTAATACTTATGTCATGAATTTGTACGGTTTATAATAAATATTGTTGCTTTATCGTAAAAGTGCATTATTATTGCATTCAGTAAATTATTATGTATAAGGGGGGGCGCGATAAAAATTGTGATTGAAAAGGGGGGCGCCAGTATTGAAAGTTTGAGAAGCACTGTTTCAGACCAATTCAATTATTAAGAAATAAGTAACTACTTCTAGGTGCAGCAAGAGATGGCGTTTCGAAATCGAATTAAGTAACAACAAGTCAGGTAAGAAAAGATCGAACCATTTTTAGTACAACAATAATTATCTACATAACCTTTCAAATTAAGAAGAGACAAAAGCTAATTTTAATTTAATGTTTTGATTTAGAATTGGATCAAAAAAATTAAATAAAAATAAAATAGCTCCCAAACTTAGAACTAAAATAATGATACATCATGACTTTTCCTGTATGTGCATTAAATTTATATGTATAAAAGAAATACTGAAGAAGATGCTTTGTAATTATAAAATTATAGTCATTTGTCCTGATAATTTTTACAATTATAATGTGTGAATATTAATTTCTAAGCAAATTTATCTCGGGAAAAGTCGCAGCAAATAAATCTGTTACTCAATTTTTCTAATAAACATTCAAAGCTACCTCACTTTTCTCTTGGTAATGTTGTATGTAACCATGCATTTTTTTTTATAAAAAAAAGATATTTGCAGAATGAGAAAACAGGCTCTTTCACATTATTTTTAAAAATGTCTCTTTCTATGAAATAAGTTGGCAATCACTTCATTCTTAAAATAGCATGAAGATTGCTAAAAATACAATAATTTTTTAAATAACCTTGAATGCGTATGATTATAGGTTTGATATTTAAGTAAGGAAAAACATCTCTATGTTTATTATTATATATGGGCGTATATAATTTGCTGTTTGAAAAGTTACGCAATGTTTCATGATCTTCTTTTAAGGTTAAAGTTACAATTAAGATATTCGCATATATATTGAAGTATTATGTATATTTGAATTATTAACATGTATTTCGGAGTACAGATATAAAGCTAATATTTTGAAAATTTAGTAAATTCCTAATTGCTGAAGGGATTTTTAATCACAAGATACCAATGTTTAACTTTGCTTCTGAGACATTCAGTTCTTCATGTAACTTTTTGGGGATCGCATAATATACTCATTTTGCATGTATCATATGAACCTTATATGATACATATTTTTATTCGCGCCATAGTTATTTATTATTTTATTTATTCATTTGTCTCTCTGTTCACTTCTAGAGTCATAATTCTAAAAGGGAATGAAATATATTGCAAAAGAAAGAAAATAATCATTTCAAAATATAATTTTTAATTTTGGCAACCAATATCCTGTTTTGCTTCGGCTCTGTTGCTCATGTTAGTGTAATCAAACTTCAGCCTATTTTATGTTTTAGTTTTTTTTAATTGATTTAATATGCGCTCACATAATTGTTCCTTGTCATGCACATAGAACTAACTTCTAAAAAGAAATAAATTGACTGGAAGAAAAGATTACACAAATTACTATTACTTCAGTACATTTAGGTCCGTAATGATATGGAGCTATAGAAAAATAGAATGTTTTAACTAATTTAATACATATAAAAGAGAGATTTTAAGAAAAAAATATCGAACTTATTAAGTTTATAGCATAATTTACTTTATTTTAAAACTAGATGCACAAAAAGCGGTAGTGATCCCTAAAAGTAAACTAAACTCCGTAAAAGCTAATAAAAGGGGGTAAAGGAGTTGGATTCGTGTCAATCCAAGGCACGCACAAATGAATAATTTTGTTCTTTTTTAAGGTATTCGACTACGTTCAGAACCGTGATTTTGCAAAAGCGTGTAAGTGGATAATATTTATGATATTTAGTGTCACTTAGATTAGTAAATGTATATAAAATTGTTTTAAGAATAGTATTACAATAAAAAATTATTTAAGTACAATACTTTGACAAAAAATGAACATAGAATGACCCATTTTCAAAATGTTCTCCTTTTGTGAAAAATGCTTCTATTATAATTATATTTTGCCTGTATATAGCGCAGACCTCTGTTCAGTGGCTCAACTAGAATTTTTGAAATATTTAACTTAGAAGTGGGTTTATCCATGTTTTACGACAGCAGAGGGGAGCAATTTTAAGAAAAAAAAACGCCGATAATTATTTTAATTAGTTGTAACTCTGAAAATAATGTGATTTTTTCAAAATTCAAAGTTGAGACTCCGTAGAGGGGTCTGAGCTATATACAGGTAAAATATTATTATAGTAGATGCATTTTTCACAAAAGGAGAACATTTTGAAAATTAATTGTATTGTCGAAATATTGTATTTAAATAAATTTTTTTGTCAAAATGTCCTTAAAACAATTTTATACATATATTCTAAATATCATGATACTAAATATCATAAAATTATCTATTTATGCGCTTTTTTAAAATCATGTTTCCGAACGTAGTTGGATACCTTAAAAAGCATACATAAAGCAAACATGAAGTTATTGATTGCCATGTTGTGAAAGTTTTCAATCTCTCAAAGTTGACAGGTTCCCTAATCAATTAAAGCAGTTAATTGATAATACGTAATTGATAATAAGTTTGCTGTGCATTTTAAAAATCAAGCAAACTATTGGGTGTTATAAGAGTATGCAAATTTTTCTCACAAACCGAATACGGAAGGTCTCAAAAACTTCTAAATAAAGTTAAAAAAAATTTCAAAAATAAGAAAATTTCTTGAACTTTTCAAAAGTGCAGCAGAATAATGCAAGAAACTTTAGACGAAAGTTTAAAAAAAGTGTGTGTGTACTTATGTACGCACAAGATAAATATCTCGTAACAAGATAAATATCTTTCTAAAAATTTTATCCTACGTTTGTAGAAAGAACGACACTAATAATAGAAAAAAAAAGTATTAAACACATTGAAAGTTTTATTATATATATAATGCATTATCTAGTTAAATAAAGTTTATTTAAATATCAAAATAAAATTATTTCTACATAATTAAAAAAATGGACAATTTTTAGCATACAACGTATACGTATATTTATTATTGATCACTAATTTCATATTCAAGTTACTTCGTGGAACGAATTAATAAGCAATCAATCTTTATTTATCACCTTAAGCCATTTTGATTCTTTAATAACTCGTTCTCAGAAGCATCTACAAGCAAATGCTTTAATGAAAAAAAATTAAAATTTCAAGGACATTATAATAATTTAAGGCTATAAATACACAGTGAGCTACAAAAAATATCTATTTCACAATAGAAATTCCTTTTTCATATTTAAAAAAATAGTGAATTTAAAATAAATTAATATATATTTATTAAAACGATATTTTTTTCTTGAGCTGATGTTCAATAACGAAAAATTGTCTTTTTTACATTAATAGCTGTCGTTTTTGTGGAAGGTAAATTCATTTAATTCATTATTACAATCAATTGTTTCAGTAAATATATATTCTTGATAAGAAATCACTTGTTTTTAATAAAGAAATATCCAAATTTTCCGTTTATTTAAAACATTACTTTTCAGAATAGAGTTAAAATGATAAATTTATAATAATTAAAATAATTTGTTTGAAATTTTTTTAATTATTACGTTACGTATCCATAATTGGGATAATTTAACTGGAAGTTTTGATGCAGAAATGCCAAATAATAAGAGTTGTGGCTTAAATTCCTCTCGTTGTCATGGTGTGGTAGTTTGGACAGTAAAGATGTACCAGTAAAGATGTCGACCTCGTCATTTGAAAGAAGTTCAGAATTACGAGGTCTGTTGTAATAGTTATATGTCTAGTTGATATCATGAAATATTACGCCATAGAAGTATACTGCATCCTCGGTCATCTTACATAAAAAATAAAATTAAAAAAATTCGTTTTATTTAAAAATGTGATAGTTAGAAAGCACATTTACGGTAGTGCAGGATTTATCATTTTGAAAAGGATGTATAAAGTATATTTGTGTATATGCAAGTTTTCGGCTTTGAAAAAAAGTAAATACAAATTCTAAAGAATTTAATTTGTCAAAGAGAAAATTTTTTAATTTATTAATTTTTTTTCTTTAATACAACTATTATTTTTCTGAGTAAACAGCTCAAGCGGAAATTTAAAAGCAAAATATGCTTGAACTCCTTAGAAAAAGAATGACATTTCTATTTTAAAATAATAAATTATAAATCGAATTGAAAATAATAAATGTGGTGCAGTAACATTTTTTTTATTTTAAAAAACTACAATTTTTACAAAAAAATTCAAAACAAATCACATTCATATATCTGATTCTTTTTTCTCCTTTTCATATCAATAAGTGACTTAATTAACTGTACAAAAACAAATAATGAAATACGAAATGTTCTTAACACAAAAAAAATTTATTTTATATTGTTTTTAACTAAAAATTCCATTTAACTGTTTCTAAAGGAAGGAAAAGCTGGTGACATTTTGTTATGAGGAAGTATTTTACAGAAGTGTTATATTTAATTATCTATCTTGTTGGAAATAGTTGAAACATACAGTGTGATATTAATGATAATAAAAATTATCTAAAACTTTGCAATATTGCATACTAAAATTTGAAAAATTAAAAAAAAAGCCACTAGAAATTTAAGAAAAATTAATTTGTAAGAGGAATATTTTGTTATAAGCAGAGAGATAAGTTATTTCCAATTAAAGATAAATTAAATGAAAAATACTGTCCAATTTTAATGTACGGATTATTAAGGTTAATTAATTTTATCAGCTTTGTATTATTGTTCTTCTACACTAGACTGCGCTATGTGTATAAAAACTAAAATTCAGGGCGTCGGTTTTTTGTGATGGTGTGCGCGCGCATCGTAAAAATTTACCCTCAACATTTTTCCCTAACGTGTCAAAAGAAGTGTTATTTCAGGAAATGCTTTCGATATGAACCTCGACTTCTGTGAGGCATAATTCTTAATCAAACCAAAATTAAAACATTTCTCATTGAGATTGAAAGAAAATAATTTCTTTTAGATTTTATAGATGCCATAAATGCACAGAAATAAATATTATTAAATGAACTGAAACAGTGAGGAACTAGAATGCGTGTGTTTCTTAACGAGTCTATGCCGAAAGCGTATTTATCTAAGCAGACTCTCTTTTCATGTAGATAATACCAAGGTTAAAAGTTTGAGCCATGGAATCTCTTAGCAAGTTATCCTAAATTACAATAATTAATTGTGTATGGAATATATTTCTAAGATGATACGAATATTTGAATATATGAAAGAAATTACTGAGGGTAGAGATATCAATGAAGGATATTTTCCCCATCATAGTATACTGCGAATATCAAGTCACACAACAACACTACGCGTCAAATTGAATGAGATTTGTTCTACTATACATTATATACTTAGCTTCCGAAATATCCATCTTGGAAAAAGACGGTTTATATAAAAAGTAAGTTAAAGTTCTTGAATCCAGATAATTTATTGAGTAGGTGGACGCGCTTTGCAGATTATGATATAAATTATGATCAATCTCACCAAATTACTGTACCTTCTAATAACAAATTAACCATTATCTTTTTTACTGTATGTATTTAAGTGGGATTATATTGTTACATTTATCGGGGCTCGAGGATTTTATGCAGATCAGTCGCAAAGAACAAGGCAGTACTTTAAGAGCGATGAGAATTTATTGTAGAAAATCCAATCTTTTAAATACAGCAGTGCTTCTCAAACTTTCAATACTGGCGCCCCCCTTTTCAATCAAAATTTTTATCCCGCCCCCTTATACATTAATAATGTACTGAATGCAATAATAATGCACTTGGACTCTAAAGCTACAATCTTTATTATAAACCGTACAAATTCATGACTTAAGTATTAAATTTTGTATACATTACTTTTAAGCAAAAAAATATATTAAGTAATAGGATAATTATTATGTTATTTTTCCTGTCTCTAATATTTAAATTGGAACATATTGCAAAATGCGGTGGCTGCTTAGAAGACAAAATATTGATATCTCTCAGCTAAATATAGAAAAAGAACTCAGAGGGTTAATTTCTAATCATAAGCATTCCTTTGAAAAACTTTGCTCTGTTAGACAAGCCCATGGAAGTCGCTAATGCTTATTAAACTTGTTCTTAATTTAGTATTAATTAATTAGTTATAAAATACTCTGTGCAGCACTGATACATTAAAAGTATACCGGCTGAAGTACCCGCTCTTCGCACGAGTTCATTTATAAGAAAATAAAACATTATTGATATAATAACTGAATTGTAAGGAGAGTGTGTAAAGCCAAGTGCGCGACAATGTTTGCAAAAATGTAAAATGATTTTTTTTAAATGATTGCTCAAATTATAATTAGTTTTACAGGATTCAGCAGCAAAATTCACAAAATAAATCTCAGACGCGGTCTTCACACCTTCAACAGCACTCAGACATAATTATGGATGTCTAAAATACACGTATATAAAATATTATTCACATGCAATCCCTCGTTTAACAGCCGAAGTAATCACTAATCGCTTCAACAGTCAAAACAATACTAACTGATCGCTAGTCAAAACCAGACTAACTGACTTTCGGCAAGCATCTCTCTATTTATATCCCTCACGGATAACTCAAAAAAGACCCGCTTGCATATAGATCTTGAAATTAGTGAATTTCTCTACTCCAGAGGGTCACAAATTCGCCAAAAATGGTCACCAAGTCGATAAAACGGTCGCTAAAGTCGCCAACTTGGTGGTCTATTGCCATGATTTTGTCAAGTTCGCATTGAATCACCATTATAACGTAAATGACGTCATTCCTTGTGAATATAACAATTTTAACGTGAATTAAATCTAATTTAGAGTAAGATAAAGGCATTAACACATTCAAATACAAATTACTTACACTACTTTACACAAAATGCGTCTTTAGAATTAGAGACCTAATTAATGACTTAAATCGGAACATTGGAAGAATTGCTCTATGCAAGATTTCTGAGGTGCCCCCTTGGAAAGTGATTTATCCTAAGGTCGATTTCACCCTATCATGCTACTTAAAAGCATGCACTCCTGAGAGTACGTACAGAACACTGTACTTGGAACACAGAGAGCTTTTTTCGACTATGAACCTATCTTCACCGATGGCTCAAAGTCTAAATCCCCTGTTGGTTCGGAAGTAATTTCTCTGAGCACTGTAATTACAGACGCTCTACCAATTTCAGCATCCATTTACACTTCTGAACTCCATGCGCTAAGAATAGCTCTAGAACATATTTCACTATCATGCTGTAAAAAGTTCATTGTTTACACAGACTCCCTGTCAGCCCTTCAAAGCATTGTCTCTTTACATTCATCGTCTTACCTCATCCTTGTGGACATCACATATGCTTTAGCTAATTATCTTAAGAAGAAAGATATCATATTTTGTTGGATCCTAGGACATGCCGGAATAACTGGAAATGAACTGGCTGATACAGCAGCACGATCAGAAAGGTTCCCTATTCCACACTCTGAACTGAAAGCTTGTTTCAGGCTGAAACTGCAAAGTGTATGGCAATCAAACTGGGACCAACAAACTGAAAATAAGTTGCATAGCATCATGCCCGTTCTCGCTCCAACTGCGTCATCATCAAGCAACCGCCGTGAGCAGGTGATATGGACTAGGCTGCGCCTAGGACACACCCGCCTAACGCATAGGCATCTTCTGGTGGGTGAACCACCACCCTATTGCGAGAAATCTAATGTCTCACTATCGGTAAAACACATACTTTGTGATTGTTCGCATTCAAATCATCTTAGACATCGGCTTTTTAACTCTGTTGATTTTGCTATATCCGGAATTTTAAAAAATAGCATCAATTCCTCACTTGTATTCAAATTCATAAGCATCAAGGTTTTTATTAATCATATCTAATTTTAATCTATAGATTTTAAGAAATGCTTATAGACTATGCCCGACTCTAAGGCTTTATGGCCTGCAAATCTTATATAACTGTTCTTATTGTCTCTCTTGGCGCAGTATGATCTAAATTGGTCCTTGCGCCATTAAAAAAAGAACCAAACCAAATCACAAAATGCGTAACATTTCCGAAGTTATTGTAGGAAAACATAACAATGTCCGTGTTGTTGTAGTTTGTACACATAATGGACTTAGTAAAAGAAGTGTACCATAGAACAACCTTTTTCAAAATGTTCTCCTTTTGTCAAAAGTCCTTTTATTATAATAATAATTTGCCTGTACAGGGCTCAGACCTCTGTCCAGAAGCTCAACTATGATTTTTGAAAAATTCACATTATTTTCAGAGCTACAACAATTTGAAATAATTATCGCGGCATTTTTTTCTTAAAATTTCTCCCCTCTGTTGTCGTAAAATATGAATAAACCCACTTCTAAGCTATATATTTCAAAACTTCTAGTTGTCTCTGTACAGAGGTCTGAGCTATATACAGAAAATATTATTATAATAGAAGCATTTTTCACAAAAGGAGAATATATTGAAAATGGGTCATTCTATGTTCATTTTTCGTCAAAATATTGTACTTAAATAATTTTTTTATTTTAATAATATTCTGAAAACAAATTTATATACATTTTATAATCTAAGTGACACTAAATATCATAAATATTATCCATTTATACGCTTTTGCAAAATCACGGTTCCGAACGAATACCTTAAAAGTAACTGATAAGTTTTGCTTTACGTAAAAAACATGTAACAAAATAATATCCAATTATTGTTCAGGCTTTAAATTCGATACGATGTTTTTCGCACGTTAAATAGGTCCTCACGATATCGGGATGTGGAAATTTGGAAAGTGGGTGCCAATCTCACACACCCAGGTGTCCTTCCCGACACTTGACTGAGGTTTAAAATTACGAGATCGGTCGCCAATGGGCCTAGATTAGTTTTAAAGTGTGGCGATTCAGTGATTTAATATTTTGCTATTTTTCATGTGCTTGAGGGGGGAAAGTTTGATGTGATAAGATGCTACGATTATTTATGGTTCTAAATATGTATTGGCTAAAGCGTTACATGAAGTTGTATCTTTCCACAAAATTAATTAAATTATATTTACATACTAATATAAAAACTATATTTTCATAATAAGACAGAAAACAACAAAAACCTCAACAGAATCGACAACTGTGAACTTTTAAAATTTCAAATGTAGAGTCACAATGGATATAGGACTGCTTTTTGTGATTCGTGCTTTTTTTTTCAGAGAACATGCATAAATCATATGAATAAAGAGAGAATGTCTTGATATTTAAGATGAATTTTAAGATGACCTACTATTGAGGATGAGTAGAATTTGAGTAAATGATAAAAAAATGATATCACTTGATAATCAATGCTAAAATCAATGATTAATGCAAAATGTAAATGAAGCTTATCATGTTTTGCGTGTCTAAGAGGAACAGTATAGAGAACAGTGTTTTCTTGATTTTTTTCAATCCTCTTGAACAAAGAATATTCTCTAGTTCCATAAATCCCAAGCTGAAAGATAAACAGAGTTAATACCATGTGGCCGTGACTACATTATCGACTTTTATTACGAATCTCTTTTCTTTTCACTTTTGATTTCAGTCGCTTAGACTTCAGTAGCAATTCAGTGTCGATCATGGAGAAGCTGTTTGAGTCCATCGAAGAGCATCCTGAGCCACAAGACACTGAAATTACAGGTTGGTAGCTCCTATTTCCTTAGTATTTTTAGTATAAGTACCCAAAGACCTCTTGGGATAAAAAGAGAACTTTCTTTTTGTGTAATCTTACTTAACACACGCAAGGTGTAAGGGCAATATATATGTGAACAAGTAATATATAAAAAAAATTTTAAGTAAATTCCTACTTAGATCAACAAAGAAAATTTTTCTCTTAGCCGCTTTTTATTAAATAGTAACAATTAATATAAATATGTTTGTACATATGACAGATTCACAACATTAAGCAGTAATTAATTTTTATTAATTATCGTTAAAGTATCGTATTGTCATCCAAAATAATCGTGTATCTAAAATTTCAGTTCAACTGAATTCTTTAAAACATGAGAAAAAAATCTTTTAAAGTTTTCACCCAAGTCGCTAAAAATGAAACCAACGTGGCTGTACCTGTAATTCTTTAAATAATTAGTTTCAGTCAATTAATTATAATTAAATTATCGTATGTTTAGCCAAAACAATAGTGTATAGAAAATTTCAGCTGAAATGAGTGCTGTGAGAAAGAAACCTTTTCAAGTTTTGACACAAGCCACCAAAAAGGTCGCTAAGTCGCCAAAAGGTACCAACGTGACTGTATTTGTAATTCTTAGAATAATTAGTTTTAATCAATTAATTTTTATCAATTATAATTAAATTACTGCATTTTCATCCAAAATAATTATGTATATAAAATTTCAGCTCAATTGAGCGCTTTAAAATGCAATTTATTAACAACTGAAAATTCTTGCAAGATAAATAAATATACGGAGAGTGTGAGCTAAAGTAGGAATTGAAAAAGGAAAAGAAATGCAAAATTATTTAAAATTTAATTGAAACAGTAAAAATTATTGTGTTTCATTTTAAATATGTGCTAGATAGAAAATGTACACTTTTTTAAATTTTCCTCGTTATCAGCGAGTTGATTTCGTAGAGAGTCTTCATTTAGCATGTTTTAAGAATGCATTTTTTAGTTACTGGGAATCGGTAGATCACACACACATCATTATTTATAGAACTATCATGACGTAGTTTGTCTGATTCCCTTATCAAGAAACATATTATTATCTTTCATCATTCACCATTAATTCATTAATTATAATCAATTATTTCTGCTCTTAATGCAGTAATTTTAGAATAAGTTCATTGTATAATGACAAATCAAATATTCAGAAGAAAATTTGCGTGAAATGTACATCAGCAACGTTTGCCTGATGAAATATCGTAGATTTAAAAAGAATTTGTAAGCTAAATTATATTGAATTCGAGTTTTTCGAGTACTGTTGTTGAAAGAAGGATAATTGCAATTCAAAAACATTTGCAGTAAATTTTAGAAGATAATTAAAAATAAATCTCCCAAGTTAGGTATGTAGTTTTATTTATTTATTTTTTTAAATTTCATTTCCCTTAAAATTATAATTAAAAGGCAGGAGCCAACTTATGAATTCAACTTTAGGACTTCAATTGCAAAGGCAAGAACTTTTCAATAAATAAAATTGCTAATTCCCTATATGATGCCTTGGGGCACAGTTTTCAAATTCGCTTACTGCATGGAATGATTGAGTGAATGGCTACTAACGTTGCACACTAAAGAAATATGATGGCTAGATGATAGGTTGCATAGAAAATGCAACCTATCATCTTTGCTTATATTCTTTACCTATGTTCTTGCCCATCATCTTTGCCTATATTCTTTGCATAGAATTGCAAAGAATATGGTTGCGTAGATGACAGCATAATTTTACAGAACACTATATTCCTGCAATTCAATGGTTACATTGAAGTAGAATACTAAAATATATATATTGTGTGTGTGTGTGTGTGTGTGTGTGTACGAAGATATACTTTGTAATTGAGAATTTATTCATTAATGGTCATTCCACATTATTTGAATTTCTTTTTAACCTTCTGACCGGAACATCAGTCGCTCTTAGAATCATCCGTCTGACAGACGGGTAAGCAAATTATTTCGAATTTTATTACCTTAAGGACTGTTTTAAATGTCCTTATCGATCATGAAATTAAGTAGAAATTTTAATATTTTTTTATGAGGCACACTATAGTAATTTATTTTTTATCACAAGAATTGTGACTAGTATTTTATAAAAACTAATTAGAAATTATTTATATTCATGTAAAAATATATAAGATAATAATACCAAAAAGGAAATAACTACAGGAATAAAGATACTTAAAGACGGTGATATATAAGAAAAATCGCACATATCGGGAGTTGAAAGAAATTGCCACACACAAGTACTACCACGTGATTCTCTTACTGGGTAGAGTCCAAATGAAGATGTCAAGGCAGCTCACCCCAAAAATCACACTACAGCATTATCTACAGGCTTCAAAGCAAATATTTTCCGTCTGAGAGACGGATGTTCCGGTTCGAGGGTTAATCGAACTATAGATTCGTTTCTAATAAGAAATGACGCGTTTATTTATTTTATTTGACATTAAAGATGTCGATTTTTTATTGCTGCGATTAATTGTGAAATCGCAGTCATTTCCTTTAAATTTTATAAACCTGATATATATTTCAATGAACGCATTTAAATCCCTTTGTACAAAAATAAATTATATTACTTTATTAATAATTTATATTATAATATTTTATGATTTAAAAAGTTTATTTAAACAAATACCTAAAATTTGCTGAATTAATAGAAATTTATTAAAACTTAGGTAAAAGAGGTCTGAGAAAAATTACCTAAGTTAAAAAAAATTAAATTAGAGTAAAATGGTAAAGAATGTGTGAAAAAAGTTGCGTGTGTGGTTATGATCCCATGATAGAAGTAAATACGTCTGATTTATTCTGGCTAGTAGTATGACATTGTTCGGATGTACTCTGTTTTCGTTTGCGACATTTTCGCAGTTCATTTTTTCTGCACTCCATTTTTCATCATTATTTATACAGGACTATATTCATAATTCTCTGTAAGGTTTTTTAACGCCGTAGTAAAAAAATAAGACGAATACAACAAAAATGAAAAAACGAAACAGAAAAAAATTCGTTTAATTTACATTCTTACATACAGGTGTTCCATGTTTGAAACCTTGGTTACACCGCTTACATCTGTGGGATAGTCCAATTCCTGCCCCACTGTACTCGACATTATATTATTAGGGATTGCAATACCAGTATAACGAATACCGGTACTTTGAGCCATTTGTACAATTTTGTAATACTGATATTCACAAGTTTAAATACCGGTATTTCGGTATTTACTAGAAATTTTTAAAATTGTCTCCACTGTATGTTCAGCGATCGCCAACATAGCAAAATAGTATACGTTTTTGTTTTTATGTCTCCCTAACGGACGAAATTAATTAGGATTTGAATATAAAGTTGCATCGTACAACCAAGAGAAGTAATAAAATATGTGAATCATCCAAGGAAGAGGGGGGGGGGCAAAGTTATACCACTACAGCTCAGAGTGATACTGCACACACGCAAGATTCACAGCCTTATATTCGTACCTGTGAAAACAAGGTTGTAGTTGAGAAGAATATTTCGATAAGTTTTAAGCTAATGAGTTTGTTAATCATATTGTATTTGTGTGTATCATATTTTAGGATTCAAAATGTTTTTCAGATTCATTACATAGATGCTCATCAATAATAACCCATAATAATGAATTAGAAAATAACTTTACACAACATAAAAAATCATAACTTTGTAATATACCACGCACTAAATAGTGATAATTACACTTTTTTGTGATTTAAATAAATAAGATGTTCCTTTACTTTTTTGTAATTCTTTATATACTATTATACTTTATAAGTCAATTTTTTTTGTGATATTCCCACTCCCTAATAAAAGAGGCAAACAAAGAAACACCTGTGAGATTTCTTTCTTTTTCTAAAATTTCTATTACCGGTATTGAAACCAGTATACCGGTATTAAGATAAAAAAAAAAAATACCGAGAATACACAACACTACACACACCGGTGTTGAGCTTTTGATCCGATATTGCAATCCCTAGGTACTATCAACGTTATTCACAGCACTGTTATCCTTCCCTTGTTATTCGTGTTATGCGAAAAAACTTGGTCTTTTACTTAAGACCCAAGTTTTCGTACCCCCTTTATCGCGTGATATAGTAGAGCTACATGAAAGGTTAACATGTGTTGTCAATGACGTTGATAGTACCATTTTGAGTTGAGTGACACAGGAATTTGAATATCGCATTTATGTATACCGTGTGACCAAGGGTTCATATATAGAACACCTTTAGAATATGTAAATAAAACTTGAATTTTTTTTCTGTGTATTCTTTCGTATGTTCTTTTTTTGCTGTATTCGTTATAGTTTTTTTTATTACAGCTTTCCGAAACCTGGGGGGGGGAATTATGTGAATAAACCTGTTATTTACCAACTTAACAGTTAATTCATTAACTAATGGACATGTTTTAATGTCGGAACATTTAGTTTTTACTCTTTAACGGTCTTCCATTAGTTACTTTATAAAATAGTTCACTATATACACATTTTTTTTAAATATTAGGTAAAGTACAAAATTATTAATCTATTATAACCCTTTAACCTTTTATCTACCGACGATTCATATAAGTACCACTCTCACTTTAAAATTACACAGAATAACAATTTGTACGAATACTCTGACGATACTTAGCAGGAATATTCTTTTAAATCGATTCTTCCAAGATATATGTCAGCACGGGTTTTATGATGAGTATTTTAGCGGGGAAAGCAAATTGTTTTATAGCAGACATTTTGATCGGATTGCGAAGGTTGTCATTTTTGTTCCGAAAAAGTAGTTAATTTCAAGTAAAAGTTTTTCTTATTTTTTTTTGTATGTTAATGCAAACCTTAGAAAACAATTTGCTATTTATTCTAAGTGAACAGTGTACATAATTAATTTTACAGTTGAATTTCTTTAATTAATTAATTATCTCTAACGGATTAAATTTCCCAAAGTTCAGTATTTTGTTTATGTATATCCCTCTTATTTTCAATGTAGTGATTCAAACAAAATATATTACATGAAAAAAAAAACTGTGCAGTAAATCATAATGCGGTAGATAAAGGGTTAACCGACTTAGTTTGCACTTTCGTAGAATATTTGAGTGCCCTATAAAATAACTAAATTTACGCTCTCTAAATACCAACTAAAAATTGTCTACAACAGGCCGATCAGAAGCGCTGGCATGTCCCATTTATAATGGTCATAAATTTTATGTTAACAGTCATCGACCATATATCATAACTTTTATGCATGAATGATGGATAATGGATGATTTATTACACTAGAGCGAACTGTGTTAACAGAAAAGGCATAAGAACATTTGATCATAAAACAAGCCATTCAAATAATTTCAGCTGTTCTGCGTGTTTGTAGGATCAGGAGATGTTTTAGACTTTCGTCTTATTCATCAGATTACATGAAGGTTGAGGTTTCATAAATCGGGTCTACAACAACATTATGGATAAGGGTGGCTCCAGGGTTGAACAAACAAGACCCCTCTCCAGGGCGGCATTTGGATCGAATTTGGAACAAACATATATTTTTCGTTATTACAGAAAATTAGATATATTTTCTTAAGTATTATTGGGTGTGAATTTAGTATTTTATGTAGTGTATTTCATTTCCTTATATTTAATGTCAGTTTACTGTTGTGTTGAAACTTAAAGGATTCGAGGTGGGAGTATATGTTAAATCATAAAATTTGATATGCTTACACATCTTTCAATAGTAACTTTCTCCCCATTCTTGGAGTGGGGTCACAATGGACATTCCTTCCACCCATACGGTCTTTGCTGTCAGCTATCCAAAAATGGACAGGGGTAATAAGTTTTTATTGGAGAGCCACAGAAGATGTTTTGTTTTAGTTTTGGGTGTAGTTACTATAATTTAAAATAAACTCTAGGTATTCCCACCAACAGTTCACTCATTTTCGAAGAAATTGGCCTACTAGTATGGGCAATTCCTTCTCTTACATTTAACTCGTTTGAAATAATAACATATAATTAATTTATAATCATTTTGTAATTTTTAAGACTTAATATATACAGGGTGTCACTAAACTTTTCGGAAAAACTTTAAGGGGTGATAGTACACATCAAAACAAACAATAGTAAATAGGAAACTTAGGGTCCTAAACGTCTTCCGAAGGACATAGATGCCATTAAAGTTTAGGGTCCCAAATTTCAAATGAGTGTAAAAAACGGAAAAATGGGTTGATTCGTTAGCGGGTTTTGCTAAAATTATTCATTTTGTCAGTATTTTCTTGGAAAATAAATTTTAACGATAAATCTAAAAAAATGTCGATTGAGGGCGCTTTAGACTTTGGAGTAACGAACAACTATTTTTTACTGTTATATTTTGTATCAGATTAAATGCTTTTAAAAGCTTAGGCTTAAACATAAATTTTGAGTTCAAAATCTGAATTGTTGGGGATGGTTAAGTAGCGCAAACTCAACTGTCTTCAGCAGGCGAAATTTGAACCCCCCCCTTCTCCCCTGGAGTCAGTTCAGTTATTCACAATCTTCGAAGATCGATCGTAGACTAGGAAGCAGCTACTATCCATTAAACGTAAAATAAATAAGAGAGGGATGACAAAATTAAATTAAAAAGTTATTCACAACAGACATGAGCAATTTCTCCACGAAAAGAGGCTGCGGTAGCCCAGTGGTTAAGGTATTGGATCATGGCAAGCATGTCATGAGTTCGAGCCCAGTACCACTAAAGAACCGCCGTGTAGGGGAGTGATGCCCGTTAAATTTGTTGAGAACTCAAACGTCCTCCAGTTGGTTTGGTAATTAGAACAGAGGGGGATGGTGTCAGCTCAAGTGACCTCCTCGTCACTTAACCATAGTTCAAAATTACGAGGTCCGTTGCCTAAAAGCCCTCGTGTAGCTGAACAGTGCAACGTTAATATTCATTCATTCACTGACTCACTCCCTCACAATTCTCCGCGCAAAATTATGCAAATCATCCGATTTGCATGCAAAGTGCAATATGCACACAAGGATTTAACTTTGTGGTGCTAACTGTATGTAGGGATGTAAAGTGCCATAAAAAATGATTGGCTGCATTCATCGTGTTTTTGACGTCTGTAGAAATGAGCAGCTACACTAATCAAGAAATGACCGATATCCATTTCATTTATGGCGTTGCGGATGGGAATGCCCTGGAGGCCCGGTGATTATACGGGGAACTATTTCCTTCAAGACGCTTGCCGAACCGAAAAACTTTCGAATGCTTGCATTGGCGTCTCAGAGAAACTGGATCGTTTGTTAGGTGGATGTAAGACACAGGATGTACCAAGAGTGCCAGGACACCGAAATTTGAAGAGCATGTTTTCCGCCAATTAAGGGACAAACGGAGACGAGTACACGGACTGCATCAGCCGCCCCAAATGTGAGCCACATGATGGTTTGGCGAGTGTTGGGAATCGAAGGCCTTCGACACTATCATGCGCAGTGGGTGCACGCCTTAAAAGCAACCGACCATCAGCCACGTGTCGATTTTTCCCGATGGTTCCTCCAACGATTGGCTGTGCAACCAGACTTTGCCGCACACGTGCTATTCACCGATGAATTAAGTTTCAGTCGGGAAGGCATTTTTAATGCGCACAATGCACACAACTGGACGTACACTAACCTCATTCATATTAACAGCGTTTCAGCGTCAATGTGTGGGCCGGAATTAACCACGATAATTTGATCGGGCCATATCTTTTGCCAAGGCGCCTGGACGGTGGAATGTATCTGGTATTCCTACAAGAGATGTTTCCAGCTCTAATGAGGGAGATAATAAGAGGTGTTCCACCAACATAAAGGCTCATATGTGGTTCCAACATGACGGAACGCCTGCACATTTCAGCGCAGATGTGCGAAGTGCATTGGATACAGCATATCTAAGGAGATGGATTGGACGCCGTTGTCCGGTAAATTGGCCAGCACGCTTACCTTACTTGTCCTGCCTAAACTTCCTCCTCTGGAGCCATATGAAGAGTCTTGTTTATTCAAGTCCCGTCGACTCCGAGAGATCAGGCCCTGGTTGCGAGGATTGCCGTCGTAGCAGGTGCTATCCGGTATCCCGGGGTGTTTGCTAATGTTCGACAGTCCCCTCTCTCCGCCGGCGGTGTGAGACCTGCCTTCTTGCCGGTGGGTTTTCTTTCGAGCAATTTTTGTTATTCTGCAAGAAAACCATGCGTGTACCATTTCCTAAGTATCATCATTCATTCATACGCACTACGTACGTACATCAAATTGTTTCTTTTTATTTTCAGCGGAGAAATTGCTCACGTCCATTAAGAATAAATTTTTTAATTTTGTCATCCCTCTCTCATTTATTTTACGTATAGGAGGTAGTAGTTGCTGCCTGGTCTACGACCCCAAGATCGGGAATAACTTAACTATGTTCAGTGGGGAGGGAGTTTCAAATTCCACCTCCTGAACACAATTCCGTTTGCGCTATTTAACCACCTCCAAAGATTCAGATTTTGAGCTCAAAATTTAAGTTCAAGTCTAATTTTTTGAAAGCATTTAATGTGATACAAAAAATAACGGTAAAAAATAGTTGTTGGTTACTTCAAAGTCTAAAGCTCCCTCTATCGACATTTTTTTAGATTTATCTTTAAAATTTATTTTTCAAGAAAATATTGACAAAAAGAATAATTTTAGCGAAAACCGCTAACGAATAGATCCATTTTTCCGTTTTTATAATCATCCGTAATTACAGACCCTAAGCTTTAATGGCACCTATCTCTTTCGGAAGACGTTTGGGACTCAAAGTTTCCAGTTACTATTGTTTGTCTTGATGTGTGCTATCACCCTTAAAGTTCTGTCGCAGAGATTAGTTACACTCTGTATATATATATATATATATATATATATATATATATATATATATATATATATATATATATATATATATATATATATATGTATATATATGTATATATATATGTATATATATGTATATGTGTATATATATATGTACATATATATATGTATATATATAAAAGAAATATGTATTATATATCAAAAATAAGAAATAATAGATAAAGAACATAACAAGTAATAGCATAATAAAAATATAAAACCTGAACATGAAGAACAAAATTATAGAGAAATAAAAAAAGAAACTACAAAAAAGAAGAACCTAGCGAGTCAGAAAGCAATTTCGGACTTAGGACCGAATAAGTGGGGTTAAACTAGTTTGAAGGCGCCAACCTTCCCCCTTTGCAATATATATATATATATATATATATATATATATATATATATATATATATATATATATATATATATATATGATGTTCCAAGTCAACACCAAGCTTTTTTAAAAACGGTTTTATTCAGCGAGTAATACCTACACGTCTGTAGTTGAGAGAGATTAAGGACACCAAGTGCGAATTTAATTCGAGAATTACTTGTGTTCAGATGTAGTAAGTACTTTTTTTAGCTTATGTGCTATGCTTGGAAGTTAAGGATGACATATGGGGTTATATAAATAATGATCTGGCATTAAATGTTTGGACTATCTGTTCCAAGAATTATATAATTAGGTATTGAATTTAAGACTTGAAGATGTAAAGGAAAATATAAAAGTTAAGCGTTATATAGGGAATTTAATTTTAACTATCCTTACGTATATATATTGTTATGCTGCCGTTTAGATCGCTTTTCAAGTTTTATATGTGTGTATCTATGTGAAAAAAATTTTCTTTTTAAATTATAATTTTTTTGATTTGGAGAGAGGGGTGGCATTTTTACATTTTTGTCCGGGCGGCAAAACCACTAGAGCTGGTCCTGTACGGGATATTGTAAAGGAGCAGTAAAAAATTGAAATGTGTGTGAATTTGACTTCAAAAGTAGTTCAATTAAATCGACTGAATTGGATTACGACTCAAAAAAGAGTTGAGCCATTACAGTGATAACATTTGACATGATTGAATCTACAAGGAAAAGTTTTTAGTTTAACTAAGTGTGTCGTCATATTTATTTAGTAAAACCCAAAAGCCATGATAGGTGGCATATATTTAATACCTCGGTTCTCATCGTTTATGGTCAAATAATTTTTGTTGATTCGTAAGCATAACTTTCCCCGTGTGCAACGGTGCTGACGAAATTAGCTGAGTTGTAGTGAAACTTCCCCATTCTTCTGATAAAAAGCTGTGACTTGTACTACTTAAGCGGGATTTATCCTCGTAGGAATTACGCAGGACACTACAAAGTATTATGCAGGGGTCTATTCTAAATTCCGCAATATAGCCTTGCATCAGTGACATTGTAAAAATTCTTACGAGTCCCACATTTAAACCTTACCATACATTCCGACGCATAACGCGTACCTACACTTTCTAACTTGATTTTTTAAAATTTATACATATATTCGCCGTATAACGTGTACCCTTCCTGTCGAAGAAACTTAAAATGTACATGTAAAATGCTCTTTGGAAGTCTTTTATACAAAAATACTGTACCTTTCGAATTTGTCTCTTCTTTTTTGAACTGTGATATACTTCTAGAACTAATGCCCTAAAGAGCAACAGATGAGGGGCTCGATAGTATCTGGATTTCAGAAGGTGAAAAAACATTTACAAAAGCAGATCAAATGTGTCATGTCAATCTAGAAATAGTCTGTGAGTGGACAAGAAAAGCATGGAATTAAGTTAAACCTGGCATAATTCAAAAGTTATTTAAAAATTATAGTATTTCTGTTAATTTGGATAACAGGGAAGATGATTATATTTATTCATGGATCAGATTAACAGTGATAGGGAAGGTGATACAGAATTCCATGATATATTTGAAGATATAATGCATATGATGACTTTTTATGTTATCAATAATAAAAGCTCATAAGGTGTGTTATGTCTTTATATGAGCAGTGTTTATATACATGTAGCAATCTGATTTGTGTTTTAATGTCCATCTTTTTTTTATTTTTTAAGCTGTACTTTTTATATCCAGCTTATAATGTACATTCTCAAATTTCGATCTTATTTTTTATGTTAAAAGTGTGTGTTACACGCAGGATTATACGGAACACACGAAAGCTCGAAAGAGATTTATTTTGAAATGTGGGATGGGGAAAACGAACCTTCAAATCCTTCACATAATATGCATCAATCGGTGAATGAGAAGATCAGTGAGAATATTGAAATGAAAATTGCAAACGCACACACACACACACATCAATTGAAAACACATTGCTTTGTATTTAAACATTAATGAAAATTCCAGTTTTAAAAAATACTACTTCTAGTTCCCTTTATGAGTAAACATTGTTTTTTAAATAGCTGGGCCTTTATCACTGTTTCACATTTATTGAAAATAAATAATTGTTTTTTAAAGAGAAATCCCCAAGCCAGGGCATAGCTACCGCCGTATCAATTATATGGGGTCCCCAAGCTATAGGGTCCCCAATATGTGTAACTACAGTCCCACTAACAATGCTAAATCTATAATACGGCCACGAAGGAATTTTGACACTGGGCCCATTCAGAACTAGCTACGCCAGTGTGTCCAAGTGAAATGTGTAAAAGAAAAAAAAATGTTCAACGGTATCTAAACATAAGGTTTTATTTGTCGCAATCTCCTCAAAAGTATATTTTTTTTATATAAACTTTATTTTAACATATTGCTACGAATTTTGTGTAAGTAGTGTAAATAATTTGTAGCTGGATGTGTAAAGCATTTATATTACTCTATGTTATATTTATTTTATGTTAAAATTCTAATATTCACAAGCAAACGCCGTCCCTTACGATATAGTGGCGAATCAATGAGAACTTGGCGAAATCTTGGCGGTAGAGCCAAGTTGGCATCATATTTAACGACCAGGTTGGCCACCAATTTGTCGACCATTTTGGCGTCATTGGTGACCATGTTGGCGAGTTTGCGACCCTCTTTATTCTTCTAGAAAGTAGCAGTAGTTGCTGTTGCTGTTTCTAATGCCACCTGTCTGACGTAGTCAGATCGAGGCCCACGAAATTCATCGTGGCATGAAGCTAGAGGTACACCTGTCGTTGGCCTTGAGCACCATACAGGTGACAGTACGATTTAGTTCGGCGAAATTCCCCAAAGGGACGATAGATCTCGACACTGAAGGGGAGGGAAATATTCTCCAGTCCCTGCGCTTGTGACTCAGCCCACAAGACTACGGAAACACTGATTTAACAAGCACGTACTACGTGTGTACTCGGAGGGTATTTGGTGGCATCGGGCATCGAACCCAGTCCTTTCGGTCTGGAGTCCGATGCTCTAACCACTAGGCTACTCACGGCCGAAAAAGTAGAAAGTAGTGGATCTCGCCACTAATTTCACGCTCTATGACGTGGGCAAATTTTTCTGGAAGTTTCCGTCGGGTTTATAAATAGAGCAGTGCCAACCGCAAGGAGTCAGCCTGATTTCAACCCCGTAATAATGAGCATTCTTTTGGCTAGCGATTAGCTCGGCAGTGCTTGAGAATAATCTTTTACATACGTGCATTTTGAAACACTGTTTGGGTGCTTTTGAAGATGTGAAGAACTTCGGAGATTTTCTCTGTGAATATTGCTGCTGAATCCTGTATTTAAAGGATTGGATTTTAGATAATAAATTCGCATCGCTCTTAAAGAACTGTTTATTTTCTTTGTGATTGTTTTGCATAAAATCCTCGAACCCGGATCTACGTAACAATATTAAAAACCTTGAAGAATTTCATAAAGTTAACACTTCTTTATTTCAAACTTAATAATATACCGATGATAGTGTCTGATCGAGTTTACTATCGAAGTAAACTCGATACACAAGTTTATTTTCTTTGAAAGTAAACTCGATCAGCAGTTGATTAATTGAATTTCTTATATGATTAAAAAAAACTGATTTTACATTGACAGTAATTTTTAATATGTATTCTTGAAGTATCAAGAAAAATAAGATGATTTATGACGGAAAGATAATTCCAAAAGATAATGAAATCTCTCTCTATATATATATCAGCATTTCTCAAACTGTTGGTTGTCCTCTTTAGGGGGCGTGACAACTCTACGAAGAGAGCGCGAGCATATTGAAAAGTCGAAAGCAAAAGTGAATTAATTTACTGAAAGTAAAAAAGCAAAATACATTCTGACATAATAAAAAATAACTACTCATTTACACTAATGTAAAACATAAATATATCAGTAGTGCACAATGTACTTTATAATTAATTTAACAATACTAAGCTAAGAACAAGTTTAATAATTGCCAGTGATCCTATAGGATTGTAAAATATAAAATTATATCCACAAATTAACATTAATCTTGATAATTTGTACGGTTTATAATTAATCCCTTAACTACAAATTAAAACACGATTCGCTTCCCAATGCAAAACCGTTTTACACATAGGCACGCGTAAGTGATGTATTGGGGGAGAGGGGGGAGAGGAATAAAAAAGCAAGTCCTCTGAGTAAGTAAATCCTTCGCAAACATTGTCAAGGTCCTTTTATTGCATTCCAAAGTCTTCTTAAAAAGTTTTATGGAAAGAAGTGCACAGAAAAGATCGTACTTCGGGAAGACGAATATATACGACTGGGGAAATTAACACTTTGGCTAAGCGAGACGTTTATATACGTCGGTTGAACTTAAGAAGCTAAAGTGGTATCGTAGTTTTAGTGGTAAATGTAATATTATTGAATTCATTACATTTTTGTTGTCTGGGGGGGGAGTGTGATGAAAATTATTATTGAATGTTAGGTCCCGAATATTGATACTTTGAGAAGAACTTCTCTCTAGATAAGAGAAGAACGACTCACTAGCTCACTCATCACGAAAATCTCAGAACTATTTCACCTAAAGGCTTGAAATTTGGAAGGCATGTTGCTTTCATTGATCAGAGATTTGCTTAGAACATACTTTAAGAAAATCAACTCCAAGGGGTGGCTGCGCGATTTACGGGACGTAATAAATTAAAATGAATCCTTTTTTTGAACTATTGTATAACAACCTTTAAATTTAGTAAAAATATTTCTTTTGTTAAGTAGCGATAGGCTAAGAACGGGTTTTACGGAAATTTACTTCCGAGAGGGTGAGGTTAAGGAATGTTATAGATAAAAAAATAATCACTGTTTTGCATTGTTAGACTTACAGAATTGAAAGTTTATAAGCTTGCTTACTGTGTTGGGTGGATATTTGCAAACAACGGGAGTTATGCGGAAATTTCCTCTCAAGCCGGATTACGAGGAATCGACGGCGTTATAGATTTAAAAAAATTCAGTTTTTGAATTACATAACCTACAGACTTGGAATTGTACAGGTATATTTCTTTTGTAAAGTAGAGATCCGCTGAAAGTGAGTCTTGAGTGAGTTGCTACAGAGCTGTAAGTGATAAATATGCCTCTGTTTTAGAAATTAGAGGCCTGTTTTTTTTAAAATCTAGAGGTGATGGCGATAAGAATATTTGTGACAGATCTTTACGCGACCTTCACACTAATCTTCTTCGGGAATCTTTTGGCTTGCATTCACGTAAATTCGCAGCCATCCATCTCAAGAAGAAACACCCTGATATGGAGATTAGTTCGATTATATAAAGTCAAGGTTTTGTAATTGTAAAAGAGAAGGAGCGGAGAAACTGCTGCGGCTTTACGAAGGTGATATTTAATTGATTTGCCCAACTTGAATTAAGAACGGAGTTTACCACTATATATATACTAAGTGGATTGGGAGTTAATAGTCAAAGATTGTGGATGTTAAACTAAATTAATTACTTGCGCTTGTTCACTTAGGGTTTATTGTATTCTCTATATCACTCCTAGGGCATTCATTTGTGGTTACTTGTTGTTGATTCGTGTGCTTGAATAGTAATAAATAAGAATTATTATGGAAGCTTCTGGTCCTACTTTGTTTCCTCCTTAGGTAGGAGCGACTTCAGGGGGGAGGTCGCTCACATATTTTTCAACACAATCAAACGCTTAAATAACAACAACCTAAAAGAAACGTATTGTTTTACAATGCCAAGAGGTACCCAGTGAAGCGGAGGGATAGCGGTTAGTTTACGTACATTCTGTCACAAGAAAATATATGCACCCAGAAGAAAACGAGCTACTGTCACGAAATTTGACAAGTATGAAGTGTATAAAGATATGATAAGAAATTCAGAAGAACGGATTGTTTTATTTAGAAGATATCGCTATAAAAATTACAAATCAATAGGTAGTAAATTTACCTCTGACTGAAACACAACATGACATCGAATCAATGACCTTCTGCGGAAAATCATGCTATAATCTTTGCAACTGGTTAGTTCAATCACGAATTTTCCGGGATGGTCACAGTTTCTTTCCAAGCACGTTTTCAAATAGACTTTATTGGTGAGAAGTCTGGTGACCTAGCAGACCAAGGAAATACATCACATCCTTGGAGAATTGGCTGGGAAAGTCGCAAAGTGTGTGAGTGATAACTGGTCGATAAATGGCATCTGGCGATGTGATAACATTGGCAGTTGTTGTTGTGGCTAATGCCACCTACCTGTCGAAGTCAGATCGAGGTCCAGGAAATTCATCGCGGCTAAGGACAAGAATTTTTACGCCAGTTATTAGCCTTAGCTCTGAGCACGATGCAGGAGTTAATAAAATTTTGCTCGGTTGCATCCCAATTTAGAGGGAGAAAACCCTGGGGGTGGCAAGGGGCCTCCTGCCTCTCTTCACCTTCCACCAATGAGACGAGAGGACTGGCGGCTCGACGGCTACTCCCATGACGCAACGCCACTATACATTTAAAAACATCTATGTCTTTTCCGGGATTCAAACCCAATCCCTACGGCACCGCACTTAGCGTCGCTAACCACTATATCGGTTGGGCGGCACATTGGTAGTACAACTGATCGACAACTGATAACTTGCAATCGACACTGCCTGCTATGTGGGGTCAATGGTAGGCGTCTTAATGGTTGTTGGCTCATTATACCTGCAACCAGTTTCCTCCGAATTGTTTCCCTTGATACCACCGAGTGTTTGGGAAGTGGTAAAGGATGCCGCATCGATTCTAGTGACGTTGTTGGTGAGGACGTTGGCAATCTTATGAATATTTGATCATCGCGCGTATTTGTGTTTCTGGGACACCCTGACCGCCTGGTCACCTATGCCTCTCTAAAGCCAACTATAAGTCCGAAAATTGTTCGTACTATAGCCCATTACGTCTCCGAGGCATTGCCAGTCACAGTACCGTCCATCCAAGTCGACAGATTAGTTTGACAAATCCTATGGCACAAGGAATCATGGTTCTAAATACTACGTTGCGCATATCGTATGTGCATAGCGCACTTACCCTTGTCTCGTTGACGTCAAAACTTTAATCATTTGCCCATCTCTAACCATACTATACTTCTGCCAAGATTCAGGATAATAAAACGTTTCTCAAACTGTGAGGCTCCCCCCTAGGGGGCGCGAGCATATTAAAATTCGAAAACAAAAGATTATTTAAAAAAATTATTTATTTACTGAAAGTAAATAAACAAAATACATTCCCTGACATAATAAAAAATAAAATACACATTTACACTGACATAATACACATATAAATGTATCAGTACTGCACAATGTATTTCACAATTTATTTAACAATACTAAGACCATGTTTTATAATTACCCGTGCCCCCATGGGTTCGCCAAATTAACACTTATCTTGATAATTTGTACACTTTAAATTTAATTACTTTACTGCCGATTTAAAGTTACGCGATTCACACCCCAATGCCCATATCACACAGGCACGCGTATGTGATGTATTCGGGGGGGGGTGAGACAAGGAATAAATAAGCAAATTCTCTGAAATAAGTAAATCTTTCGCAAACACTGGCAATGTCTTTTTATTGCATTGCAAGGCCTTCAGAATTTTTTATGGATATTAGTGCACAGAAAAGATCGTACTTCAGAAAGACGTATATATCCTGAACGCTTTGATTGAGCGAGATGTTAATGTACGCCGGTGGTGGCACTTAAAAAGTTAAAGTCGTATTGTAGCTTTTGCTTCAAAGTACAGTATGATTGAATTCAATACATTGTTACGGTATGGAAGGGAGGGGGTGATGTAAATTATGATTGAATATTGGGTCGCGAATATTGATACTTTGAAAGCACTGGGATAGTAGCTCGATTTCTTCAGGGTGCTTATATTTTTTGTGACAGAGTGTATTTATACAGAAGGACCTTCGCACTTAAAAGCAACGACTTTGATTGTTAATTTTTATCTTTAAGTGCCGTATTTTTTGTGCCGATTTACTTTCATTTGATAACCATGATTTTTGACAATAGCTCTAGCTCGAGGTTTCAAGGAAGGTAGACTTCCTTTTAGTACTGGCATACCAATTTTATTCCTTTTTTTTTCGAACCGTTTTCCGAAGTCCGTTCAGTGTTCTTGGATGCCGTTTTTCTAAAGCTCGTTTTAATAAACCGAAAAAAGGACAAAAGTACACTGGAGAAGCTTTAGGTGATTTTATAGGCATTTCTTTAAATGGGATTCACTTAATTTTTTTTTCTGATTGTTCAATTTGCTAAACTAGCAGAAGTTGACTCAGATGTGGGACTAGTGGCTTTATCCATATAAAACTCAACTAATGTCCTTTCCATATAAACCTTGAATTTCATCTTCAAAAATTGGTTTTTAAATATTCTGTTGAGAGTAGAGTGGATTAATTTTGGCTTTACTTGAGACTTTTTTTAGTTGTAATTTGCCGTTGTAACAAAATCATGTAGCTAACTTTTGGGAATTTTTCTACACACTGACGAAGACGTTTCGTGCGGTAATTTCCTTCAGTTGAGTGTAATAGATAATCGATCTTCTTATAATACCGTCACTTAAATATACCCATGCCTCGTCAAGTGGTACCATAATTTTTTCCATTTTTCAGAATATAGATAGGTGTTTTTTATATAATTTTCTACAATTTGTGTGTGTGTTTCTTTCAGCAATATGAGTTGGCAAAAGCAGATGAACATTAGATTTAAACATCTTTTTTTCAACTTTAAGTCCTTATAAATGATTTTACTTACAGTACCGGAAGACATTCCTACTGTTGAGTAATTAAGGGGGGGTGTTGGAAACCTAAAATCTTCTTAATGTGACAATTTTGAGATTTTTACATTTTCAAATTGTATACATTTTAACCTTTCAAAAAATACTTTACTTTAACCTCTAGGGGAATTAGAAGCCATTAAAACCTATTTTTAAATAATCCATGAAACTGTGCCACGGCCATTTAAATGGCAAAAAATTTAAGCAAAGTATTTTGTTTTTGCTTAAAATTGAATGAATAATGGAAATCAAAACCATTTAATCCAGAATTGCTAAAAAAGTGTTTACATGGAGATACACAAAATCCCCCAATGAAGTGTAAACAACGTAATATATGGTCTCGTGTACCGAAGAAAATATTTTTACAAATTGAAGTGTTATCATTAGGATGCAATATCATCATTTAATATGGGAAATGTATCAAAACCAGAAATTTTGAGAAAACTTAATATTGAGCCCGGTGAATATACGGTACAGGCAATGGGGCGCCTTGACAAACAGAGGCTGTTAAAGGGTAAATACTCCTGTTTACAAAAAGCAAAAGAAGTTAGGAGAGAAAAACACTTAAAAGGAAGAGAGAGGATGATGATATTCAAAAAAAATGTAGATAATTTGGAGTATGAGGAGTAATGTGTGTGTGTGTGTTTTAATAAAAAAGTATTTATACATTAAAGTTCATTTATCTCAAAATGTAAATTTTTGATGTTAGATGTACTTTTTCTGAAAAAAAAATGTTCACAGGTATGTAAGTTTTTTATGACATGTTTATTATGCTATCTAATATATACTGAAATTAACCTTTTGTTAAAAACTCAGAAATGTATTTTTTGCAAATTTTTTTATATGAAAAAATGGGTCAAATTTTACTATGTCTGATAAAATATTTTATAAATTATGAAAAAATTCAAAATTAGCTAAAAGCTCATTTCAGTATAATAAGAAAGATGCACCGTAATTGTATTAAAAATGTACGTATGTACATGTAACAGATTTTGAGAAAAAGTACACAAAAAAATCCAATTTAACATTGTCGGTATAAAGGTTTATGACTCCTCTAAAAAATCAAACAGAAATTAAATAAACATTTAAAAATAACAGCGTCATTTATCTCGTTCTATTCGTTTATTATTCTTTAGTACGCAAAACAAAACTGTTTTGCCACTCACAACAATAATTTTTATCAGAATAAGAGTAAGAATTAATATTTATTGTCAGAAATAAATAAAATATGCATGATGAGACGTCCCTGCCATGGGATTACTTCAGATTTGTGTGGATTTCAAGCGTGCAACACCTAGTTTCGATGCAATATTTGAGTTGGCAGATTTTCATATAGGATTAGAGACTTCACTTTTTTAACAGTTACCTGCGTTCGAACAGTTTTAGGATAAGGTTTCGTGATCATATTTTCATTTTTCCTTTTAGCTAGATGTTTTTTCTTTCACACTTAATATGTAATAAATACTTTTTTTTAACGCAGTAACCCACATATTTTTACACCGCTTTATATTTTTAACAGGCTTTTATAAGTTTCACTTGCATCTAATGAAACCTTTGGACTCGATTTTACCCACTTAAAAAGGTCAGATTAATTCCAGATTTGGCGATTAATTGCATATACCATTTCCAAATTTGGCGACTAATTCCAGATATGGCGATTAAAAGACCCTACCCCTTAAAAAGGTGCAACCCTAAAATTGAAAACGCTTGCTATAAAAAAATAAAACAAAGAAAAAAGTGTTCTTTATGTGAGAAAGGGGAAAAAAAGACTCGTACATGTGAATAAATATAATTTTTATGTTCTAACTGCTAAATATTTTTTATTTTTATAAAGCAATACGTTTAGAAGGGATGATACGAATTAACATCATAGTAATATGTTTAAAAGGTGATAAATTTATGTTCTAACTGCAAAACATTTTTTTTTTATTTTCATAAAGCAATATGTTTAGAAGTAATGATACGAATTAACATTATAGCAATACGCTTAAAGAGAGATGATACGATTGAGACATGTAATTTATCTTCTTAACACACTTTTATTAGTTAGACCTGCATCTATAGAGATGGAATCTTTGAAATATAAGGATATAGTACTCACATCCGAGACACCGTAAACGGAGAGAATAAATACCCTTCAGACCCATTAATTAATATCCATTAAAGAGTAAGACTAATTCCAGGAGCCACATAATTCCGGTTCCAAATATCAAACACAAGGATAAATTCAACAAAGAATAAATGACAGTTTTAAAAACTAAAAAACAGGCTTTTATTGTAGATCGAACTAAAAAAATGAAAAATAAATTATAGTTTTAAAAAAAAGTAAAAAGCACGCTTTTATAGTGAATCGAACTAAAAAGTAAGAAAATAATTCTTAATATAAGAGCAAAATGATTAATGAAAAAATTATAATATCATTGTGGTTAAAGCGCGGGGTGCTTCGTACTACATTTTTACACTAACTCAGCATTTCGGAATAGAGCTACTAAGAAATTATAACAATTATTATAGAGCACCCCACGCTTTTACCCCAATCACATCAATTTGTTCGTTAATCATTTTATTCTTATATCAAGAATCATTTTTTCACTTTTTAGTTCCATTTACTATAAAAGTATGTTTTTTAGTCATTTTTAAATTGTAATTTTTTGATACGAATATTTCTCCTAGGAAAATGTAGTTACGTAACCTTTGAGCAATCAGTCGATTTGAGGAGCCCTTTTCAAAATAAGTCTTTTATTTCACATTACAATCAAAAGAAAACATTAGCATAAGTTATCTAAGTCATATCAAAATGCAAACGAGGAAATAAATTACAAAATCGTTTCCATAAAGTGCGAACGATCTTCTGTATTCCGTAATACTTTTCGGAAACGATATTGTTTTAAAAACGTCTCTAAATTTTGAATTTATGCCTCAAATATATTCTGCAGAGTACTTCAAGTTTTCAAAACTTATTTCTTTGGTTCTTATAGGAAGTATACCTGACTGGGTGGCAGGGCACCTCTTCCGAGCAGGTCCAGCCAAGTGGGATTTTGAGGATGGATTCACACTTAACCATTACATAGATGGCACATCGCTTATGTATAAGTTCACCATTGAAGAAGGAAACGTAAGTTAAATTATGCAAAGTTGGATATTATGCTATGTAAATTATAAATAGAATTTTTCATGCTGAAGTTTAATACTGAATTAGCAGGAAAACAACTTTTATTCCATAGGGTATTAATTACAAGATTTTATCACAAGAAAAATGGATACTTCACGGTACCTTTGAGTTTAACCAGCGAGTTCCGGTTGAAATATTGAATGCATCGGCTCTAGTGAAACCAAAACTCGATACTTTATTTAAACATCACTGACCAGGAATAACATTAATCACATAAACTACTCGATTATTTTCGTGGTTTGCCAACGTTTTCTCGTAATTCTGATGTATGGGTTTTATGGTTGAAGAACCATACATCTCAGACGTTGGCTATATTAAGGTGGCGGTGAATGCCAACAATTATCGAATGCCTCTAAGAAAAGGAAATTTATCTTAAACAAAATTTATCCTATATCCAATCGAGGAAAAAATTTTTCGCACTCACGAACATACACACACACATGTACACACACGCACATGCACACACACATGTACACACACGCACATGCACACACACGCTCATGCACACACACGCTCATGCACACGCACACGCATGCACACGCGCACGCATGCACACGCACGCACGCGTACTCGCACACACATGCACTCGCACACACATGCACTCGCACACACATGCACACGCACAAACGCGTTCACAAGCACGCAAATGTACGCGCGTGCACACACACACACACAAATTTTTTAATAATCTCTACAGGAGAGACAGAAATAACTAAGACACTAAGTATAAATAGCCATACAGATATTTAAAAATTAAAAGAACTAATGCTTCAATATTATAAACAATAATGAATGAGGACAGTTTTTAATTTTATATGAAAGAAAGGCTTAACAAGAGTTATGAGGTTTGCAAGCCTTCCGAAATCCTATAAAAAAAATCTATGAAAATTTTAAATCTATTATAAGATAAAGGTAACTTACCCTAAGATGCTAAGATCACACACAGTGAATTAACTAGATTAAGCAAACTATTGCCGGATTCGACATCCAAACATAGATTCAAAGGTATAATAATAATATTGGATAAATTGTAGCGTATCTCTCTTTCTCAATGTATCACAATAAAAAAATATTTTTACTAGGATAATTATAAACCAAAAAAAATAAATTAAATACTAAAACTATAGGAGCAACATTCGAATATTTTTTAGTCTACTCCAAGGATTGGCAAACTTTTAGATGTGGCGTGCCAAACCAATCTACCAAAATGTTTCAGCCTATCACGCAGTAGGGCATTTTTTAAGCAACTCAGCTTCCGCGATAATGTATACAGAGTTAGAGGATAGAGGTCAATAATATATAGAGAGAGATTTATAGTTTTATTATACATTAATTTTGCATCAGTTAAAAATATTTCTTAACATAAAAATAAACGGCATAAAATAAAGGATGTTTTTTTAGAAGTATAGAACTTTAAATTGCAATAAAACAACGATGTATTATTCGATTGACATGAATCTTTTTTATTTGAAAGATAATCTTGTGGCATTACATTTTACATATGATTTCTGGCATAGGAATGCCACGGCTGGCTCGAATGTAGTCCAATCTGGATGTCCAATTTTCGATGACTTTTTCCAACTTTGTGGCCATATATCGGCAATAACACAGCGAATGTGGTCTTCCAAATGGTCAAGCGTTTGTGGTTTATCCGCATAGACCAATGACTTTACATAGCCCCACAGAAAATAGTCTAGCGGTGTTAAATCACAAGATCTTGGAGGCCAATTCACAGGTCCAAAACGTGAAATTAGGCGGTCACCAAACATGTCTTTCAATAAATCGATTGTGGCACGAGCTGTGTGACATGTTGCGCCGTCTTGTTGGAACCACAGCTCCTAAACATCATGATTGTTCAATTCAGGAATGAAAAAGTTGGTAATCATGGCTCTATACCGATCACCATTGACTGTAACATTGTGGCCTTCATCGTTTTTGAAGAAGGATTCCACCTGCCCATAAAGCGCACCAAACAGTCAGTTTTTCCGGATGTAACGGTGTTTCGACATACACTTGTGGATTAGCTTCACTCCAAATGCGGTAGTTTTGTTTGTTGACGTAGCCATTCAACCAGAAGTGCGCTTCATCGCTAAACAAAATTGCCTTATGAAAATCGGGAACAACGGCAATCTCGTTTTGGGCCCATTCGACGAATCTACGCCTTGCTTGATGATCGTTTTGATGAATTGCCAAACCAAACTGAGAATAAATCACTTGACAGCTGTTAAATCGGTCACCATCTTGGAAAGTAATGCCAACTTAAACTTCTATACCTGGAAGAAAAAAAACACTCTTTATAACTATTTCTTCAACAACACACACACAGTTTTAAATAAATTAAAAATATTTTTTTTTAAAAAAAGAAGCTTTTATTTAAATTTTATTTTTTAAGCTGCTCGGCTGAATAAAATGCCAACAGAAGTAAAACATTTATGCGTTTTAAGGTTTTTAATCATTTTCTTTTTAACTAATTGCAATATCGGAAAATAAATGGCCAACACATGCATTGTCATCCAAACTAAACGTGCAGACAAAATTTCAGCTTAGTCGGTTGAAGATATCAGCTTCGAAATTGAGTTGCAAGATACCAATCAAACATGCAAGTTTTTCTCTTCAAACGATGAAATACTTAATAAGTTACAAAATATGTGTAAATTTATCATTATTTCAGATTATTTCGTCATTCCGTAAATGTCCATAATTTTTTTTTAAAGATATTTCTCAAATAATGTGTGTGTGGTTCATTACAAATTTGTCACCTTACCTCGATTCAAAATTGGCAAATTTGTACAGCAGTGCAGACAGGTTGCCACCCTCAGGTCTACACGATAGTACTTAGTAAAAACATAATTTTTTTATTATAGCACAATGATTTTAAGAGCTTTCTTAGCGCTATTTATGAATTGAATACGTAGGTAATCAAATGTAGGTAGTAGATTGAAATGTGAATATCTATTAATTATTTTCTTTTATAACCACTGTCTATTAATCTAGGAAGAACTTAATCCTCATAATTTAGAATTTCTTTACACTAATTACTTACTTTAGAATTTTTTACACTAAAACGATTAATAAAATTAGTTTTAATCTGTGTAATAATCTATTCAATATAGGATGAGACACATATATTTATATTTTTTTCTTACAAAAATATCTAACTTTTTTGGATTTTTTTTGCAATACATTACTGAATTGTGCGATAAATTATTTATTATTCCCACTAATTATTTAAAAGTAATGGGATTTTCATTTTTTACAGGTAACAGTGATGACGAAATTTTTAGACTCGGAAGCATATCAGAAACTTCTTCAATTCAACAGACCTATCTTCACAGAATATGGCACCAGATCATACCCAGATCTATGTAAAAGTATTTTCCAAAGGTTTGTATGTTTCTCTGTAAATAATACAGTAGATATTTTTTCTGTCATTAATTTACACCAAGTTAAAGTGAACTTGTTACGTTAAAAACTTCATTGAGCATTTTACAAAAACTTTTGACTTGAGTATTTTTCTCCACGATTTATTAAACCTTACAACATCAAAAAGTGTTATAATATTTTCATTTTTTCGTTGCTCTTTAGTTCACAAAATAAGATATAATTTTTGACCCACCACAAAATTTTCCATTGTGGTAGATCTCAACTTTCTCTATTTCTCTTCACAAACACAGAAGGGCTTTGTAAGTTATTTGAATGATGACTAGGAATTACGAAAAGTAACTTCCATCTGTTAAATGGACATTTGAATATTAAGCTCTCAAAGTATCACTCATTTAATCTTTTGATCGTGACAAAAGAAAACATTGCATATCACAGGGTGAGAACGGAAAAATTCTTATAACATTTGCTACAATATTTATAATCTGTTATTATAAACACTGTTACTATTTGACTGTCAATCGTTAAATTAAAACTTTTTTTGTTATTTATCAAAAATAGAAAGGACAGCATTATATGAGGAAATTTTCAGAAAAGTGGGTATACTTTCCCTACAATAATTAGGCACGCATAAAAGAAATAAAAATAGCTCCAAATTAACCCTTAACTTCGCACACTGCTCCATTTCTGCAACATATGATTTATTTTAATTTAACAGACTCAATATTTTTTTAATTACCTACAAATCATTTATCTGAGAAAAAGAAAGATTACTGCAACGAAATACATGCTAATTTTGTCACTAGATTGCATCAATTTTTTTACAAAAATCACAACAATTATATAAATCTCTGATGCTTCAAGAACTGTGTTTTTGCTATAAAAGGAATCTATTATATTTTATGCTTCATCTTGTTTAGTGACAAAATAAATTACCAGGTAAGAAATTTAAATATTTTATGAGAATAAAAAAACCCTCACATGTATAAAAAAAGTTTTGTAATTTAATATTGTGCAATGTTGCACTACTTCAACATGCAATAAAATGACTGAAATTCAGTTTAAAACTGCTTAATTTTTTTGTTCATATTTTTCCCTTTTATTTTTACTTGAGAACTTAGCTGATATATTTTTTTCATAGAAATTTAAAAAATTGCGAAGTTAAGGGTTACTTAAATTAGAATTAAAAATTGAAAATATATCACAATCTAATGCTTTTAATAACACAGCTAAAAACCATTTATTGTGAGAAAGTTTTAAAAGAGCATGTCATATCAGTTAAAGGTTAGAATACCTCTCTTCTCGAAGTCAGAGCACAGGGGTCTGCCAATTTATATATGCTGTAGTGGGCCAATCAATTTACCAATATTATTCTGTTAGCCGAACAGATGGAAATATTTAAAATAACTCGATTTTTACGGCATGCACGTAGAGTCAGTTTATAGAGGTGAAAAATATAGATTTATTTTGCATCACTTTAAGTTAATAAAATATACGGCATAAACTATAACTATTCCTTCGACATAAATAAAAATTGTTCTTATATTAAATATATTTTAAGCATATTTATTAATATAAGAAATATACGAACACAAAGTAAAGAGTGTTTTTTTTCAGGTATAGAAGTTTAAGTTGGATTACTTTCCAAGATGGCGACCGATTTAACAGCTGTCAAGTGATTTATTCTCAGTTTGGTTTGGCAATTCATCAAAACGATCATCAAGCAAGGCGTAGATTCGTCGAATGGGCCCAAAACGAGATTGCCGTTGTTCCCGATTTTCATAAGCGAATTTTCTTTAACGATGAAGCGCACTTCTGGTTGAATGGCTACGTCAACAAACAAAACTGCCGCATTTCGAGTGAAGCTAATCCACAAGTGTATGTGGAAACACTGTTACATCCAGAAAAACTGACTGTTTGGTGCGCTTTATGGGCTGGTGGAATCATTGGTCCATACTTCTTCAAAAACGATGAAGGCCACAACGTTACAGTCAATGGTGATCGGTATAGAGCCATGATTACTAACTTTTTCATTCCTGAATTGAACAATCATGATGTCCAGGAGCTGTGGTTCCAACAAGACGGTGCAACATGTCACACAGCTTGTGCCACAATCGATTTATTGAAAGACACGTTTGGTGACCGCCTAATTTCACGTTTTGGACCTGTGAATTGGCCTCCAAGATCTTGTGATTTAACACCGCTAGACTATTTTCTGTGGGGCTATGTAAAGTCATTGGTCTATGCGGATAAGTCACAAAGGCTTGACCATTTGGAAGACAACATTCGCCGTGTTATTGCCAATATACTGCCACAAATGTTGGAAAAAGTCATCGAAAATTGGACGTCCAGATTGGACTATATCCGAGCCAGCCGTGGCAGTCCTATGCCAGAAATCATATTTAAAATGTAATGCCACAAGATTATCTTACGAATAAAAAAAATTCATGTCAGTCGAATTATACATCGTTGTTTTATTGCAATTTAAAGTTCTATACATCTAAAAAAACACCCTTTTTTAAGCATTCCTTCAATAAAGTTAATAAATATATATTTTAATATAAATCTTGTCCCAAAACTAATCTACGTCGCTTTGCAATAGCAGAGGTATAATTTATGATTAATCTGAGCGTTCAGTTGTTAAACAACTTCACTGCAGTCTCAAAATAATTTTCATGTGAGGAAAGGTTTGCTCACATATATATAAAAAACCTAAAGCGTAAAGCAAGTACACACACACACACACACAAGCAATTTTCTTTTCAAATAATTAAATACCTCCGGAAAAGACATCCAACAGTTTATGCTAGCTGTCCATTTATCGTTAGAGCTAGTCACTTTCAGATGTGTTTACCTAATTCCGTAAATTTTACTTCCCATTACTTTGAAGTGTTATTTCAGTTAGCTCTATTTAATAATTAAGAACTACCAGCCACCCAAAAGTAGACAAATGTGTAGTGTGCCACTGAGAGTTGTACCACATACAAGATTTTGCACGCGTGCCATAGGTCGTAGACGCTTGAGTTACAATATCTTAAATCTAGAACAGGGATGTCCAACACGCGGTCCGCGGGCCAAATGTGGCCCCTCCAGTACGTAAATTGCGGCCCGCCGAATCTTTTTAAAAAACTTTTAAATATCAGATTTTAAATTTTTTTTTATTTTGAAATTTATTTGAGTGGAAATATATATATATATATATATATATATATATATATATATATATATATATATATATATACACTGCTAGACAATTGTTAAGGACGGATGACACTATCATCCATAGCAACCACAAAATGAAAGGAAGCAAAATGTGGAAAATTAGAATAAGTCCGGGATATTAGTAAGAAGAAGTATGAGTATGCAAATTTTTTTCCACGTCTGTTGATCACGTGATAGCGTTCATAAGAGCTTTAAAGGTTTTGTCGCGTGTGGACAGTTGTTGTTTCAAGTCAAAGTTTTACAGGAAAGATTTAATAGACGAACTTAAAATTTTTGGCTTGTCTTCCCGACATCACATAGATGATTTTATGCGTGGCCGAATTATTGGAAAGATCGAAGAAGGGCGAAAAATAACAGATGTTGCCAGGGAGTTCGACATCGCTCACAGCGTTGTTTCACGGCTGTGGAAGTCACATTTAAGCAGATCTCTCGAAAGACTGTTGCCAGACGTTTGAGGGGAGGAGGACTAAACGCACGCAAACCTGTTGTGTGTGTCCCATTGACCAGACAGCACCGTACTGCCCGTTTGCAATGGTGTCGTGAGCATCACAATTGGACTGAACAGGATTGGGCATGCGTACTATTCTCAGATGAGAGTAGGTTCAGTCTGTCATCGGATTGTAGACGCCAACTGATCTGGCGCGAGAGTGGTACTGCTTATCGTCCAGAAAATATCCAGGAAAACGACCGATATCCGACATGCGGTATCATGGTGTGGGCCGGCATCATGATCAATGGCCGCACGCGCCTACATGTGTTTGCGAATGGGACTATGACGGGCCAACGATACATTGATGAAGTTCTACTTCCTCATGTTCGTCTTTTCCTTGGTGCTGTCGGTGATAAATTTGTTTTTATGGACGACAACGCAACATGTCATCGAACACTCGCTGTTCAGGATGGTCTAGACAGCGAAGGTATTCAACGTCTCGTACAGCCAGCGCGTTCTCCAGATCTAAACCCCATTGAAAATGTGTGGGATGCTTTGGGGAGGCAAGTTGCTCGTCGAAATTATCCTCCGACAAACAAGAACACCCTCATCCGTGCACTCACAGAGGAATGGGATAAATTGCCTCAACAGCTGCTGGATAACGTTGTACAAAGTATGGTACGACGTGTGGAATGTTGCATCACACTCCACGGTGGACATATCCCGTACTGGTATCTTTCTTTAAGGTGCCTGCTGACTTTTAGATGCATTGTTTCATTTCTCCGTACGCAGATCAAATGAAAAATTTTTTCTATCAGATGTTTCACAGCTTTTGTACTTTCCAGAACAATAAATATTCTTTATTCTAATGTCTGAACAGTGTGGCAACTATATTTTATCCTACTAGGCCTCATGTCTCGCTTAATGTTATGCTACATAGCAATTTGTGATCCGTCCTTAGCAATTGTCCAGCAGTGTATATATATTTAAATATGTTAGACATTTAAAAAATCGGATCCAAATTTTTATGATCTCCTTGTGTTGTTTTCCAATCCCTCAGGACAATACCAAAAGACCGAGAAGAATCCTTCTCGATTCTTATAATCCGCCTTAATTTCTTGAATTAGTGCATTTGATTGCACACTATTTGCTAAATTATTTAATTAATCAATTATTTTGTATTTTTACTTTTTATATTTATATTTTTATCCATCTTAATTTATTTTTCGTATCCCCACCATCAGGGCTAGCCCCTCCCCCTTTAGACTTAAATTTCTTTCTGAGAGATTTGAGCAGCCAATGACAGTCTCAATAATCACCAGCCATGATCCAATACGAGAGCACTCACTCAGCTCTCTGTCATGAAAGTAGATCTCCGCATGACCCAGGACATTTCCTCAACGATTGGCTCGGCCAATCAGCTTCCTGCTACATGCTAGCATGATAACTTTATGGTCCGATCTACATATACATACCGGATATGGGATGGAGGCTCGCTTCGTGAGCCATATGCCCAGTAATTGCACCGAAGGCAAGTTTTTCGAAAAGGAAGGAGAAACGGAAATATAAGAAGTGTGTGAGTGGTTTAACTCTTAGAGGGAGAGAAAGGCTGGTTGGCAATGCAACTGCAGGTTGCATCACCATTTTAGATTAGAAATTAATTTTACAATATTAGAAGACGGTTCGAATCGGATGTCTCTGGTAATGTTGATTTTTGAACTTATTTTTTTTTTCGCTCCAGTAACGAGCAAAGTGACTTTATGATTGATTATTAAAGGCCAATTTTAAGAAACTGTTTTTCGTCTTCATGCCTCCTCGACACATAAATTTCACTGCTAGCTTTGCAAAATTTAAATTAGCTTACCAATAAGTGTAACAAAATATATAAAATCAATCATTACAACAATCAATCACAATATATATATATTGTGATATATATTGATACACAATATATATATATATATATATATATATATATATATATATATATATATATATATATATATATAATGTATATGCCTGTTACCTGTTCTTGTTTAAAATAAATCCTTTTTGATAGTAGATATGTCCTTTAGATTAAAATAGATTTATATTTTATCAAACAGTTACATTTGATTTTACTATAGTAAGTTATTTTTTTAATAAATTTCGAATTGCATTATGCATATCCTTTACTGTGGATGGTGCATTATTCTCTGTGTGTGCAACTTTCGTTTCGCCTCCTCCTTTTCTGTTTGGAGTGCCCAAAAAGTAAGAGGCACTCTGAGAGATGTTTTTTAAAGTTTAAAAAAATATTCAGGATGGTTAAGATAGAGGACAATGTATACTTAATCGTTTGCGAATGACAGCACTATCAAATTTCAACAATGAGTAACGAGAGATCAATTCAATAGGAACACCGCAATTTTCAAGAAAATGGCAACACATACTGTAATATTTTACACATTATTTGATCATTGCATTATTATATTATATAAACATTGTTATATTATCTATGTCTGTATACATGAAAAATAATGAAAGCAATAAAAATAATTCATTCTGTTTTAAATTTTCACTCCAATAAATGTTTTTTGTTTCCAAATCTGATATAAGGGTACATATTTTTATGTGTGGCCCGCGATATTATAATGTTTTTCCGAAGTGGCCCGCAAGGTCACTTGGATTGGACACCCCTGATCTAGAGGTTAGAATTCAGCCTTTCATCCCTGTGGTGGATAAATAAGTACCAAGCTAAACACGATGTTTTCGTGTCAGACTAGCCATCTGATTAGAAATATCTACTCATGCACCTCAGTGCCCAAGGTCATGAAAATGGAGATGGGTACAGTAAGTCTGGGCCTTCTATGGACTAATGCTCCCCAGAGAAAGAGGTTAGAGTATCTCTAGCCTTCTATAATTGTACTGAAAATCTATAAATTGTGTTAAATTACTTAAAACGTTCTTTTTTATTTTGTGCTAGTTACCTAACCTATAACAATGCTATAATTCTATTTCAGATTTATTGCTCATTTCCTACCTATGAGTTTTACTGACAACAATTATGATAATTTTATTACGTTGGAAGATGAAATGTATGTGATTTCAGAAAAAAATAGCATTTGGAAAATAAATCATGAAGACTTGACAACCATTGAAAAGGTAAGAAATAATAAAAATAAAAACCGCATTCACTTATTATGATTTTATGTATTTTATATTTTCCTTTCTTTGTAATTTTCATAAAGATTAAAATTTAATCTTATTTTAAAGAGACAAAACTTTTTAGATCATAGATTCTTAAAAAACATTAATGTCTTATTCCGATTTCATTATTATATAGACAGCAGGGTATATCAGCTAAAGAATATTTTCTATTTAGACAACAGTTCATTTTTAAGTGTGCTTAGAAAAACAGCATTCTGTGGTTAAAAATTTTGATCTAATTTTAAAGAACCGTTTTAAATTTCATTTCTCATTATTTCAGTAAAAATCTCTTACAATCAAGATCGAAATTAAGTTACATTATTATTAAAGTGCTGTTACGTATTATGAAAAAGTATATTGGAATCCAAAATTAGGTAAATTTTAACTTCAGATTAGTTATCCTCAAAAGTACTGAATTAACTGGATAATAAAGTTAGGTATGTACAATAGGGTATACAGAATTCTTTTTCGATTGTTATACAATAGAAAAGCTGTCTTACCTGTACTGTAGATAAGTAAAATTGGGAAAAATAATTCAAATAAAAAAGTACACTGCTCAAAAAAATTAAGGAAACCAGCCAAAAAGTGAAGAAACTATTGTGTGAGAGTCATGCATCGGGATAAAAGAGAGAATGCTAGTGTAACAAAACTCATTACATAAAAAAGAAGCAAAACTGCATGAAAACTTCAGTTCTTTGGAATGGTATAAATAACAAGAAATGAGATGCTTTAAGACAACAATTTTGTTACATGTAAATAACAAGACACTGATTAATTGGAAATGATATAGGATGATTAATATGGTGTGGGGTCCCTCGAATTGCTAAGATTGCCACGCACCTGTTTAGTATGAATGCGAGAAGGTTCCATCCTGTTTCTGATACTTCGGGGAATATTGTTCCATTCTTGACAAAGCACGATCTCCATGTCTTGGACAGAAACAGGAAACCTCGGTCTTGCTGCAACACGTCGTCTGAGTGTGTCCAAAAGATGTTCAATTGGATTAAGATCAGGAGAGCATGCTTTTGTCTTCTCTGATGTACTGTAATGAATTTTTTTTATTATGAAGAGCCTTTGCAAAAAGTAACCCTTTAAAATCGGGGACCGCATGAATAATTCCAATTATACATTTTATGATAGTTAAACAAATGTAGTATTCCTGATACGTTTCCTTATAATAGACAAATATCGATCAACATTGGCTTTTTGGCCCTTTATCTACCAGAATTTTTTTCTGGTCCCATTTAACAATCTTCATAATGTGGTTCATTCTGGGTGTTTCACACTAACCTCTCTGAATATCTGCACATAAAAGTAACGTCTTCAAGTCTAAAAACTATTGTCAACCCCCTTCCAACATTCAAACACTGACAGCTATTAATTTAATGGTTTCTTTTGAATTTTGCTAAATATTGCAAGAAAACGCTTTTTACAAGTCGGCGAGATGTTCAAAGCTCAGAAATTCACACGTGCGCTCACAAAGCATACGGCCAGGTTATTGGTATTGAGTGGCATAACATACACTCCCACGACCCTTTATTGTTCGGGAGGGGGGCCTCAAGATTCTAGGGAGCCAAAAACCTGACTGACGTCCTTTGTAATATACGGTTTGGAGGAAATATTTTATAAATAATATATCTAATGTTTTAAAAAGGCAATTCAAATGGTGTTATATACTATAGTTTAGTCGCATATAACGACTATTTTTTAATTTTATATTTAAAAATGGTTTCCTAATACATTAATGAATTAAAAATTTTACATGCCATTTACATTTTGTTTGTTTCATCTAATATATAACAAAATTAGAGATCTATGTAGTAATAAAATGGAATCTTTTTTAAAAATTGAAATTATCGTCAATAATGGTGTTTTATTTTATTTTAGCATTCTTATAAATATTTAATTTTTTCTCTCCCAAAATCAAATAAATTCTTAAAAAATTGGCCTCTGAAGCTATATCAAACATCTTCAGAATATCCTCCTCCCCCCCCCAAGAAAAAAACACATTTTGCTTCAAAGTTTAATAAAGAATAAAGTTTTAAAATTTCTAAAATTGAATAAAATAATACATGCAAAATTAAATTCATTATTTACACAACATTAGCAAGGATCAAATACAGCCTGCACACTCGGTGACAAGAGCTAGAGTTAGTTTACATAATGAAGAAGAATATGCTATCAATACCAAAAATATAAGCGCCATCTAATGGCATTAAAACAAATTCATGTTAATCCTAACTGTAAAGTGATTATCTTTAAACATCTAAAAGCAGTTTCTTTAATAGAAACTTTATGTGATATAATCGCTTATAACATAAGAAGCAATAAAAGTCAACACTTTTCTTTAAGAAATTGCTCCCGACTGCTAGTGAAAGAATTACGAAAATCTGACCTGCTGAATCACGCGGGGAGATGAGATACATGACGGATAGAACCGGATTCGTTTGGTGTGAAGGCAGGAAGTGAATCTTGGCTTATTTGAGTGGGAAATTACGAAGCCGAATCTTGGTCGATCAGATAACATTGATAGCGAATGAATCGGAATCGTTTGGTGTGAAGGGAGCCTAAAGTATTCCTTCTGTTTACTGATGGTATCAGGGTGAACTTCCGGGTGGTTCTTTATCCCTTCCATAGATCAGGCAAGAACAAATTGCTGTTACCCGTTTCCGAAGTGAACACTAGGGTTTCTGATTTTCCGGTTTCTTTCATTTCCGGGAATGCACCAAAATTTTCAAACGTTATTTTTAATTAATATCAGGAATAATTATATGAAATAAGATTACATAAAAATTACAATATTTACAGTCTCAGTTATACATTCAGCCAAAAATTACAAGAAATATAAAATATGAAAATTATTCTTTTTTAAAGTGTGATTTGAGAAAACATGAGAAATCTATGCTTTTATCTCTTGGCCTAGTTCTTAGCTTTGTCATGAATAACCCTTCAACATGAAGTGCTCGGTCAGCTTAATATGTTGTCTGAGGAATTGTTTCCGAAGCTTTACCAAGCGTCATGTTTCAGGATCGATTTTCAATTATTTTTAATCAATTCTGAATCAATTATTTTTTAATGTTGCTGCCAAAAAATAAAATATTATTGTATGAATACTTGAAAATCTATTTGCTGCTGGAGTAAAGATCACGTGCGTTACAAATGTCTTGTGTTTAAGAGATTTTGTTTGTGTAACTCAGGGTTTGGCAACATTTTGGTTGAGACGTGCCAATTTACCAGTATGATTCAGCTTGCCACACAATAGGACACTTTTGGAAGAGTTTGATTCCAGATCTTTTTCAAGCCAAGTTAGAGGTCAATAATATAGATATTTACAGTTTTATTATAAATTCATTTTTCATTATTTTCTCAAGGATATTTCTTAACATAAAAATAACAGCATAAAATATGACTACTTCTTCAAAAAAAATTTTTTAAATTAAAATTGTACATATGCTATGTATTTAACATATTTATTAAAATACGAAATAGACAACATAGAATACAAGTATTTCCCTTCTTTAAAGTTAAATAAAAGATAAAAAAATTTTTAATGCGAACCTAGTGTTCTTTCAAATCGCAAAATCAGGGATATTATTTGCGATTTTAAATTTTATGTGATTCCAAGCATTCATTTGTTAAACAATTTCTTTATGGGTTCGAGTTCTTTTACATATGATGAAAGATATGAAAGATTTAATACTTAGATATGTGGAATCAAAAGCGGAAAGCAGTGTACATATAACTTTCTTTCTTCAAACAATAAAATCTCTCCAGAAATGGCATTCAATATTTTACCAAATGGAGGTAAATTTATCTTTAAAGTTACCTATCAAATTGTTTCATTATTCCGTAAATGTCAATTTCAAATTTATCAACTTCCATCTACTCAAAAATCGACAAATTTGAAGAGTATTGCAGAGTGCCACTGAAAATTATATCCGCGTGCCACATGTGGTACGCGTGACATAGTTTGTCGACCCCTTGTGTAACTGATTTCTTGTACATGAAATGGTTATTCTTTTGTTACATAAAAATAGCTAAGTATTAATGTAAGAATCTGACTCAAGAATTGGAAACCAAAAAAAAAAAAAAAAAAAAATTAGAAAAGTTGCGAGATTTTTAAAAAAATATTCTTCCTTAAACAGTTTATAGGCCCATTCCTTTCTTCACACTGTTGATTCAATTAAATAATTTAAAATAAAGATATGTATACGAAAAAAAATCTAAATAAATCAAATAAATAACAATTTTAAGCAAATGTACTTACGTTATCAACGTAAATTAAGGTATCTGAACTTTATCAGAATAGTCCCACTATAGTCATGCTACGAAATTATTTTCCTTTAAAAATAGATAGTATTCATTAACGAAGAGCTGTTCCACAAATAGATAGAAACTTACTAGAACATAGTTCCATATATTTACTCTCTCCTTTCGGTAAAAATTCTCCTCAACTGTACTTTCTCTTATTACCCTCTTAACCCATTATTGGGGGTTCAAATGAACATTTCCCCTTCCAAAGAATTCGATGTGAAATATTGCAAATTGCAACAGTTCGGTCAGTTAAAATTTATATCGGAGGTCGAAATGCACAGTTATGTCAAAACTAGCTATTTCAGTCCCATGTCATTCCTGGAAACGAATTATAATTCCCGGGAATGCAAAAAATATGGAAATCTTATGAGTTCCCGAGAAAGAAACCCTAGTCGACAGTCCTAGGGTCCAAGTCCCCCTAAACCGACAATGTAAAATTGAGCCATTTTAGGAACCTGTTTCTCAGAAACTGTTAAATATAAAAACTTTAAATTTTGTCTGTATATTAATTAGGCTTTTTTATTTAAATAATGGTAAAATATTTAAAATATATTATTTACTTTTTTCAAAAAAATTCATCGTAAAAGTACCGCTTTGAAAGTTTTGAAAATTGTTATTTTTTTACGATAACTGCTTTTAAGCAAAATATTTTCAATATAAATTTTGGGAAAATCTCCAAAAAAGTAGCTCCATTATATATAGTTACATATTATTTATGTGCAGTAAAAATTGCAAGTACATTCATCTTTAAGATTCTGTGAAAAAGGTACATGCAATTTGAAAACAATCCTTTTGAGAAAATTGCATTTTTAATGTAAAAAGGCAATTCATCACAAAAATAATAAACTACAACATGTATTTGACCTATTTTATCAAACATTAGTATCTTCTTAATTTTTTAAGCATAATAGGAAACAAAAAAGTCTTAAAATGTTCAGAAAGTACATATATAGTATTTTTCAGTTTTTGTTCAACGAGATTTTTTTTAGCATTTTGCATCAATTTTAACAAATTATGTAACAATCTGTGAAGAATTTTTAACTTCGATGCATTACAAATATCAAATTTGACCTTAAAACATCATAAATATAATGTAAACACGTATCAATATGTAAAAGTAATGATTTGGAAATATGCGAATTTAAGACATTGCAAAAGGTTTTAATATGGATTTGTATGTTCACATGCAAACACAATTTCTAAAAGTTTCAAAATTCAAAATTTTCTCTAAACTGTACAAGAAATTTCTAAAAAAGTCAAAAATAAAACTGTTTTTATATTTTTAAACATGAAATTTGGGTATTTTTATGCATGTCACAAGCTTCTCGAAACGACAAAAAGCATTACACATCTGAGTTATGATTAGTTACCATTTATTGTAATACCTTTGAATATTAAAGCTTAAACACTTGTCTGAACAATAAATAAACATTAACATTTGCAACAAATTGAAATATTTAAAAGATATTGCTTAGTTTTCACAAAAACATGTAACGTAAAAAAATCACTATGAATTTAAAAAACAATTGACATTTTTTGTCACGATATATAGATTTCAGTCAAATATTTTTGAAAAATCCCCAAAAAAACTCACATGAATGTATATAGTTACATATCAGTAACATGAGGGAAAAATTTCATGTGCAAACATGGATTAATTTTTGAGAAAAAGATGCATTCAGTTTTAAAAACATCATTTTTGAGAAAATTGAATTTTTGCAATAAAGTGTGACTAAAAAATAATCAGAAAAATAATGAGTTACAACATGTATTTGTCCCATTTTATTAAACATTAGCATCTTTGCAATTTATTTTACATAGAATAGTAAATAAAAAAAATCTTAAAATGCCCAGAATAGCATTCTTCAGTTTTTTAACGAGATAATTTCTAGTGTACATCAATTTTTTTCAAATTTTCTATCAATTTTTGAAGAATTATCATGTATTACAGATATTAAATTTAAACATAAAGCATCATAATTATTATGTGAAAATGTATCGTTATGGTTTTGGTATGAATTTGAAAGAGAGGTGGTATATAAAAATATCTGATTATACGACATTTCGCAAGTTTTCGTTCGGCAAATTATTATTAGTATTGTTGTTGTAGACAGTTTCTAAGTTTTAAATTTCAAAAGTTACTCTAAACTGGACAAATGATTTCTAAAACAGCCAAAATAAAACTGTTTTTATATTTTTAAACATGAAATTTATGAATTTTCATGTATGAAACAAGCTTCTCGCAAAGACAACAAACATCGCACTTGATGTATCATCTCATACCTTTTTCTCAGAAACTATTAAGCATAAATACTCAAATTTTTATTGTATATCAATTAGACATTTATATTTATACTGAATTGAAATTTTTTTAAATATATTAATTAGTTTTTTTAAAGACAATTTGTTAGTTCACCGAGCATTAATATTTTGAATTTATTGAAAATTGTTGTTTTTTGTTATATCTGCTTTCTATTTGGATGTTTAAAGAATATTCCAAAAATGTCACTTCAGTATACACAATTGCATTTAAGAAACGTAGAATACATACATACAGGAAATTAACACATTTTTAAAAATATAAGTTTTAGAAAACTTAATTTTTTATAAAAAAAATCTTACCTTATCAAAAAAATAATGTAGCCTATAATTTATTTTGAATGGTAATGAAGGGTAAGATTCTTCCCTCCCCTTCAATTTATATTGATTTAATGAATGATATGAAATGTATTTCACTATTGTTTAGATGAAAAGCAGGTGCTTTAAATATGCAATATTTTAACAATTATTACCTATCCAGTCTCAAAATTGGTTGCAGTAAGTACACACTCATTTCTGCCATATTCCTCATTTTTAAGCCAGTGAAATAATTTTATAACTATCATTTTTTTCAAAAAGCACGTTTTTAATCCTCACAAACAAGTTATTAAGTATTTAAAAGTATAAAAATTTCGAAAGGAGAAATAATACACAACAAAAAAATTCTAATTACACAACAAAACAATTTCACCCAGGTACTAAATATCAAATTTAAAGCAAATATTTTCATCATATTTACAAACTTGGCTCCATAAGTACGTAAACAAGCTAACAGCTAAACTTGCAGTTAAGTTTCATTTAATCTACAGTTAATTGTGTATGATTAAATGAAATTTTGTTCAGGCTTTGCAACTTCTCAGATTTAAAAAGTCAATATTTACACTTAATCTGTCAAAGTGGGCGTGGCCTGTGGTAGCTGATTATTTTTTAAAACTCATTTTAAAATACTTCTAATTCATACAATGGCTTGTATGTTATATCATTGGAAAGGTATTGATTTGGAGATTTTAGAAATATCCAAAACTCAAATCTATTTTCAAAAAGTTTTTACCCTACTGACTGCTCTTAAAGCAGCGATACTCAACCTGTTGTCCGCGGGACGCATGTGGCCCACCGAGACTTTTTAAGTAGACCGGTCATGGTCCTTTGCTTGGAGAAATTTACTTATTTAAGAACAATGTATTAAAAATTGGGTGAGAAATTCTTTCTCAAGAAATCAAATATATCAATTTTGTGATTTGCTGATGGTGTTGTGCGGGTACCAATTGATGTTCTTTTTCAATTTGGAACGGTTAGGTTAGTGATAGCAGACAACAATGGATTAGCCAATATTTTATGAATGGAACTAATTTTTAACAATCTTTCATATATTGCAAGTGAAAAATATTCGTAGAAAATATATCGTTTCAAGGCGATTGGGAGGTTGACTATTTTGTAGTGAAAAACAAACAATGATCAGTAATGGCTTGATTTGTCACGAAAGTGCTGTATTTTAAAATACCAATAAACAGGAATCATTCAATAACACTTTTCCTCGAAGGTGATAAATTGGTTTTCTTGAATAATCTTTGCAACATCAACAAAATGGTTTGTCAGTGTTAATATCACAGCGGTAACAAGGACATCCTATTACGTTTGTTATATTATTGGTAAACATATGAAACCGTTTACTAATGCAGAAATTGTGAAGGGTTATTTCTCAAATGTTTCTAATTTAGTGTTAGTGACAAAAATAAAAAAAATATTAAAAAAATAATTAAAAAAAGCAAAACAGACGTTATATAATATTTTGGTCAATTTTCCACATTTTAAATTTCCAATGTTACCTTGGTCTTAAAGCATTTCTCCCACACCCCTCCCCCATTTATCCTCACGTTGCGACCCGCGTGAAATAACTAATATATGTATGCAGCCCGCGTAATATAGTTGACATATGCATACGGCCCCGCAGAAAAAAAGGTTGAGTACCCCTGCCTTTGAGCCATATCGTAATGAAGAAAAATTTGCCCGACTTGTGCTAGATGCTCTTCTTGTCAAGCCTCTTCAGAACATATTCTTGATTGCTTGGATCTTACATTACAGCAGGTGTACTCAACATTTTTTCTGCCGGGCCGCATATATATGTCAGCTATTTCACGCGGGCTGCATACATATGTTGGGTATTTCACGCGGGCCGCAATATGAGGATAAATAGGAGGAGATAAATGATTTAAGACTAAGATAACATTGTAAATTTAAAACGTGGACAATTGGTCAAAACATTATAACTCCTGTTTTGCTTTTTTTAATTATTATTTTTAATATTATTTTTATTTTTGTCACTAACACTAAATCAGAAACATTTAAGAACCACTTCTTCACAGTTTTTGTATCAGTAAGCGGTTTCATATTATTACCAATAATATAACAAACTTCATAGGATGTCTTTGTTAACGCTGTGATATTACCACTGAGAAAATATTTTGTTGCTGTTGCAAAGATTATTCAAGAAAACCCATTTATCACCTCTTGAAAGAGATCTTTGAGGAAAAGTGTTATTGAATGATTCCTGTTTATTGGTATTTTTTAAATACACCTTCGTGACAAATGAAACAAGTACGGATGTATGTTGGTTTTCACTACAAAACAGTCAACCTGCAAATTGTTCGAATATTTTTCGCTTGCAAGGTAGGAAAGATTGTTAAAAATTAGTTCCACCCATAAAATTGTCGCTACTCCACTGTTGTCTGTTATTACTAACCGTAACCGTTCAAAATACAAAAAGAATATCAACTCGTACCGTATGACAGCGACATGAAAAAGCAAAATAGATATATTTAATTTCTTGATAAAAAATTTTCCACCAAATTTTTCGTACAATGTTCTTAAATAAGTAAATTTCTCAGTGGGTGAGTGAGTGAATATTAACGTCGCACTGTTCAACTACACGAGGGCTTTTGGCGATGGTCCACGAAATTTTGAACTAAGGTCAACTGACGTGGATGACACCTGAGCTGGTACCCCCTCTCCTAACCAGACCACACCAACGAGAGTACGTGTCAGCTCTCGATAGATTTAACGTGCATCTCTCCCCTACATGGTGGGTCTTTAGTGGTGCTAGGCTCCAACTCCTGACATGCCTGCCATGATCCGATATCTTGACCGCTGGGCTACCGCAGCCCTAGTAAATTTCTCAAAGCAATGGACCATGGCCGGTCCACTCAAGAAGAATCGGTGAGCCGCAATTTGAGTATCGCTGCATTACAAGATCTACATGAACACCTCCTCTTGTTTATTAACTTTCTGAGGGTGAACGATATCAGTGACTTGATCAAACTCAGTTGGACATGGAGTTAGTTAAGACAAGAATTTGTCGTTAAATGCACTGTACACAACCACATGACTCTACATTACCGTAATTGTTTTTGTTTTGCAGTTTATAATTTGTCATTTTTTTAGTACTTTTCGAGAAGTTCAGCTAAGTATACAAATTTTCTTATCTGAACATTTGTATAAGAAGCCCATGAATAGACATAACATATAACGAAGGAAATAAAACGAAGTAGCAATAAAGAGTGTAGGTATTGCATATTAAAATGTGTTGAATGTTTCCATTTTGCCTCATTTTGAAATTTCAAATTTAAATTTTATTTATATTTAATACACACATATAAAAAAAGATATTTGTTAAAAATAATAAATAAATAAAAGTACTTAGTGGTTATAATTAAAGTTACACTATTCAGAGGCATGTAGAACCTTTTCTGCTTATCGGATGTTGATGAAAATCGGGATACATGGACCGTAGAGAAAAGATTTCTGCAATAAAAAATAGTACAAATTTTAACCACCAGGTGTCTTTTATCGAATATTCTTTATGCAAATCCGTAAAACCTCTACATAACCTTACAGTCACAGCCAGAGAATACTTCAGCGCGTGTTTGTCATCGTTAATCATTCCTGCATTACAGGAACAAAATTGTTTGCAAATCACTATCTTTATGCAAGATGGAGTAACCCTCACATTGGGCGCCAAATCGAAGCACTACTTAGTGCTAACTTCGGCACTAATTGTGATTATCCAGATATTTTCCGGATGCTTGGCCTTCTCGCTCACCCAACTTACATACATGTGATTTCCACTTGTTGGGATTTCTAAAAGAGGTGGAATCAGGACTTTATCTGATTTGAAATGCTAGCATCATGCGCCTTGTGGCTGAAATCCATCGTGAGTTGCTTTTCGCTACCATTGAAAACTCTTTAATGCAGTGCTTCTCAAACTGTGGGGCGCGCCTCCCTGGGGGGCGCGATGACCTTACGAGGGGGGCGCGAGCATATCGAAAATAAAAGATTTAAAAAATAATTAGTTTACTGGAATGAATTAAAACAAAATGCTTTCAGACATAATAAAAAATGCACTTTTACTCTGATATAATTTATAGGCGATATTAAGCCATCAAAAATAAAAACTTCAATACCTAATTAGCTATCTTTGATCCTATAACCAAAAAAAAACTTTTATTTCATTTGCTGTCATCCCGTGATGAGAGATTTTTTTATTACGCTTTTTTTTAACCTAACATACTACTCTTTCAGAGAAAAAACAGATCCCGGACCCAGAATCGAAAAACTTTAGGAACTTAAAAAATTCATCACTTTCATTATTTTTGAAATACTGCACATTATAGCTGTAATCTGTTTGACCTTCTAAGTTATTGGTACAGTTAGTTATAACCCCTCTCTTATGTGTTCTCTGTTGCTCTATAAAGAGTTTTTATGATATTTGGAAAAACACGGAGAGCACACACACACACAAGCACATGAAGGATTACTTGGCCAAGACATATTTTTATAAATATTCTCAATGTATAAAGCATAACGAAAAACGTTTCACACAACTTTTTTAGCATTAACATACATATTATCATAATGAATATACTTTTTACTCGGAAGTGGTCGCGCGGGACACACAGAAATCATGATTTGTATCGTGTACAATAAAATGATTATTAAAAAAAAAGGATTGGGGTGACTCAATAACCTCGACCGTATCGAGTGCGCGCCCGCTTCCGGGTTAAAACATGTTGAAATCTTTTCGCTTTAAATATTAAAAATAATACAATTATTCTTCATCGATATTTTATATTATTGATCATTATTTAACATCAGTGGCGCACACAAGGGGGTCTGGATCCCCCCACCCAAAGCCCTTGATTTCTTTCCGATTGATTATAATTCTAAGTTTATAGTACGCAAAATTTAGTTAAGTATTTGTTATTAATGATTAATTTTATTAATTAATGCTAATTATTTATTCAAGAATTAGTTTTTTGCTGTGTTTCGTTCACGAAAATCGACAAAATCAAAAGGAACCTGATGCAAGATTGGTGAATTTTGACCCCGGACCCCCCCTTGAAAAATTCCTGTGTGCGCTACTGTTTAACATCAATTATAAATGTTAATTCTGTGAGGCTTAAAATTACAATTCGCTTAAGACTAATTATAATTTGAGCAACGATTTAAAAAAAATCATTTTACGTTTTTGTAAACATTGTCGAGCACTTGGCTTTGCTTCCCTTACAATTCAGCTATTATATCAATAATGTTTTATTTTCTTATAAATGAACTCGTGCAAAGAGCGGGCACTTCAGCCGGTATACATTTAATGTATCAGTGCTGCACAGAATATTTTATAACTAATTAATTAATACTAAATCAAGAACAAGTTTAATAAGTATTAATGACGTCCATGAGCTTGTCTTGGAAAGCAAAGTTTTTATAAAGAATGCTTATTATTAGAAATTGACCCTCTGAGTTCTTTTTCTATATTTAGCGCAGATATCTATATTTTGTCTTCTAAGAAGCTACCGCATTTTGCAATATGTTCAATTTAAAAATTAGAGAAAGGAAAAAATAACATAATAATTATCCTATTATTTTATTTATTTATTTATTTTGCTTAAAAGTAGTATACAAAATTTTTAATACTTATGTTACTAATTTGTATGGTTTATAATTAAGATCGCCTATTGTAACTTTAGTGTCAAAGTGCATTACTATTGCCTTCAGTACATTATTAATGTATAAGGGGGGCGCGAAAAAAATTTTGATCGAAAAGGGGGGCGCCAGTATTGAAAGTTTGAGAAGCACTGCTTTAATGCGCTTGCAACACGTTATTGATGTCAATGGAGCACATATTGAGCATATTCTATAATTGAATAAATTGTAACGATTCTGATAGTTTTTGTCCTTCTTTGGGCACCACATTTCATTCTGGTGGTCAAAATTTGAACTATTTTTTATTGCAGAAACCCTTTCCCCATAGTCCATATAGCATATATTCCATCAAAATCTGAGAAGCAGAACGGATTCTACATGCCTATGAATAATGGAACTTTAATTATAACCACCCGGTACATAAATTTTAAAATTAACTAAATGAAGGAAATGGAGTGTTGGCTTAGAGGTAGCGTGCGCTCAAGCTAGTGAGTTCGATCCCGAGTGGAAGCAATAGATTTTCTGGATACGAAAATCGGAGGCTCGCATGCATATCATTGGGTGGCATGCCAAAGATCCTTTGAGTATCCATTTGGCTCTTATATTCTTGACAAAATTAAATCACGGCAATATGTAGCATCCAATGAGAGCTTGAATTGAATAAATTCAAGCGTCAAAATATGGTAGAGGGAGCCGTCAGTAGATGGTGCCATGTCTACAATAGGTTATCAGATGCAGCCCATTTTAAAAGGAAAAAAAACTACTTTATTCTTCGACAGCAGTTTTTAAAATATTTATCGGTTTTTTTCAAGGAATTATGTTTCCCGTTCTTTTTATTATTTTTTTTCTACTTCTCATTAGTTTTAAGGTTGAAAAGAAAAAAAAATTATACCGCTCTGCGATAATTGTAAGAAAAGCATTTTTTTTTATTTCTATGCTATTGCTTAGTGTAGAACATGTTTGGGGTCCTTCCCAAAACTAGTGTTTGATAATTATATAATGTATAAGATTATACATAATACAATAAGAAATCAAATTTTTCAGAAATATCACAAACATAAAAATGTTCACAGAAAAGTTAAGAAAAAGAATATTTCTGAAGTGTCATGAATGAGACGAAAAATATGCGGAAAAATTGTTTTTGTTTTTTAAATGGGCAGATAAAAAAAAAGCACTTTCAGGCAATGTAAGTCTCCAAATGTAAGAGCCATTTCATTGCTTGAATTTATTCAATTCAAGCTCTCGTTTGAAGCTACATATTAATGTGACTTAATTTTGCCGAGAGCACCCGAACCAAATTCATACTCAAGGCTTCTTTGATATGCCACATAATCATATGACATACGCTCCTATGATTTTTACATCCAGAAAAAACTGTCGATTCGAGCCGGGTTCGAACCCACAACCTTGAGCTTACGAGGCTGGTAGCTACTTCTAAGACACTGTAAATATCATACGACAAAAATTATCTGCTTTAATATAAATTTTAAAATTTATTTTAATTAATATTTTTCAATCATTACTTAAATTTCTCTTTACAAATAAACTAACGAATTAAGCAATAAGTTAAAAATATTTATTTTTAATGACTGTTTAATTCAATTTTGTAAAATTCTTTCAGTAAACTTCTTTTAAAAATGTTAACATTTTTTTTCTGCTTAAAATCAAATATTACATCTAATGGTCATCTACGAGGCTTGTCCGGAAACTGAGTACCGTTTCGTTCTACATCAACTTCAGCTGTAGTACCGGAGTTCGACACTTGCACTCACGTGCCTCTGGTTGATTTTTAAAGTGACGTCATTACAGTCGGATTGTGTTTTTACGCGTGCTCTGATCGTTCAAAATGTTTAAGACAATTGTCGTTCCTGCTGACAATCAAGAGCGTTCAGTAATCCGTTTTTTGAATGCAAGGAATATTAAGCCAGTCGTAAATAATCGTTAACTTGTAAAATTTATGGTAAAAATACAATGAATGGTGGAATGCTGAGAAAGAGGGTTTGACAATTCAATCGGGCAACCTACTGTTGCCAATGCTGGTTTGGCATAAAATTTGAATGAGAAAATTCGTGAAAACAGACGGTTCACAATGAGTGTGATGAGTTTCCACAAAGAGCTGTTCAGCAGTGTCTCTCTTCATTAGTGGCACGTTTCTTTGAAGAGGGCATTAACAAGTTGGTTTTCCGATACTACTAACGTCTGAACAATGGTAATAATTATGTATAAAAGTAGTTTCCGACAGGGACTTTTATGTAAAAATAAATTTTGTTTTTTGAAAAAAGATTCTTTATGTGAGTTTTTTTAAAAAGGGAACTTATATAGTTTCCGGGCAAGCCTCGTAACAACAAAAGTTCTTTATTTGAGCTCTATCAACGTTTTGAAAAATTCTTTTTTTCCTTTTTTTATGTCTGTTTATCCCTTTTCTTCTGTTCATTAAATTGAATTTACTTACATAAATTTTATCTACACACAGCACCATGCAGTAGATATAAATACTAAGAAAGAATATTAAAACAATGCAGTGCTTCTAAAAATATTACAAACAAATTTCTAATAGTCATTCTTTATTTTCATTAGACAGATATAACGAACGTAGTTTCAGTCAACGCGGCAACTTCTCATCCACACATAGGCGAAGATGGAACACTCTACAATATTGGATCAAGTGTCATGACTGGAATGAAGTATCACATTTTCAAAACACCTCCTAAAGGTGACGAAGGTATGTAAAAATAATATATAATGTGCATGCAGTTGTACTTTCATTCTAACAAATCCTAGATATATTCCGAAAGGCCCATACCTAAAAAAATACTTTACTTATTTATTAATTAATCCAGGACGCTTGATGTTGAAGGACCTGAAGATAATACACTCTATAACAAAAAAAAAGCGATGCACCAAGAAGTAGTTGCCCGATTGTAATGAAACTTCATATGGAAAGACATTGGTACCGAACATGCAAATGATTGAAATTTGGTGTCCAATGCATGAATATTGTAGCTACAGTGCATCGAAACTGCGCACTTAACAGGTGTCCATAAGAAATGATTCTCAATCGGATGGTCAAAATTTATGTTGCATTGCGATTTAGGATACTTTTCAACGACTGAAAAAATCCCTGGCCGCAAGATTCGAGCTCATTACGAGCTACTGTCAGAGTTTTAAAGAGGTTGTATCATTGGATTGAAAGAGGCTGGTTGGGCAAATCAGAGAATTGCTCGTCATAAGGGTCGAAATGATGCAACCATTAGAAGATGCTGGCAAGTATGAGTAAACAGTGGCAGATTTCATCGTCATGATGGTAGCGTTCAACCTAGGTCCATTGATTGTCAAATAAGCTGTCATAGTGCCTGATTCATCGTTATCGAACACCAGACGTGCGACCCGCACACGAGCGTCCACCAAGACCATTCACAGATGGCTGATAAAGTGAAATTTACGCTCGTACCAACCATTACGCCACCTGCCACTCACACCTGCACACTGTCGATCCAGATTACAATGGTGCTTGAGTCGATCAGGTTGAAATCAGGCTAACTGGAGACGTATAGTGTTCAGGGACGAATCCCGCTTCCAACTGTGTCCTGCCAATCATCGAAGACGCGTCTGGAGACGCCCAGGGCAGCGTGTCGATACTGCTTTCACTATTGGACGCCGCGCAGGCCCTCAACCCGGAGTTATGGTCAGGGGTGCCATTTTTTTGATAGCCGGGCCCCTTTGCTCGTTACTAGAGACACATTTACAGCACAGTGGTACGTCGACGACATTCTGATATCTGTTTTGCTACCGTTCCTTTCTCCTTACTTTTCAGCAAGATAATGCCAGACCCCATACGTTATGCGTTGCTATGAACAGTCTTGCAGCTTATCAAACACTTCCTTTGCCAGCCAGATCTATCTCCAATCGAGTATGTCTGGGATATGATGGGAAGGCGACTGCATCTACCAGGGAATGTTGATGACGTGGTGTGACAATTGGAGCAAATTTGGCAAGAAATACCGCAGGAGATCATCAGGGTGCTATATCAGTCTCTGCCATGTCGTGTGGCATCTTGCATCCAGGCTAGAGGTGGGCCATCACCTTATTGCAGTGCTTCTCAAACTTGCAATATTTGCGACCCAATTTTCTATCATAATTTTCATCGTGCCCTTCTTCATACAATAACAATGTATTTAATTCAATAATAATGTACTTTGACCCTGAAGTTACAATACGACTTGAATGATAAACCGTACAAATTATCAAGATATTGAACTTTGTATATAATTTTGTTTATGAGACAAGACCATAGGGCACTAGTAATTATTAAGCATGTTTTCAACTTGGTATTGATGAATTAATGATCAAATGCATTGTGCAGTAGTAATATATTTATAAGCACATTATGTCAGTGCAAATGTGTATTTTATTTTTTATTATATCATAAAATCTTTTGTTTTACTTCATTTCAGTACATTAATATTTTTTAAAAATCTTTTATTTTCGACTTCTCGATATACTCGTTCCCCCCCTGGCAGGACTATTACGCCCTCTTAAGAGGACGCACCCCAAAGTTTGAGAAATGCTGCCTTATTGAGCTCGTTACTTTGTAACTATGTAACTAAGAAATAAACCTTTCAATTTTTTCTGAAATTTTAATCATTTTCTATTCTGTGCATAATATTTTTACATACCAACTTTTGTCTCTATCAGACAACTCGTTCTTGGTGCGTCTTTGATTTTTTTTTTTTTTTTGTTATAGAGTATACTTTACTTCCCTTATTATCTTTTTATATTTTAATTTATGCAGTGATTAGTCATAGTAATATGAGGCGTAAATATATTCCAGGTTATATTTATTGAAGTACAATGTTTATAATTCTTATCTCAAGTCAGCGTTTTTCAAACTGTGGGCCTCCCCCTAAGGGGTCATGATAATCCTATCAGGGAGGCGCGAGCAAATCGAAAAGTAAAAGAAAAAGATTTAAAAATATTATTAATTTACTGAAAATAATAAAAAAAATACATTTTGAAATAATAAAAAATACACCTTTACATTGATATAATATAAATGTATCATTGCTACACAATGCATTTGATCGTTAATTCATCCATACTAAGTTAAGGACATGTTTAGTAATTACTAGTGACCCCATAGGTTTGTCATATATGCAAAATTATATGCAAAACTTAATACTTATCTTGACAATTTGCACAATTTATAACTAAAGTCGTATTGTGGCAAAATATTATTGAATTCAATACAGTATTATTGTATGGAGGGGGAGGGGGCACCATGGAAATTATGATTGATAATTGGGTTACAAACATTGAAAGTTTGAGAATCACTCTGTCTCAAGTAAAACTTCAGCTTCACATTGTATGAGACAACTTATATCGATGCACTCTTAAGGTTTGCATTAATGACATTGATTTAGAAGAATTACGAAGGGATCCAAAATTTTTGAGCATTTAAAGGTTTGAGGAAAGTATTGTAGGCTTGAGAGAGAGAATCCCTAAGAGAGGTCTGACCATAAAACTGATGCACATAAGTACAATACTGTTCTGTTACTGTGTGTTCAGAAAATAGGTAACGCTGTTTAACATCGATGTTATAAAAATGTATCTGCAACCGCTAAAACGCATAAATCAGCTACATAAGCAGATTAAATAGCCAATCCACACATTAACTAAAATGATCCGTTAAACTGCGGGAAAGTTGTTTCATTTCTCAAATTACTTGGGTAATCTGCATATTACCTGTTAGACAATTCTTGAAAATAAGATATTTGGTGTAACAACAACAGCTTTTCTGTACGCTTAAGATAACTAGGTACCCCATCTTTACAATTTTTTTTATTTTTAATTTTTGAAATTTGATTTTTATTTTATGTAATAAAAGTCCTTTTTTAAATAATAGTTCTATATAAAAAATTTCAAATTTATTACAATATGTTTCTAAAATTTCAATTTTTTAAAGTTTTTTTTAACATATTTTTTAAATCCCTAAATTTTTTTTTAAAATATGTATATTTTTTTCAAAATTTTTTTCGAAGTACCTTATGATATACTACATAAAACTGTGTTTGGGATATTTTATGCTGAAGCTTGTTAATTTTATATTAACTTTTTCATTGTGAAACATACAAAAATTCTAAAGAAAAACAATAATTTTGCTTTCAAAATTTTTTTAAAAAAATTACTACGAAATATGCATACGTCCAGAAAATTAATACTTTGACTGAGTGAGACGTTTATATACGTCGGTGGCACATAAGAGGTTAAAGTCGTATTGTAGCTTTAGTGTCAAAGTAAAGTAATATAGAATACTGTTAGACATTTAAAAAGTAAAACCATTCGAAATATTTTTCGGATCCAAATTTTTATGATCTCCTTGTGTTGTTTTTCCAATCCCGTTCCATGATCTCTATGAAAGTAAACACACCGATTCGAACCCGATCTTTTTGCAAGTTTCGTGATTTGTGGTTGGCAGCAACTACAATGCAAATCGGACGACTATTTAAACTCGACTCATGTTAGTTTTTCAGGAGAGAAGGAGAAAAAGAAATATAAGAAGTGTGTGAGTGTTTTAACTCTTAGAGGGAGAGAGCGGCTGGTTGGCAATGCAACTGTATGTTGCATCACCATTTTCAGATTATAAATTCATTTTACAATATTAGACTGTAAGAAGACGGTTGGAATCGGATGTCTGGTAATGTTGATTTTTGAACTTATTATTTTTTTATCGCTCCAGTAACGAGCACATTGACTTTATCATTGATTATTAAAAGCCAATTTTAAGAAACTGCTTTCGTCTTCATGCCTCCTCGACACAAAAATTTCACTGCTTGCTTTGCCAAAATTTGGGTTAGTTTACCAATAAGTGTAACAGAATACAAAACATTGTTATTGCATGGAGGGGGACGTGATGAAAATGGTGATTGAATAGTGGGTCACGTATATTGAAAGTTTGAGAAGCACTGGGGTATAGTGAATGTCATCAGTAAAAATAATTTTCTTTCTCTCAGGTCAAAGCGCATTAGAAAGTACTACGATACTTTCAACCATCAGTTCCAGTTACACAACTTGTTTGAGTTATTATCACAGTTTTGGCCTAAGTGAAAACTACATCTTACTTGTAGAACAACCCTATCTTCTCAATACCTTAAGGATGGCTACTTCAGGCATTGTTGGGTATTGTTTCAATGACCTATTGGATTGGTATCCAGACGAAAAAGTAAGTTCTCTTCTCGGGTTATCTGCTCTTATCAAAGTGCAGGGCCCAAGTTTGGTATACATTTGAAAATTGGTGTTAATTTGGCATAAAAAATGGGATCTTTGTCAAAGGTTTGCATAGAAGTTTGTATCTATAATCAAATTTGTACCTATATACTCGTGGAATCTTTCATAAAAAAACTATAAAACATTAATGTGTTTCCGGTATCCGACTAAAAAAAAAACTTTAAAGGTATTTTTTTAGGTCTTAGGACCATTAGAAAAAAAATAAGCCTTACAGTAGTCGCATATGATGTGTAACATCTGACGTGTTATCGTGATAAATACGCAATAGTAACATAAATCTGAAAAAAATTAATCGAGTATGATTGGAAATAATATCTTATCGCGAATATAGTTATATCTTTAATGAAAATTTTATTTATTTATTACAGAGGACTAACGCAATTTTTTTTAACAAAAATATTTTTTCTTGTTTAATTTGGGGAACAGTGGATACAATAAACTTGAAAATGGACAAACAAGGATTTCAGTGACCCTATACATTTCTCCGAATCAAACGGTTCAAAAAATTTAAAATTTCCTGCATTTTGTATTTTTACCATATACCGATGATGGTTCCGTTCTTTTAAAAACAAACTATCACTCGCTTCCCCTGATTTTGAGTGTGATAGAATCGTGTGTGATTGAATTGAGTTTTGAATCGAGTATGATTGGAAATAATTTTCTATCGAATAATTATATCTTTAGTGAAAATTTTATTTAGAAGTTTTAATTAGGATTTTTTTAGTCGAGAAAACTTTTAGTAATCACAGTTAAAAATATTATATTGACAGCGACAGGAATTAACCTCAAAGTATAAAAAAGATTCGCACTCTAAAATATTTATTTGAATAATTCCAAATTGCTTACTCGTACTTTCTCAAGAATGTCGAATTTCGTCAGATGTGCTTAACAGTAAATATAATTATTAATATAGCTTACACAGATAAATATAACCTCAGGTTTCATACACAACGAGTCTAGAGACTTAGACTATTGAGCGTAAGGACTTAAGTTTATCCTGAATAAGGCTTTTTAGTATTTGCGAAGTGGAGTAAGTAAACTAAATCCAGTTTTAGAATTCGAATCTTTTGAAATGCTAACTTTAACATTATGAAAAAAAAAACTACTAGAGATGGATTTCGAATATATTCTGCTCTGGATTTACCCATCTCTGCTAATCACAAAATTATGAAAATTTAATTAGCTTGGTAAATTTTTAAAAATTAGAAATATTAGAGAAAATCAAAATTACCCATGTAATTAATCAGTCATTTTTTTAATTGAGAAAACATTTTTTGTCACAATTAAAAATATTATATTGACAGCGACAGAAATTAACCTCAAAGTATGATAAAGATACGCACTATAAACTATTTAATTCGAATATTAACCATACTGAACTTTGTCAGACACGCTTAGCAGTAAATATAATTATTAATATAAAGGGTGTTTTTTAGAGGTATAGAACTTTAAATTGCAATAAAACAACGATGTATTATTCGATTGACATGAATTTTTTTTATTCGAAAGATAATCGTGTGGCCTTACATTTTAAATATGATATCTGGCATAGGACTGCCACGGCTGGCTAGGATGTAGTCCAATCTGGACGTCCAATTTTCGATGACATTTTCCAACATTTGTGGCCGTATATCGGCAATAACACGGCGAATGTTGTCTTCCAAATGGTCAAGCGTTTGTGGCTTATCCGCATAGACCAATGACTTTACATAGCCCCACAGAAAGTAGTCTAGCGGTGTTAAATCGCAAGATCTTGGAGGCTAATTCACAGGTCCAAAACGTGAAATTAGGCGGTCACCCAACGTGTCTTTCAATAAATCGATTGTGGCACGAGCTGTGTGACATGTTGCGCCGTCTTGTTGGAACCACAGCTCCTGGACATCATGATTGTTCAATTCAGGAATGAAAAAGTTGGTAATCATGGCTCTATACCGATCACCATTGACTGTAACGTTGTGGCCTTCATTGTTTTTGAAGAAGGATTCCACCTGCCCATAAAGCGCACCAAACAGTCAATTTTTCCGGATGTAACGGTGTTTCGACATACACTTGGGGATTAGCTTCACTCCAAATGCGGTAGTTTTATTTGTTGACGTAGCGATTCAACCAGAAGTGCGCTTCATCGCTAAACAAAATTCGCTTATGAAAATCGGGAACAACGGCAATCTCGTTTTGGTCCCATTCGACGAATCTACGCCTTGCTTGATGATCGTTTTGATGAATTGCCAAACCAAACTGAGAATGAATCACTTGACAGCTGTAAAATCGGTCGCCATCTTGGAAAGTAATGCCAACTTAAACTTCTATACCTGGAAAAAAAACACTCTTTAGTTTAAACATAAAAATTAACCTCAGATTTCTTACACAACGAGTCATGAGCTTCTATCGTAAGTCTTGAATAAGAATTCGAATCTTCCGAAAGGCTAACTTTAACAATATAAAAAAACAACGAATAGACTTGGACCCCAAGCGAGGGTAGTAAAAAGATACCATCAAGCAAATTGGACCCCGTCGCGGTGGTAGAGAAGGCATTCGATTACGTGTGCTCATTGGTTAAATCAAATAGCGCGCGCTTACATGACTTCCTGTTACGAATTTCCATCCCTTTTTACAAAAATCACCCAGAACAAATATTCGGTAAGCGAGAGGAAAGATGTTACATCAAAAAGAAATACAAGTATTGAGGAAGAAAAAGGAATAACATATTAAGCTGGAGAATCTTAAGTTGTTTTTATACTATTCATTTAATAGAACTTTAAAAAATATTTTTTAGTAAATTTTTTTTTTTTGTAAAAGAATAATGAAATTGTCACGATAAGTTGTGGACGGGAAAAAAATAGGATATCTCCAAAACAATCCAATAAAATTCATAACACTTATGCTATACGCCTTTTAGAGTGTAACAAACTACATTGTTTGAAATAGTTACATTTAATCATATTTTAAACCCAATTTTAATTAGAACATAAAGTAATTGTGACGAAAAATGATTAACGTCAAATTTGAATTCTTATAAAATTTTTATTTCTTAAAATATTTTTGATCTTGCGGCTTATGAAATTTCAGTTGGACCAAGAAGTATATCAATGAAATTAAAAAATTACAATTTATCCAATGTATTTATATTTATGCTGCGTTTCTTAATATTGAACATTTTTCTAAATTTTATAAAATTTTAAAAAAGGATTATTTATTTTATTAATTTAATAATTGAACACTCTCTCCTTAAACCTATTTATGTTCTTTAAAACAATTATGTTATTCTGAAACTAATTTTTAAAAAATTAGTCTTCGGACCTAGTTGGACTGCTTTAATTATTTTTCAGTTTCTACTATTAGCTCACATTCTCTATTTATTTATTTATCTTCGTGGAAATTTCAATCGTTAATAAAGTATATCTTAAAGCGCTCAATTGAGCTGAAATTTTATAAACATGATTATTTTGGATGACAATACAGTAATTTAATTATAATTAATAAAAATTAATTGATTAAAACTAATTATTTAAAGAATTACAAATACAGCCATGGTGGCATCATTTTTGGGCACTTAACGATCATTTTGGCGACTTGTGTCAAAACTTGAAAAGGTTTTTTTTCTCCCGTTTTAAAGCATTCAGTTGAACAGAAATTTTATATGCACGATTGTTTTGGATGACAATACGATACTTTATGATAATTAATAAAAATTAATTACCACTTAATGTTGTGATTCTGCCATATGTATATACATATTTATATTAATTGTAACTATTTAATAAAAAGTAGCTAAAATAAAATTTTACTTTGATGATCTAAATAGGAATTGACTTAATTTTTTTTTATATTACTTGTGTTAATAATTGTTTGGGAATTCCGCTTCCATAGACCTTCTGAGTATAATTCGAATACACTACTATCTCTCATGTATTAGTTTCACTTATATTTATTTTCAGGTCATATTTCGTTTGATGGATCGTGAAACCGGGATTGAAATCGAGACTAAATATGTAACAAACGCATTCTTCTTCTTTCATCACATCAACACGTACGAAGAAGATGGGCACCTTGTCACCGATCTAATAACCTACGCCGATTCAAATGTGTTAGATTGTCTTTTTCTAGATCAAATGCGTTTGGGGAAACTCCCGAACACAGTCCTAGGTGGCTTCACTCGATTCGTCTTACCTCTAAACACTGTAAGAATTTATTGTATACATTAAAAATATAATTTTTAATTTAACACAGGGATTTTCCCAAAGTGGTCTATATGGACCCCAGGGGTCTACGATAGTCTGCAGGGGGTCTGCGACAACAGGAAAAAATTGGGGGTCCATGATTGTGGCTCTCATTTAACCCGTTCGTAGCTTTAATTTTAACTTTTAATGAATGGAATAAATATTCTCCACGTACACAAGGGTGTTACTTATTTACTTACGTGATATTAATAATAATATAAACACCTATCTCTATCTATCTCAAATTATGGAATATCGTGAGGAAGTTTTTAATTTTTTTCCCTAGTTAAAAGAAAACTAAGCACAATTGCCAATTTTCATAACGGAGAAAAATGCCTGGACGCTACTAATAGAAGACATTTAGGATTCAACCAAACTAAATTCATGCCAAATGTTGAAAATTTCTGTAAAAAAAAAGCATCAGATTCATCTCTCCCATTCAAACCTTTTGTTTCTTGCTCAGTTATTTTACATATCAGGTACTGAATTTTAATTTAATTAATAAATGTTTAAAATTAAGATGTGTTTGTTTTAAGTTTTTCTCACTACAGTTAAAAATTTAAATCTTTTAAAGTAAGTATCTCTGCCCCAGCTATCAAAAACACTTTTCAGTAGACAAATTTGTAAAATTCAATGTTAAGTAAGCAGGGGTCTACCCTAAACTGGAAAACATGGCAAGGGGTCCATGAGACAAAAAAGTTTGGGAAACTTTGATTTAACACATTAACATCAGTTTTTGAAGTATGTTCCGATTTATTAAAGTTATGAAATTTATGCAAGCTTATAGAAACGTGTATAAGCGTTTTAGCTCTTCCCATGCCTTACGCAAAATCACAAGTGTAGTTTTAAATTATAACTGCAGTTGATACAACCGATATCCTGTATTATAATGTTTAAAATAATCGAACTGTGCGAATGCTGTAAAATGGGGTCAGCGATTCAGGTTTGACGCCAAGGAGCGTTTCAGCTACCATTGGTATATGGCCTCAGTGCAATAAAGGGTTGTAAAAGGTGTAATTGGGTATGATAGTTTAGAAGCCAAAAAGATAATATTTGTAATGATATTGTCACGGAGTTCGAAAGAAGTACACAGTTCAATTAAACAAACAATTAGATTTATTCTAACGCTGGGAGCTCGATACAACACTGGACTGAGAACATCCCCAACTGGCGATGAACTCTGCTTTTATACACTTCGGAATATTCGAGAAATACCCAGTATGCACTCTAAAGAATTATCTGGATTCATCTAGAACCTAGAGAAACAATACATTAAAAACGAGAACAAAATTCCAGTCTTTGGATAAATCTGCCGGGGCCGGGATTCGAACCCGAGACCTGAGGAAGTTCAGTCCAACGCTCTGCCAACTCGGCTATCGGGACTTGTAGCAAATTATGCGTGCGGCATTGCTCCCCTCGAAAAAGAAGACAGCGCCCCGCTGTCATTTTGTTCAAGGGTCTTTATTCTGGAACGAGTGATGGGTCCTTTGTATGATTCTTTGGGAGGAATATCCTCGGTTTCGATTTGCTCGGCGGGATCATGGTATGGTTTCATACGCAGTACATGGACAACTTCTCTTAGTTTTCTTTTTCGTGAAGCAGGATCAAAATCTTGTACTGCGTAAGTCACGGCTGATAAACGGCGTAGCACCTGATACGGTCCGAAATACCTTCTTAAGAGTTTTTCGGAGAGACCGACTTTTCTCACTGGAGTATAAACCCATACGAGATCTCCGGGAGCGTAGGATACCATTTGGTGTTTGGAATCGTAACGTCGACGATCTTTGTCTTGAGCTCTCAGAGTGTGCACTCGGGCTAGCTGTCGTGATTCTTCGGCTCTGGCTGCCATCTTGGTGATGTTATTGTCATCAAAATCGTTAGGACAGAATGGTAGCATTGTATCTAGTGTCGTTTCCGCTTCACGACCATGAAGTAAATAGAACGGCGTAAAACCTGTGGTCTCTTGTTTAGCGGTATTATAAGCGAAGGTTACAAATGGTAGAATTTCATCCCAATTTTTCTGCTCTACATCCACATACATTGACAACATGTCGGCCAAGGTCTTATTGAAGCGCTCCGTCAGTCCATTAGTTTGGGGATGATACGCCGTTGTGAAACGATGATCAATGTTACACAAGTCGACGAGAGAGGAAACAAGCCTGGATCGAAAGACGGCTCCACGATCTGTGATAATTACTCGAGGAGCTCCATGCCTGAGGACAATTTCTTCAAGTAAGAACTTCGCTATTTCGGCGACTTCGGCTGTCGGCAAGGCTTTTGTTATTGCATATCGCGTTGAGTAATCCGTGCAGACTATTATCCATTTGTTTCCATGAGCAGACTTTGGAAATCTCCCAAGGAGATCAATTCCAATGCGATGGAAAGGAGCTATAGCTGGAGGGATGGGAACTAAACGTCCAGGTGGTCGTTGAGGAAAGGATTTTCTCCTTTGGCACTCCCGACAATGCATGACATACCGAACGACATTTCGGTACATTCCCGGCCAGTAAAATCTCTTGCGAATCCTGTCATAAGTTTTCGCGAAACCAAGGTGTCCTGCGGTGGGGGCGTCATGAAAGTGCCTTAGTATGTCTGCTCGTAGATGTTTAGGAATGACTGGTAACCACAACTTTCCATCTGGATCAAAATTCTTCCTGCAAAGGATACCGTCGATGAATCTGAATTCTTCGTTTTTGGATGAGTTGCTCAAAAGTTTTAATTTCGCAAGGTCTTGATCTTTTTTCTGTTCCATCGCAAGGTTCATACTCCTCGTGACTGCTAAAAATTTGTCTAATGTTTCCGTTTCCTCTTCCACTGGATTTCTCGAAAGAGCGTCGGCGTCACTATGCTTCTTACCGGTTTTATATTTTACGTCAAAATCATGCTCTTGAAGTCGGAGGGCCCATCTGGCAAGCCTTCCTGAAGGATCCTTTAAATTCATGAGCCAACACAAGGAATGATGGTCAGTTACAACAGTAAAGTGTTTTCCGAATATGTACGGCCGGAATTTGTTGGTAGCCCATACGATGGCAAGACATTCCCTTTCTGTGGTGGAATAATTCTTTTCGGCTTTTGCCAAGAAAACTTCGTATGTCATGTATATTCTTTGGAGTGGGAAAATTTCTTACGGCTTTTATTTTGTCGGGATCGGGACGAACGCCATTACTAGATACAAGATGGCCTAGAATCTTTACTTCTTGGGCAGCAAAAAGACACTTCTTTGAATTTAATTTAAGACCAGCTTCCTGAAGACATTTTAGAACAAGTCTTAATCGTATAAGATGGTCTTCAAAAGTTTCTGAGAACACTATTATGTCATCTAGGTAACAAAGACACATAGTCCATTTAAAATGGCGTAGCAAATTGTCCATCATTCTCTCGAAGGTCGCAAGTGCATTACAGAGACCAAACGGCATGACTTTAAACTCGTATAAGCCTTCGGGGGTAATAAATGCCGTCTTTTCACGATCCGCTTCGTCTATTTCTATTTGCCAATAACCAGATCGGAGATCCATGGAAGAAAAAGAACTTGTCACCTTTCAGACAGTCGAGCGTATCGTCAATACGAGGCAGAAGATAAACGTCTTTTTCGTGACGCTATTCAGCTTGCGATAATCGACGCAAAAACGCCAACTACCGTCTTTTTTTCTTACGAGCACAACGGGTGATGACCATGGACTTTCAGAGGGTTGGACGATACCTTCATCAAGCATTTTCTGAACCTCTTCATGAATGATGCGTCTTTCAGTCGGCGAGACTCTGTAGGCTCGTTGGTTGATTGGAGCATGATCACCAGTAAAAATCCTGTGTTTCACATTCGTCTTCGCGGCTGTCGACTTGTCGGTCTTCGTGAAAAGCCCAGAAAATTTCCGGAGTAGTTCGGATAGCTTGTTTCTCTGTTCGTCACTTAACTCGGGTGACATCATTAACGAACAATTCATCTGTGACTCCGAAGTTTCTTGCTGGTCATCCAAGCAACCCGATGTGTCGGAAATAACACATAGATGCCCTTCATTTAGTGGTTCAGCTTGGCCTATGCACATTCCTCTAGGGATGATTTGGTTTCGGAACTGCAGGTTGGTAACCCAGACATCACTTTTTCCGTTACGATATGTGGATACTATGGAAGGTGTAGCAATATTTTTCTCGAAGAGCAAATGTTTGCTGCCGTCTAGAACTACATTTATGTCTCCTCGGGTTTGATATCCTGATACTGTTATTCTAGTTAAAGAATGCGGCTTAAGTGTATAGTCTCTGGTGGCATACAAATTTCAGGCGTCAGGCGCTGTGGAGTCTCGACAGATGTCTTCTAGAACAAGTTCATTTTGTCCACAGTCTATAACGGCTTGAGACGCCTCTAAAAAGTCCCATCCTAGGATGACGTCATGGCTACAATGTGATAAAACAATAAATTCAAAAGGCAGTTCTCGATTGTTTATACGGACACGTAAAACACATTTCCTATCGGCCGAACAAAATTTCCATCCGCAACTTTCAGCATAACGCTCTTGGCATCAGCAAACAGAACTTTCTTTAAAAATCGGCGATACTTATCGGATATGACAGAAAACGATGCCCCAGAATCTACTAGAGCACGTATCGGCTTCTTATCTATTATTACGTCTAGTTGGTTACCAGTCATCTTGGCGGTCGACGGAGGATTTCCAGTATAAACGCGGCCTCATCTCCTTGGAAGGTCGCTCTCTTTAGTTTTCCTCGCTCCTACGGCCTGGCGACTGACTGGATCGGCGATATGGCGACGGGGATCTGTAACGACGTATTGGGGATCGGCCTCTCGTGGGGCTTGGCGTAAAACGGCGAGAAGAGTTTGGTCGGCGTATTTCTTCTTCAGTGCCAACGTCGTCGAAGTTCCGTCGGCGGTTTCGAGAGTTGTCAAAGACAGCCTTTCTCTCTCGGCAGTAGCGCATTACATGTCCAGGACGTCCGCAGTGGAAACAAACAGGTCTGTTGTCAGCCGTTCTCCACACATCTGTTTTCTTGGTTCAGGTGGGAATTTCTGAACAGGAGCTCTGTATTTCCTGGTTACAGCGGCGTATGTTGGTCGTGGTCTAGTTTCTGTAGGTTTTGTTGACACTGGGGCCAAAACCCTTTCAACTTCGTCTTGAACGATCTCTTCTAAGGATTGGGGATCGGAGTCCAAAGATTCTTGCGTCTGGTTAACTAGTCGATGGACTTCTTCTCGTACGATTGTGCGAATAAGAGAGACCAAATCAGTCTCATCCGTCAGGGATGCAACCGGTACGACGTTTGGAAGCCTTTCAAATTTCGGTCGACCAACTCTCTTCTGCTTCATATCTTCGATATAGTTGCACCATTTGATAAAACTTGCTGTGTCGTTGATTTTCTCGTCAACAGGGCCTGATAAATATCCTCAGCAACACCTTTCATTAGGTGTGACACTTTTTCGTCTTCTCTCATCAGAGGATTTACCTCTTGGCAAAGTCCTAATACACCTTGTATGTAGGACTGTGTACTCTCGCCTGAACGCTGGGCTCGGCATTTTAGTTGTTCTTCTGCCCTTCTGGTATATTTTTGACGGTCACCGAAAAGTCCACTTAGTTTATTTTTAAACACTTCCCAGGAATCTAAGGCGTCTTCGTTGTTGACATACCACTGTCTCGCAGTACCGTCAAGAAAGAAATAAACGTTAGCCAGGCACATCATGTCATCCCACTTGTTAAAGTTGGCTACTCGATCGTACTCTTTTTAAGCCATTTGAGAGGGTCTTCCCCAGGCGCTCCTCGGAAGGTCGATGGGCTCCTCCATTGCTGTAACGAAGGTGTTACTACAGCGGGCTTGGCTTCTTGCTCGGTCGGCATTTTTGTCCTCTTCCTACTATTTTCTTTTAACAGTCGAATTCGGGGGATAATCCTCTTAACCGGAGGCTCCTGCGAAGGTTGTCGCTATTATCCACGTTTGACGTAATTGTACCCGCGCTTCCACCAAACTTGTCACGGAGTTCGAAAGAAGAGTACACAGTTCAATTAAACAAACAATTAGATTTATTCTAACGCTGGGAGCTCGATACAACACTGGACTGAGAACATCCCCAACTGGCGATGAACTCTTCTTTTATACACTTCGGAATATTCGAGAAATACCCAGTATGCACTCTAAAGAATTATCTGGATTCATCTAGAACCTAGAGAAACAATACATTAAAAACGAGAACAAAATTCCAGTCTTTGGATAAATCTGCCGGGGCCGGGATTCGAACCCGAGACCTGAGGAAGTTCAGTCCAACGCTCTGCCAACTCGGCTATCGGGACTTGTAGCAAATTATGCGTGCGGCAATATCATCTACATAAGTCAGTAAAAATCTTCGGACAGAGGTGATCATACTTTTGTCTGGTGGTATGTTACGTGCTTATGGAAACAAAGGTACCGGGTTCTATCCTCCTCATTGGTGACCTTGACTAAACTAAGAAAATCACAACTTACTGATCTGTCGTGGTGCACTCTACCCGCAAAAAGAGCAATCAAAAGTCGTCAGACTCGCTTGACGCAGCAATTAAAGTCGTCAAACCCACTTGACGCAGCAGCCAAAACCCATCAGACTCATTTGAGGCAACACCATCAATTACCAGCAACAATGCACACCCACGCTGTATGAAATATATCGTTCGTTCGCCTATCCACTGACTCACTGGTGGGGGAGTAATGTAGCGATATCATCAACATAATCCAGTTACAGCCTCCGGACAAAGATGATCACTTTTGCCGTGTGGAATGTTACTTCCTTACGAACCCTTGGTAGAGGGCTTTGTTCTCCTGATAAGCGCTACCTCATATTCTTGTTGAATCTGGTGCACCCAGTAGCGCACACAGGAATTTTTCAAGGGGGAGTCCGGGGTCGGATGTTCACCGTTCTTGTATCATGCTCCTTTTGATTTTGTTGATTTTCGGGAACAAAACACAGTAAAAAAACTAATTTTTGAATAGATAATTAGCATTAATTAATAAAATTAATCATTAATAACAATAATTAATTAAATTTTACGTACTATATACTTAGAATTATAATCAATCGGAAAAAAATCAAGGGCTTTGTGGGGGGGTCCGGACCCCCAGGACCCCCTCCTTGTGTGCGCCACTGGGTGCACCTATCATGTAACACTATAATTGTACCGATTTGGTGCATGCAGTTGGTGCAAAAGGTCATAAGGACTGAAGCTGCATAATTACTACTTTCTCCCAGGATACATCGGCATTATGTGAAAGTTAAAAGTGTGGGGTACACTAGCTCAAACGTTAATCTCATCATTTAAAATTATTAAAAAAAAATAGGTTCGTCACCAATAAGCGTCATATAGTTTCAAAGTGTGACGTTAAACAAAAATCAACCATTTTCCTAGAATGTCCAGACATTTCAAGTTGTCCATGCTTTACAAGATTTTTTGTCAATATCGAAAGAAACTTGATGCTGAAAAAATTGTGCTCGTGATGGGCTGATCTCTGTGTAGCATAAAAACAAAGAGAATGTTTAACAATCTGACGTCTACATTTGGTTCAACAGAAAAGATGAACTACTGAATCGCATTGTCAGCGTCAGCCTTTCTTCCCGCCTATTATTTTGCTATTCTCAGATCCCCTCCCCTGTTGCGCAACTAGTCCTAAGTGGATCCTGTATCAAAATTTGTTAGGAACACTTTCTTAGGACTCCCTGACACTTTTCGATTATTTGCTTACATATGCTGGGACCCCTGTAGCTTTGGTGCTTCGTATCATTCATACGGCTGATACGTTGGTGGCTACGCTCTTGCTCTCCCTTTCTCCATCCTTTTAGAGCTCATTCCTTTTCGACTTCTGTTCTCCGTTTCCTATTTTCTTTGCTGTGTGATGCAACGAAAATGAATGAAAGGAACTGGGGTGGATTTGCCCTTGTGGGCATTCCTTTTAACCGATTTGGCCCTGATTTTTCTCCTGCCTCACTTAATTTCCACATTTCGACACGTCTTTCCTGTTTGCATGGGGTTCTTTAATACCGCGCCCCTCTTTCCTCAGTAAGGTTCTACACACTCTGTTGCTCCAGTTTTTCTTTCTGTGCTTTTGTGATCGCTCTCTTTTTTGCTCTCTGTTCTTAAAAATATATATATAGTAGGTGAAAGAAAAAGGAAGAGATAAAATTATAGATCTCTTCACCTTGTTTAATCTCTTGAGACTTTTGCTGTACATATATATATATATATATATATATATATATATATATATATATATATATATATATATATATACAGTCGAACCTCTATATAACGAAGTCGCTAAATCCCGGAAAGAAGTTCGTAATATGAAAAATTCATTTTATATAGAGATTCATCTTTTAATATACTTTATAAACCCTAAAAAACAAATTTTAAATTCATAAACACTATATATTAAAAAAGTAATTATTCTTACTTTTTTTTTTAAAATTAATATATGTTTATTTTATATATCTTACCCATCAAGACAGAAAGAAAAACTGCAAGGAAAACAAGAAAAAAGAATGTCGAAGAATTAACTATATTTTCAATATTAAGAAAATAATTTTGCAGTAAAATTAATGAATTTCAAGGTCATTTTATAATTTAAAGCATACAAGTCACATTAAACATACATTATTTTAAAATTAGAACACGGGGACATGGGACAACTCTACTGAGTTTGAAAGAGGATATCGAAGATGTTTCTAGTAAATTGGGCAATGGGGTTAAGGTTTGCACTTCTTAGATGAAACATCCAGAACTCTATTGCTCTCGGCGAGTTATGATCTAATAAAACCAGTTCAAGATTTATTACCGCCATAAAATGTACATTTTAGAAATACTTTAAAAAAAGGGAGAACAAAAAGTGAATCACGAAAGAAAAAGTTCGTTATATAGAGAATGCACTTCGCTATAGATAGGTTATTTTATGAAGAAAATCGTGAAATATTCAAGGTTCCAGGGAAAAGTCGCTATATAGAAAAATTCGCAATACAGAGGTTCGAATGCATATATATATATATATATATATATATATATATATATATATATATATATATATATAATATTCTCTTCTACAGGTGGAACCGATTGGTGTTTTATTAGACATCTAAGAACTTTCGTGTTTCCAAAAAGGACAGCATCTGATTTTTTCTATTAAAGTTTTTAAATTTTTTCTTTTCTTATTTATTTGCCGGCACGCTGTGAGGATCCACTTTTGTATGGTGCTTATCCTTTACTGTATATTAAGTACTTTCCGCTTATTCTCAAGAATTTTTAAGGGTCCCTGATGAAAGACCATTCTATTTTTGAAATTTCCTATTCTGTATCAATAAATTGTCTACTTGGAGAACCTGTTTGTAGGTCGAAACCTTTTGGGTGAATTCAGGCTTCTCGAGTAAGAAAGTAAGAATTGCCTTTCCGACAGATAAAAACATGGATGACCTCTGGATCGAAACAACTATCAATAGAATGACGGCACAAGACATCACAATCCAAAATGGAATCAAAATAAATAATTTCGACATGCAAGTTAAAAAACAAATGTGTTTTGGCATGTATAAGGTGACCTATAAGTGATTTGTAAACGGCGGTTGAAGATCGTTTGTTACCACAAGCAGCTAACGCGTATATCCTAGGAATAGAAAAAATCGTGAAACGCAATAATAAATGCGTGAACAAAAAAGGTAACTATGTGAAAATAGCCAGAGAAGTGTGAAATACAGTAGGATAATTTTTAAACATAACTTTTCTGTATTTATTTTTACTGATAAATAGATTTTATTTAAAAAAATGGTCCTGGTATATGAGGATGACCCCAAAGTTCTGAGACCCTTATGAAAAATCCTTCACGTCATTTTCATTATAGTACAGTGAAAAACGCAAATCTCTATGTTATGCTAAAACTAAGTAGAAAAGGAAGGCATTATTATTTAAAAATGCAAGGTGTCCAGGCTTAAAGTATCCAAACGTTATGGCTTATTATTACGGAACTACCCATTAGAATGTTATAAACTGTTCAACCGTGGATTCGAAACCACTCCGAGGATTTTTGGGTGCTGTTCGATCGGCAGTACGTGCACGCATTTTTCGGCAATCGCGAAAGATAAACTTGTTACGCTGACTTCATTAGTAAAAATATGGACGCCACAGCAAAAGGTGCAGTTCGCACTTTCGTTAACGGAATTTAAATCAGTCACGTGTGTACTGCGACGTATTCGAACAGAATGGAATGCCCAACATCAAAATTTATCCATCGATGTGAATGAATTTTAAAGGAGTCGCAATCTTAGGTATCTCAAACTGGTAAGTATCCCTGTTTTTGTGAAAGAAGAGGCACTGTTGATCGTGTGCGTGATCCATTTTGTCAGTCCTGATAAGTCTATTAGGCAAGCGAGTAACGACATTCCATTCTATTCGAACACGTCGCTGTACACATGTGATTGACTTAAATTTAGTTAACTAAAGTACGCATTACACCTTTTGCCTCGACGTCCACATTTTTACTAATGAAGCCGGTGTAAAAAGTTTAACGTCTGCGATTGCCGAACAATGCGCGCGCACGTGCAGCCGATCGGACTAGACCCAAAAATTCTCAGTTCCAATCCACAGATGAACAGTGCTTTGCATTCTGATGGGTAGCTCTGTGATAATAAGCCATAACTTTTGGATACTTAAAGCCCAGATACCTTGTATATTACTTAATCACTTTCGGTCATGTACTCCTCTGCTTTCACAGGATATCATCATACTATGAGTATACATGTTAGAAAGATTCAATGGTTTTAAAGCACATTTGGCCACCCAAGTCTTCTGAGCTAAAACCTAACTTTTTTACTTATGTTCTGAGTGACGATGGAAATATTTAAAAATGAAATCCTACCAAATATCTCAAAAATATGCCAGCTAAAAAATAATAATTCGTGGTACATTTTTACTTTGAGGGAAAAAAAATCAGAAACTTATCACCAGTTACGGGCATGTTCAACTTCGCTTCAATCAATTACAATATGCGCATCATTTTAAAACATCATTTCAGTGTAATAACTTTTTTGATACTAGGTGAAGCATCATCGTTGTTAAATAAATCAGATAAATAATTATTTTGGGAATTATCGTTGTATATATTGATTCATTTTCAGGATGGGAAACAAGGATCCAATTTAGTTACTCTGAAAGATACCACAGCTATTGCAGTCAAGGAAGACGAAAACAAAGTGTTATTGATCCCAGAAAGGAAAGGAAAACTAGGTAATGTAGTTTAGAATAATACTTAGGGATTGAGAGAGAGAGAAAAAGTACAATCTCCAATACACACATATTTATAGATTGTACGCTATTGAAACCTACATCTAAAACGATGTATATACTAATAATATTATTGTTTTATATCATTACGTGTATTTTTGTAATTATGCAACAATTTCTACAATGGGTTCAAATAACAGAAATCTCTCTCCAAAATTATGTTTTGCTTAATTCTTAACAGCAGTGTTCTTATAATTGCATACGTTAATTATTTATATTATTATTATTTCTTACGCAACAGACTGAAGCCATTAAGGTATCCGACTACGTTTGGAACCGTGATTTTACAAAAGCGTATAAATGAATAATATTTAAGATATATGGTGTCTCTTAGATTAGAAAATGTATATAAAATTGTTTTAAGAATATTTTATTTCACTAAAAAATTATTTAAGTACAATATTTTGACAAAAAATGATCATAGAATGACCCATTTTCAAAATATTCTCCTTTTATCAAAAATGCTTCTATTATAATAATATTTTGCCTGTGCATAGCTCAGACCTCTGTTCATAGACTCAACTAGAATTTTTGAAATATATAACTTAGAAGAGGGTTTATCCATGTTTTACGACAACAGAGGGGAGAAATTTTAAGAAAAAAAACGCCGATAATTATTTCAATGGGTTGTAACTCTGAAAATAACGTGAATTTTTCAAAATTCATGTAGTTCAGACTTACCGGAAAAAAGTCTTTACACTTTATATAAGCAAAATATTATTATTTTAGAAGCATTTTTTGTAAAAGGAGACCATTTTGAAAAAAAGTTATTCTAAGTTAATTTTTTGCAAAAGTATTGTATTTAAATATTTTTCTTTTTGTCAAAATGTTGTTTTTGTCAGGCTGGCGATGGCAGTATTATGCTTTGGAAAACGTTCTTATGCTTATGGGGCTCTTAGCTCTGGTAAAAGGGACTGCGAAACTTTTAGACTATCTGAGCCTAATTGAGGATCAGTTGCATCCTTATATGGTGTCCGCTTTCCAAATGGAAGTGGAATCTTTCAGCACAGGGCAGTGTTCCATGTCAAAAGGCTAGAATTGTGTTAGAAGGGTTCGAGAAATATACGGATGAGTTTCAAAAGGTATACGAATACGTTCGGAGCCCTTTTTTTTCTAAAAAACATCATTTAGAAAAAAAATTATACTCTTTTTAACTTCAGTTTATATATAAATAAACTATACTTATCTCATATTTGTAATAAATCCTTAAAGTTTCAGAAAATTGGTAAATTTGTTGGAAATTTTGAAGAAATTTTAAAGACATTTAAAAAATTCTACATGAAAATCCATGGACTCAATTTGTATAAATTTAGTATCAAAATAATCATTATGTGTGTATCTAGGGCCTGGAGTAAAATCTTATGATTATATAAATAAATAAAAATTCCACAACTAATCGAGAAGCCCAAACAAGAAATTTGCCATGTTTTACAACACCGTTACACAAATACCAATCCATAATTTAAAAATTATTCTTATTATGATCATTCTTTTACTTCAGGCCCTAGAAAACATTGTGAGAAAAAATGATACCAAGTTTCAAAGTTATTTAATGGTAATATTTTGATTTATCATTTTTGAAATTTTCAAAACATACGAAAAAAGTTATTTTGAGAAAAATGCATTTTTAGTACAATTTATCACATATTTTTCTTATTTACATATTTACTTACTTAAAATTCACCAGTTTTATAGCTTACACCTTCTATCAGCTCATTTTTAATCATTTTTTTCTTTTTAGCTAATCTATTTTTTTTCTGGCAACTTTTGCCACAGTCAGAGAATGTCGTTTAGAATCTGTTTTTCGAATTTCATCAAGTTCTGAAAAACCTTTCAATGTTAATACACCAACAGTCACTCCGAAATGTTTCAAGATATCTATCAATCCCTGAAATCCCTTATTGAACTGAATTACAGCCATGTATCCTCCTAATCGCAGTATTGTTAATGAAACAAAAACATCTTTTGGAATAAATTTCCAAAGGATTCCATTGAAACATTCATTAGAGTTTTGTGTTTTTCCTGGTAAACATTTTGCTAATAAGTTTTGATCACATAACTTCATATATGTTGGTTTGATTATGTTGATCAGATTTGGGGGACGTCCTTTAGATTTATCGATGTAGATCTTATCCTTTGATACGGCTTGTTGATATTTACACCAACTATCCGGTCCAACAGGGCATTGGCCATGCATTTGTTGTTTTGCATTAGAGCAACAATGGAAAAATGCTGCAATGACTGCCCGTTGCATGCCTTGTAAATTATTTACATTGTCACGGATAGCAATGCCATAGTAATTCTGTAACTTATCGATAAAGGCATCCGTCAGTTTTCCTCGACCTCCTAGATCTTTTCGTTTGGATTTCAGTTTCCTCAGTTTTGTTCCGACACGCTTTTGTATGTGTCCAATACAATCATATTTTGCTACAGTATTCTTACCATAAATATCTTTTACAGAGGCATACCCCTTAGAGTCTCCATCGCCAAAAAAATTTACATACTGTAATTTTCTCATTTCGACAGATCGTTCGAAAATACGATAAACACCCAGGGGTTCCATAGCACCAGATGACCCTATATGTTTTGCACAATTATGAATGTTGTTTAACGTTTTGTTTTGGAATTGCAAAGTCTACACACTTTTGACATGAATTCAACGTCTAACACCTTTCCAGAATCTATCGAGATAACAGACACACATCCATTCAAGGAGGAATATCCTCTTCGTTGCCATGTGCCATCCACCGACACACCACATTGAGAAAATTCAGTATCAGTTTCGTTACTTCTAATTTCCAATGCAGCTTCCTTCATTGTATTGCATGCTACGTTGCTAGCAGCAAATTCAAGCTTTTTTTTCCAGGAAACCAAATGCTCTTTTAGATGGTACATCTATATTTATAGCAGAACAAAGTTTTTAGCCGCAGAATGTCCTTTACCAATGATTCTCATACCAAAAACAAATGCAAGATTGATACTATGCAGTTTGTTTACTTTCTCAGAAGTGCAGAATGAGAAGGAATAGTCACAGTTTTCACATTTCAAAGTCATATTTAAAGCTAACCCAAACACAGAGTCTTGCACAACACTAATTTTTTTTTCAAAACACACAGGACAGCATAATAATGAAATTATATTGTACAAAACTCTTAAGTTAAAAATAACATTTTTTTCATTGTGTTCTGGAACATCTGCAGGTTTTAAAGAATTAATTAGCTTTGATTCACTTGCAGTTGGAATACTTGAAAATTGATACTTATCTTTTCGTTGTTGAAAACTGAAACTCTTTCGCAGAACTTATTTCCTTTGAACTGACGTTTACGGGAATATCTTTTATTTCTGTTATTTCCCATAATTATAAAATCAGTGCTTCTCAAACTTTCAATACTGGCGCCCCCCTTTTCAATCACAATTTTCATCGCGCCCCCCGTTATACTTAATAATTTACTGAATGCAGTAATAATGCACTTTTACGATAAAGCAACAATATTTATTATAAACCGTACAAATTCATGACATAAGTATTAAATTTTGTATATGTTACTTTTAAGCAAAAAAAAGTTAAGTAATAGGTTAATTACTAAGTTATTTTTCCTTTCTCTGATTTTTAAATTGGAACATATTACAAAATGCGGTGGTTGCTTAGAAAACAAAATATAGATATCAGCTAAATATAGAAAATGAACTCAGAGGGTCAATTTCTTATCTTAAAACTCCTTTCAAAAACTTTGCTCTGTAAGACAAGCCCATGGAAGTAGCTAATAATTATTAAACTTGTTCTTAATTTAGTATTAATTAATTAGTCATAAAATACTCTGTGCACCACTCATACATTAAAAGCAGTGTTTCTCAAACTTTCAATACTGGCGACCCAATTTTCAATCATAATTTTTGTCTCGCCCCCCTGTACAACAATAATGTATTTACTGCAATAATAATGCACTTTGAGAGAGAGACGCGAAAGTTACAATACGATCTTAATTATAAACCGTACAAATTAATACGATAAGTATATTAAATTTTGTGTATATGTAACTTTTAAGTAAGATATATATTTTAAGAAAATTACTTAAAATATATATTACTTAGAATTATGTTATTTTTCTTTCTCTAATTTTTAAATTGGAACAGATCGCAAAATGATGTATTTAATTAAAGATTTATTTCCTTCAGCATTCATTTCTCAAAGTACAAATGTCATTAGAAAAATAGTCTAGTCAATGTCGCTCTCTATCATATCCATCACATCTGGCATTATAGGGTACGTTTGCGTGAGTCTGGGCAACCTATCGGACGTCTGCGCAAAACATGTAAAAATGCTTTTCCTCGTATAATTCCAGTCAGTTTTGGTCGACTCGATACTCCTATAGCTACCGAATCTAGCTTGAATGTACATTTTTTTTAATTTCCACGTTAATTGTAATTCACTGTAATTAAGTATTTACGGCAGTAGATTAAAACAATATCATACATACATTTTTAAGTCGTAAGCAAACATTCGACCATAATAAAGAATCAACAAGTACACAGACGAACGAGCATGGTTCCGAAAATTAAATCAAGGCGATCTTCTCAAAAATACTTAAATTTTGGATTTACCACTACTGAAGTAAATGATGGAAAAAAAGCCCCAGTTCGATATGTGTTAAAACTTACAAATCTGTAGAACATCATGTGAAAGTTGTTTTTAAAACATGTAAAATCATTTAGCTATGTTGGCAAAGAATTTTAAAAAGTATTTTCTGGATGAGGACAGCTTGGTAGCAAGTTACGAGTGGATTAGGGATTTATTTCAAGATACTCCAGAAGGGCTCTCAACTTCCGAAGAAGAAATCTTCATAGATTTCACATCCAGTGAAAAATTAAAAGGCAATTTTGTAATAAATCGCTCTTTGAATTTGGAGTAGAGGTGGATGAGGAATTGTGTCTGTACTGAAAACAAAAGCACTTCGTATATTATTACCATTTTCAACATCCTACCTTTTTCAAACCGGATTTTCTGCAGTGGATGCCTTGAAGACAAAATATAGATCTCAGCTAAATATAGAAAAATAACTCTTTAAGTGTCAATTTCTGATATTATATAAACCTTCCTTTGAAAAACTTTCCTCTACAAGACAAGCCGTGGAGAAGTCCCTAATAATTATTAAACTTGTTCTTAATTTAGTAATAAGATTGATTGATTGAATATTAACGTCGCACTGTTCAGCTGCACGAGGGCTTTTGACGACGGACCACGTAATTTTGAACCATGGTCAAGTGACGTGGATGACACCTGAGCTGGCACCCCTCTCTCCTAACTACCACACCACACCATCGGGAAAACGTTTCAACTCTCAACAGATTTAACGTGCATCGCTGCCCTACACGGCGGGTCTTTAGTGGTACTGGGCTCGAACTCGTGACAAAGCAAGCCATGGTCCGATACCTATACCACTCGGCTACCGCGGCCACCATAAAAGATGGGAGGGAACTAATATTGATAATAACCATACCATAAGATTGAAGGTCAATCAAATGATTAGCAAACGTACTATGCAGCCTGGCTGAAAAGTGAATCATGACTTCCTTTTCTTTTTCTACAACTAATGTACAGTATTTCAATAATAATTACAGTGGTGAATTGTTTATCTTCTTAGAATTTTTCTCAGGGTCTGGGTTTCGTTTTTTCTTTTAACGAGTAATATTTTATGTTAAAACGTAATAAAAAATCTCTCATTGAGAAAATACAGCAAATAAAACAAAATGTTTTTTTCTCTCTTTAATTTGGTTTTGGGATCAAAGATAGCTATTTGATGACGGAAAAAAGCCAGATAATAAACATAAATTATGTCAGTGTTGTTGTGTGTATTTTTTTTATTATGGAAGAAAGCATTTTGTTTTACTTCTCTTTCCGGTTATTTTTTTTTTAAAAAATATTTAAATTTTCGATACTCTCGCGCCCCCCTTGTAGGGCCATCGCACCCCCCCGGGGGGCGCGCCCCACACTTTGAGAAACACTGTTATAAAGTAGTAATGCGAGCTATTAATTCACTTGTGTTTTAACACAAACACAAATAACACTTGATAACTTTTTTTTTGTAACTAAATACGCAGAATTTTTATCAAATGAAGCTGAAAGTAAACAAAACAAATATTGCCAGATTCACTTTGTCAAATACTTTCAAATTGTATAATTATTTTTAATATTATCAAAAGTTTTTTTTAAATTATACTTTAAAAAAAATAATGTTTTTAAATCTTGTTTGACCAGTTTAAGGGCATTTAAATGCTGACTTCCGGCTATTTAAATACCTACTTCCGGTTTCCCGCGCTTTACTAATTGTTAAATATCTTGAATTCTAAGTGACCTAGGAACAAAATAAGAACAGATTTATAGAGCTAAATAATTGCTTTATTCTATAACATCAAAAACTCAAAATGTGATTTTTTGCAAAAATTGGCCGTTTCAACGTATTCGTATACCTTAATATCCTGGTCACCTAACTCACTGGATCTGTGATATTCTCCCTAGAGTGAACATCTCTTTGAGTATCAGCATGAGCTAGAGGTGTAGGATTAACGGAAGAACTAGAAGCATACATTATATTTATATGGCTTTATTAAGATATTTAACTTAATCCTTTAGCAAATTATATTATAATAATATATGTGAGAGTATCTACACGGTGGTAAAACATACAATTTATATATAATACCGAATTAACCTAACCCGGACCATTATCAATTACAATACTATCACTGATCGTAATATTAAATAGTCAATCCTATCTTGCTGTAGTCTGAAGAATCGATCTCTACAATCTTAGATGAAGGCGTGTAAATGCTCGACTGGAATGGTATGCAACTTGACTCAATGTATCTCTATCACGTATAATTTCTATTCGTCGCCACGTAACGTTTTCTAAAACTTATTCACGCTTGAACCATGGATTATGTTTACATTTCTCAAATTGCCATCCGCTTACTCTAAGTTTCGATATTTAAAAGCTTCCTAATTTGCATCTTTCTTTCACGCTTCATTTCTTGCATTTGGTTGGGAAAATGTTGCCATTAATTCTGTCCCCAAAGAACCCAAAAGGCATGTTAAAGAAAAGACGCGTGAGCCCTTCACAGATCTTAATCTGTTTGAGCACATTTGAGTTTTTATAGAAAGGCTGCTCCGAGATCCAACATCTTCTCATGCTGGATGGAATATTTTTACTTTATATAGCTACTGCTTAGACAATTAGTACAACCTGTCTCCAGTCATCTACCAATTTCGGACATCTTGTATTTTTCAGATGAATCTCACTGAGAATGACTGGGTTTTCTCCTAATAAATAAAGGCATTTAAAGAATGAAATTTATGAAAATTCTTTACTTTCTTCCGACACAATTTCATTAAAAAAGACAGACCTGTTCTCCAAAACGCGTTGCTCTCCAAATAACTTCTTGTTGTATTCGGTGTCATTTTCATCCCTCACTTAGTTTTGTTGATATCGTTGTGTTCAATGAAGATCAAACATATCAGAAACCTAAATCCCATCAATTAATGTAGGTCTGCGCCAAACTAACACGAATTGAAAGTCGTGTACATATCCATTTCTGTACAAACTGTATATGTCTAATACTAGAATATTTCGCTTAGAATGCAAACAAAATTCTAAAATTATTACTCTTAAAATAAGAAGCACTTATTAGAATATCTTTACTCAAGAGAATATATTGCATTTCACCTTTATGTTTCAATTCCTACAATTAGTTCATGCTCTCTATATATTTATTTATTTATTTAACTTCGTGGAGAATTTTCAATCGTTAATAGAATGCATTTTAAAGCGTTTAATTAAGCTGAAATTTTATAAATGTGATTGTTTTGGATGACAATACAGTAATTTCATTATAATTAATAAAAATTAATTGATTAAAACTAATTATTCAAAGAATTACAAATACAGCCACGTTGGCATCAATTTTGGTGACTTGAGTCAAAGCTTTAAAAGGTTTTTTTCTCACATTTTAAAGCACTCATTTGAGCTGAAATTTTCTATACACTTTGTTTTGGGTAAAAATACGATAATCTAATTATAATTAATTAAAATTAATTGACTAAAACTAATTATTTAAAGAATTACACATATACAGCCGCGTTGGCTTCATTTTAGCGACTTGGGTCGATACTTAGGTCGATTTTTTTTCTCACATTTTAAAGCATTCAGTTGTGAACTGAAATTTTATATACACGATTGTTTTGGACGACAATACGATACTTTAATGATAATTAATACAAATTAATTACCACTTAATGTTGTGATTCTGTCATATGTATATACATATTTATATTAATTGTATCTATTTAATAAAAAGTAGCTAAAATAAAAATTTTCTTTGATGATCCAAGTATGAATTGACTTAATTTTTTTTATATTACTTGTTTTAAACATGTGTACATTTGCTTACCTTTGTGACAAGTGCAACAAGTTAAATACGCAGAGTAAATACATATACATGTAAATAAAGTAATAAAAATTAGATTATCCTTTTTTATTATACATTTACTTTATTTGTGCATAAAATAAATTAATACATGTATTTGCGTTTCTTTGAAAGTTAAATCATCCTCACCAAAAGAGAGAGAGAGAGAAATTTATCATTCATCATTTTATCAATTTTTTTTCAACTGGAAATTGCAATTACAATCGATGGATTTTCTGTATTAAAAAACGCGAAAGTTTTTAACATTATATTTTCTTAAAGATCATTTTGCTAATTTTTCAATTTTTTTTATAAAAAACTTTTTACTTAAATAAAGAATCCAAAATGAACTGAAGAAATTACAAAAATAAAAAAAACTGTAAGAGCATCGAAAGAAAAAGTGTTTTAAAGATTTATTAAGTTAAGGGTTATACAAAATAATCTAGTAATTAAGCTTTTAATAAATTCCCTCGTATAATCATGGATCTATTAATTGGATTCGAACGAAATTTGGAAAATAGGCTAAAAGAGAAAGAAAACTATCTGCATTATTTAGTACTGTGATTGCATCCCTAAAGAGAAAATTCTTCGTAAATTGTCAATTTGATATCATAATTTAGGTTCTTTTAACCCCTTAAGAAATTAAGTTTTTTTGCCCAGTTTTTTTTTTAAATAAAGAACATTTTTTTGTTGTACCGGGTGGTTGTAACTAAAGTTACATAATTCAGAGGTCTGTAGAATCTGTTCTGCTTATAGGATTTTGCTGAAACTCGGAATATACGCTATACGGATCACGAGGAAAAGATTTCCACAATGCAAAAAATTAGTACAAATTTTGACCACCAGGTGGCCTTTATCGAATATTCCTCATGTAAAACAATAATATCTCTATATAAACATGCAGTCATAGCCTTACAAACATTCAGCACGCGTTTGTCATCGTTCATCATTCCTGCTTTACAGAAATGATAATGTTTGCAAACCGCTATCTTTATGCAAGATGAAGCAACTCCTCACATTGGGCGCCAAATCAAAGCACTGCATAATGCTAACTTGGCGATAATCGTGATTATCCAGATATTTTCCAGGTGCATGGCCTTCTCTCTCACCCAACTTAAAACCGTGTGATTTGAGTTCGTGTGGATTTCTAAGCGACCGTATTTGTAGAGGAGGAATTAATACTTTACCTGATCTAAAAGCTAGCATTATACGTCATGTGTCTGAAATCCCTCTTGAGTTCCTTCGCGCTACCATTGAAAACGCTATAAAGCGCTTTCAACACGTTATTGATATACATAGAGCATATTTTGTAATTGAATACGTTTTAACATTTCTAACATATTTTTTGTCCTTCTTTGGGCATCACATTTCCTCCTAGTGGTAACCCCACCCGGTATATAACTAAGCATAATACTTAATAGAATGGAAAAATGGAAGAATTTAGTTTTAATTTTTAAGTTTATAAAGTTTTCATACTATTGTTTATTCTTTAGTTGTGGAACACAAAAACCCCTAGGTGTTTCCTTTTTATAAGTAGACTCTACGTACTATGAAGAATGTGTTTCCTATATCGTAAAAGAATTTCTCTTATACTTTCAAAAATATTTCATATATGTACTTTATTTTCAAAATTTGTGTGTGTGTGATATATATATATGTACACATATTTGAAATCGTGGTGTATAAAACTCGGCTTTACATTGCGATGGGGACAGAGATAATATCGGCTTTTTTGGATTATTTTTCAATTTTCGCTTCTTTTCAAGCAATAAATTGCCTTGTCGATCCCTGTTCATTATCGAATATTTTCAAGAATCTACATTCCTGCCTTCAATGAAAAATCCCCACCTTCCTCGCAAAGAGACTCCTGGATGAGAAGTATTTCAGTATCATGCACAAATTGCATCTCTTTAAAAAAACACCAAGAAAACTTTCACTATAAGAAAAACATGTTTTTAACATGCTGTGATAAATAGATATCTCAATAGATAAGATTAATTCACCTCAGGGCTAAATACAGTTTATTTACTGTACACAGGTGCATTTATACACAGCTATACAGTCCTAGGATATAAAGTTACAGGAATACACGGGGAGGGATTTTCCTTAATGAGATCAGCCTTTTTCCCCTTTCCCAGAAATGACATGACTAAAAAAGTTTAAAAGTTACAAATAAATAAAATAAATAACTAAGGTCAGGGCCTGAGCTCTTACCACCATTACCACTCTTGTCCACCATAGCTCTTACAGATATGGGGATATACTTTCAAATTTGGCTAGCCTTAAAATCTTATAAATTATTATGCACTTCAGAAAACAATTTAAATGGGTAAGTAAATTAATAACATATTTACAAAAGACGTACAAGGAACATTAATTCAAATAATAAAATAATATAAAGAAAATTTAGGAATCATGAGTTGTAATGATACAAAAATTCAATGCAATGAAAATACTAAACAAAACTAAAATAATCAGACAGGAAATGCTACCTAAATTCAATACGAAATTAGTAAAATTTCAAGTAAAATAATAATTATCAATGTGCAATTCAAAATATTAAACAGGAAACGTTATCTAGAGAAATAAATATAAAGCAAAATTAAGAATTATCGTTGCAAAAGAATACCCAAAAAATCGATGAAATAAAATAATAAAATAAGATCATGCAAACAAAATTGTGTAATGCTACAAAAATTAAATATGAAATTCTTCTATAATATATCAAGCAAAATGGTTATTTTAATCAATATCCATGTGTAGTGATAAATTAAGTATATATCAGGTGTTCTGACACAGTCAATAACACTGTAGCAGGATTGCTATCACTTTTTTTTTGAAAAAAAAAAGATTCACCACACTGTGGCAGGATTATTATAAGTTTTTTTTAAATAAAAACTCACCACAATGTAGTAGGTTTGCTACCACTTATTTTTTGCAAAACGCACACACACATAATACTGTAGCAGGGTTGCTACCACTTGTATATGAAAAGTGCACAAAACACTATTGCAGGATTGTTACCGCGAATTTTGAACACTAGCACAAACACACTGTAGAAGGATTGCTATCGCAAATTTTGAAAAAATGCACAAGACCTTCAAAAAACTTTTAACTGGAAACAAACTTTCTTCTTTTTCCTCTTCAGACAATTGAAGTCAGGATGATTCACTTTGTCTCTTTTGATTTCCAGGGATTTTTGGCAGAAACGTAGATGGGTGATTACAAAACGAAAAAGTAATCGGGGTTCATCTCTAGCTTTAGAAGGCTTGCGGCGCAATACCAATAATTTCTTCCGGGATGGTATGGTTTTCAGAGCCGGTTAAATTTTCATTTTTCTGTGGCGTTTCGTCACAGTGGCAGTTTCTGCTTCTACGGGGTCGTAAGCCTTAGGCCATGGGTCTGGGCGCCAGTTTTAGCCCGCTGAGATGAATGGATAGATCATTAGATGAGAGTTATTCACCTCAGGGCTAAATACAGTTTATTTACTGTACACAGGTGCATTTATATACAGCTATACAGTCCTAGGATATAAAGTTACAGGAACACGTGGGGCAGGATTTCCCGCGCGATGCGTACACCAGCAGATCCACCGTCTTAATCATTCAACCTCAGGGCTAAATACAGTTTATTTACTGTATAAGCAGCTATACAATTCTAGGATATACATATATAAAAATACAGCAACACGTGGGGGGAAGGATTTCCCACCCGATGCGTACACCAGAAAATCTGCAGACTTAATGAATCAACTCTCGGTTTCCCACCAGAAGGAAACTTAACTAGTACTCTGTCTGGTGGCGGCATTGAGCGGTCATTACAATAAGTAAATAATAAATATTACCATTTGTTACATGTTAAAATCAAAATATGGAAAGAAGAAAATATCAGTGTTCGTACAGCGTACGGGCATACCGGTTGGTTGTGGCGTGCAATGTGCGGGACAACCAATTAAAGGGCTGAACTGCTTATAGTGATTTAAGCTTGACGGAATTTCTATTAAATCTAACAAAAAATTTTCAGGATATCATTTTTTTCTTTATTTTGTTATGAACTTTTTATGTATTTTTTGTTATAATAGGATATGAAATGCCAGTAATAAATTATTCCATGTTCAATTCGAAGAAATACCGCTATGTTTATGGCACTTCAGTTTTTAGTCAAGACGAACTGGCGAATTCGGTACAGTATTGTATTATTTAAAATTTTTTAAGAATAGTATATTTTTGTTATACTTAACAATTTTTTAAAGCTTTTGGTTGAAAATTTTAAAAAATATTGTTTTTTTTTAAATATTTTTTAACAATTGTTTTTAATAAAAAATCAGAGCATAAGATCATATTACATTTAACGAATATGGGAGTTAACTTTATTTTCTGAGTGAGTTATTCTTCCTTGAAAATATTCCAGTTTAAAAGAAGCAATTAGATAAAAATGTATACTCAAGCTTTAATACAATTCAAGCGTATATTGTACGACAGCAAAATAATAGAAATTTATGTAACTTGAATCAGTATAAAAATATCTTTGACATCTAATTTTGTCATAATACTTAGTAATTTCAATGCAGTAACATTAACATTTTAGGAGACACGCTATAATTTTTGTACAAGTAAGTTTGTATTGTACATATTTTCTTTTTAATTTTCGCTTTTACTGTTAAGAGAAACTCCATTATAACAGTAAAAATCAAGTAGGAAAATAGTTATAGATATCAACAGTGAAAAATGTTTTAATATTATTAACAAATATTAAGAAAAAAATACCATGGTGTATTCATTTGAAGAAGGTAAATACCACTCTATTAGTGAGTGATAATTTATTAACCATCTTAAATTTGTTTCATATCTGCCTAGGTGGTAACATTGTTCAACTTTTACAATACCAAAGCAACTTGACTGGCTTAGCTTCATTTGTAAATCTTTGGTGTACTAGTAGAGGTTAATTTTTTCGCTTTGGGTAACACGTGTTACTTTCGTGTATGAAAAAATAGACATTTCTCCGAGGAAGCAAACACAAATTATTACTCACTTTTTGTGAAGCAATAATTTGTTTTTTCTTCTTCACTTGTTCACACTTTTATTGCAGTGCGAGATATTGCTTTTGCTGTTGGTATAGATAAAGCAAGGGCAATAAGTTTTCTGACAACATAAAAATATTCTGGATCATTCTTCCCCAAATAGAGAGGAAAATGTAGGCGTAAACAGAAAACTAATCCATGAACTAATAAACTCCAAATAAGAAATAAAATAAAATGAGCTCAGACCTTAGAAGAGACTTATTGGCAATAGTTGTTTAAATGTAGCCCGTAGGTTTCTGGAAGTTGACCTGATAATAAGAGCAAAAATGTTTTTACTCTTGAAAAGTAGGGAAAATTTGTTTAGCACGGACCAAAATGTAATAATCATGGTTTTCTGAAGACTGCAAGAAGATGATTTTCAGTGATGAGAGAGAAGCATATATTTGTGCAAGGTTACAAAGAAAATGCAGTGAGGCAAAGTGACAGGGCCCCTCAGCATAAAATAAACTGTCAAAAACTCTCCGAAACAGATGTTTTAGAATTCTTTCTTCACAAATGAAACTGGAAACTTATTTCCTGTTCTAGGTATGATGAATTCAAACAAGGCCATAGAAGTGTTACAGCGTAGATTTGAACTATCCACACGTTATTTTTCGGGATGTTTCATCATAACTTGGCCTCTTGTCATAAATCAAAAATCGTTTAATGTGTTTGATTCCTAAGGGATTATAATTCATCTTCAGTATTTTTAGCAAATGTTTTGATAACAGGAAGAACTTTCACAATGTTCAGCTTTTCACTTTTGAGCTCTACACACATTGTGCGTTTCACTCCATATCTTTACCAACGTAAAAATTCTTCATTTTAAGAAAAAAATCTGGATTGTACATTGTTCAGATTCCTTGTTGATATTATTTACTTCAATATTTTATTCATGATATTACTATCTCTTCCTCAAAGTTATTTTCCCTGCTAGCTGTTTATTCATCAGCTTTCTTGAAGAACATGAGAAGCATTTTCCCGTATTAGGAATTTTGAGAAAATAATTTAGAACACACACACACATTGGAATGATATATATATCACAGTTATGCAATTTAAAAAATATTCAAATATATACCGGCGAAATAAAAGTTCAAAATGGGAAAAAATGTACTTGTAGGCGGACCTTCGTGGAATGAAATTAAATTAAATCATAAAAATCAGACAAAACCATTTCATTGCTCTGAGAAAGAGAATATATAAAAGAATAGAAATAACTTCCAGACAGAGACAGGGGTTTGGAATCTTAAATAAGAAGCACGTAAGAAAAAACATAATCGTGCTCGCTTACTCTTTAGGGTTAAAAAATTATATCATTTTAAATTCAATACAGAGTGAAACTTAGAATGGGAAGAATTAGCATCTTAGTTCCAATAAAGTTCCTAAATTATGTTTTTGTGTTCTTTGAGCAATTAACCCTTTCCCGGCTTTTCCCGAGCTGAGGTTGAGCAAGTGAAACATACCATCCTGAGTGTAGGTCGAGCACTGCGAAAATTAACGCTGTGCAATCAGTCTTTCCCGAATCACTGCACATGCGCTTTTTATGGTTTTGAATAATTGATCAGTACCACTCAGTGGAATTTTCTGCAAAAAGAGGACGTCCTTCTGCTGAGCTCCCCCCCCCTTCACGCTTGTCTCAAAGACACTTTGTTGGCTACATTCCCTCCAACAGAGAAGAAAACTAATCCAGCACAATTGTGTATAATTTTCTGCTCAAAGAGAGACAGTAAAGGCAAGAAGTTAAGAAGATAAACCAGATTCTACTGTCCAGATTGCGAAGTTGAGTTACGTTCAGTACCATGTTTTCCAGTTAATCATACACGATCAAATTTTGATTAATAATTTCATAATCATTTATGTAAATGCATAAGATATAAAGAAAATTTGAAAACAAGGAAAAGATAGATATTATATT
>BMAU01015491.1:100000-101431 GCA_019973935.1 Trichonephila clavipes
GGCCGCATACATATATCAGCTATTTCACGCAGGCCGCATCATGAGGATAAAGGGAGGGGGAGGAGGTTAAATATGGAAAATTGATCAAAATAATACTCCTGTTTTGCTCTTTTTAATTGTTATTTTTTAAGTGTAACATCTTTCCTCTCGATTGCTGGATATTTGTCGGAGTGATTTCGTGAAAAGGGACGGATGTGGGTAACAGGAAGTGACGTAAGCGCGCTATTTGATTTGACTAATGAGAGTGCGTGGTCTTCGCTACCCTCGCATTCTTCTTACCCATTCTAAAAGCTTACTTTACATCTTTCCAAGAGCCCTCGTCGCCTAGTGGTTAGAGAAGCTGACTTGAAATGAGTTGTCCTGGATTCTATTCCCGTGAGCTTGCTGCTTTCGAACTTACTATAAATCACTTTAATTTCCTTCGAAAAGTATTTATCTTGTTCAAATTTAAATTTCCACGTTCTTTCCTATTTTTTCTTTTTGTACTTAATTTTTTATTGGCTCATTCAAAACATTGATTTAACTGTTGCAAATTCTGGGTTCTGGGCAAACAAGATGCAACATTAAATAAAATTCCACAAAAAATCAAAATGGATGGCTTAAAATTTAAGATGGAGATAGTTGAAGCATTATGAGCCTCTCCACCTACTAACAAAAGTATTTGACTGATGATGAAGACATCAGCGTCTAAATTCCCCTCGCAAAAAGATCGAAGCGTTATAATCCACCTGCTATGCATGTCACGGTTTTTATCCTCGCCATTCCAAGATAAAAGGCTTCACATGTATAGTCATTTTCGATGTGTTGATGGCATTTCAAGGACTCGCAATTGCAGATATAAAAACTATGAAAGCAGTTCTAAAACATGTTGTGAAAAATGCAATGGTTATTTTTACTAGCCGAAACAAAACAAAAGATTTTTACAGTAAATAAATAATGAATTAATAAAAGAGTTAATTATACATCAATAATTTCATTATTTGTAACACGATTAGTTAATTAAGATTGTTTCTTCTTAGTATAACTCAGAACACTTTCAACTTAGAGCTACAAATGTATAACTCGTAAAATTACATAGGTGACCTGTTTCACCTTTAGCACTCATCCTGCACGATCGTGCGGGTACCGTCTATGTTCCGAGGGGGGGTTAGTATTTTTCCCTGTGTCATTGGGGTCTATATAGTATTAATAACCAGAAAAATTTAATATTTAAAGATAAAAATAATTCGGAACTTAAAGAGGTACACAGAAGCTGGTTCTGCTCTTTAAAAAAAACTATCACTCACTTCCCATGATTTTGAGTGGTAATTTTAATTTTAACATCAGTTTACCAAAGGCTGAGCCGACCCATAGCTTTTTGGAATGATGAACTCAAGCACGAAATGAACACAAATCAAAATGTTTCTACTACTAACAGGGGTACTGTTATTG
>BMAU01015492.1:0-63845 GCA_019973935.1 Trichonephila clavipes
ATATATAGGGTGTTTTTTTTTTTAGAGGTATAGAACTTTAAATTGCAATAAAACAACGATGTATTATTCGATTGACATGAATTTTATTCGAAAGATAATCTTGTGGCATTACATTTTAAATATGATTTCTGGCATATGACTGCCACAGCTGGCTCGGATGTAGTCCAATCTGGACGTCCAATTTTCGATTACTTTTCCAACATTTGTGGCCGTATATCGGCAATAACACGGTGAATGTTGTCTTCCAAATGGTCAAGCGTTTGTAGCTTATCCGCATAGACCAATGACTTTACATAGCCCCACAGAAAACAGTCTAGCGGTGTTAAATCACAAGATCTTGGAGGCCAATTCACAGGTCCAAAACGTGAAATTAGGCGGTCACCAAACGTGTCTTTCAATAAATCGATTGTGGCACGAGCTGTGTGACATGTTGCGCGTCTTGTTGGAACCACAGCTCCTGGACATCATGATTGTTCAATTCAGGAATGAAAAAGTTAGTAATCATGGCTCTATACCGATCACCATTGACTGTAACATTGTGACCTTCATCGTTTTTGAAGAAGTACGGACCAATGATTCCACCAGCCCATAACGCGCACCAAACAGTCAGTTTTTCTGGATGTAACGGTGTTTCGACATACACATGTGGATTAACTTCACTCCAAATGCGGCAGTTTTGTTTGTTGACGTAGCCATTCACAACCAGAAGTGCACTTCATCGCTAAACAAAATTCGCTTATGAAAATCGGGAACAACGGCAATCTCGTTTTGGGCCCATTCGACGAATCTACGCTTTGCTTGATGATCGTTTTGATGAATTGCCAAACCAAACTGAGAATAAATCACTTGGCAGCTGTTAAATCGGTCGCCATCTTGGAAATTAATGCCAACTTAAACTTCTATACCTGAAAAAAACACTCTTTATATATATATATGGCTGATCATTACTCGAACCCCCAAATACCAACAGCCTCAGTGAGGTTGTTACATTGTTTCTGCTTAATATTACGTCTAATCTGATGATACACCGACAAATTTTGTTCCTTTTCCTTCATTGCAAGCCTTTTAATTTATTCGTTCATGCTTGGTTTTCTCTTTTGGGAAACATTATCTTGCATGCGTCAGATGTTCTTCAAAAAGTTTCTCTTAAAGCTTAGTTTTTCAATTCCTACTAATAGGTTACAATCTCTATATATTTATTTATTTATTTATCTTGGTGGAATTTTCAATCGTTAATAAATTACATTGTAAAGCACTCAATTGAGCTGAAATTTTAAATACATGATTTTATTTTGGAAGACAATACAATAATTTAATTATAAATAATAAAAATTAATTGATTAAAACTAATTTTTTAAAGAATTATGGATACAGTCACGTTAATTTCGTTTTTAGCGACTTGGGTCAAAATTAGAAAGACTTTTTCTCACGCTTTAAAGCATTCAGGTGAACTGAAATTTTATATACAGGATCGTTTTGGAGGACAATATGATACTTTAATGATAATTAATAAAAATTAATTACCACTTAATGTTGTGATTATGTCATATTTATGTACATATTTATATTAATAGTAACTATTTAATAAAAAGTAGCTAAAATAGAATTTTTCTTTGTTGATCTAAGTAGGAATTGACTAAAATTTTTTTATATTGCTTGTTTTTTAATTACAGATGGAAAAAAAGTGCTTTATATTGCGTAATTTTTAACACTGGTATTTAAATTCAATTCATTCTATTCCATTCCACTTAGTTTTGCAAAACATTGCTCTAAAGAATATAAAATTTCTTAGCAGAATGCTGGGTTAAGAACAGGATATTTACAACCTATACAGTACATATAAATAAAAAAAAAAACGTTTTAATGATTTGTTATATTATACTCCAATAAAAGTTCAGGAAATTACAAACACATCAGAGGATTCGGTGCCAAATTTATTTTTTAAGTTTCCTTCCGTGGGACCCATATATGCATATTTATAATTTTATTTTTGGATTTTTATTTTGACTTGTGGAACCCTTAAGATGTCTCAGGGGTGTTAACTTTCTCTATAGAGGGCTGAAAATTTAAACAATATTCAAATACATATAACTCTTTAAAATTAAAATTAAATAATTTGAATCTCTTACGCATTATTTCTAAAGTATTGGCGCTCCAGAAAAGTATAAAATGTTTCAAATATAATCATAATTTTAAAAATTATAAGCATATGAAACTTTTCTGTAAGAAATATTAATGAAGTTTTTCGTTGCGCATGCTATTTTCTAAAATAGTAGCTTTAATTACTAGCTATAAGTTGATTAATAAAGTTAAATATATCCTTATTACAATGTAGTAATTTTATATAGTACAATAATAAATTATATTTTTTTAAAAAATAAAAAATTACATTTTCAAATTTTTAAAATTTTTTTTATTGTTTCTCAAATATTTTGAAATACAAAAGATATATTATTCTTAAATGATGTAGGGCTTAAAGAGAATGATGTATTTTACAATTCTATAAAGTTTTATACATCAGAGGGGTTACTATTTTAGAAAATAGCGAGCTTAACACAAAAATTATTTAATATATATTACATATTTTCATATGCTTAAAATTATGATTATATTTCAAGCATTTTGTACTTTTTTGAAGCCATAATCCTTTGTAAATAATATGTAAAAGATCGAATTATTTGATTTAAATTTAAAAAGAATTATACCTGTTTGAAAATTGTTATACACTGCTGGACAATTGCTAAGGACAGATAACACTATCATCCATAGCAATCACAAAATGAAAGGAAGCAAAATGTGGAAAATTAGAATAAGTGCGGGATATAAGTAAGAAGAAGTATGAGTATGTAAATTTTTTTCCCACGTCTGTTCATCACATGATAGCGTTCATAAGAGCTTTAAAGGTTTTGACGCGAGTGGACAGTTCTTGTTTCAAGTCAAAGTTTTACAGGAAAGATTTAATAGACGAACTTAAAATTTTTGGCATGTCTTCCCGACATCACATAGATGATTTTATGCGTGGCCGAATTATTGGAAAGATCGAAGAAGGGCGAAAAATAACAGATGTTGCCAGGGAGTTCGACATCGCTCACAGCGTTGTTTCACGGCTGTGGAAGTCATTTAAAACTACTGGAATGTGTAGTAGACGGCACGGGGGAGGTCGTGTTAGAAGTATGACGCCTGCAGAAGACAGATATATTGTCCTATCAGCAAAAAGGAACAGGCGCACCACAGCTCAGCAGGTGGCAAATCAGTTTCTTGCTGCCTCAGGAAAGCAGATCTCCCGAAAAACTGTTGCCAGACGTTTGAGGGGAGGAGGACTATACGCACGCAGACCTGTTGTGTGTGTCCCATTGACCAGACAGCACCGTACTGCCCGTTTGCAATGGTGTCGTGAGCATCACAATTGGACTGAACAGGACTGGGCATGCGTACTATTCTCAGATGAGAGTAGGTTCAGTCTGTCATCGGATTGTAGACGCCAACTGATCTGGCGCGAGAGTGGTACTGCTTATCATCCAGAAAATATCCAGGAAAATGATCGATATCCGACATGCAGTATCATGGTGTGGGTCGGCATCATGATCAATTGGCCGCACGCGCCTACATGTGGTTGCGAATGGGACTATGACGGGCCAACGATGCATTGATGAAGTTCTACTTCCTCATGATCGTCTTTTCCGTGGTGCTGTCGGTGATAAATTTGTTTTTATGGATGACAACGCAACATGTCATTGAACACTCGCTGTTCAGGATTGTCTAGACAGTGAGGGTATTCAACGTCTCGTATGGCCAGCGCGTTCTCCAGATCTAAACCCCATTGAAAATGTGTGGGATGCTTTGGGGAGGCAAGTTTCTGGTCGAAAATATCCTCCGACAAACAAGAACACCCTCATTCGTGCACTCACAGAGGAATGGGATAAATTGCCTCAACAGCGGCTGGATAATGTTGTGCAAAGTATGGTACGACGTGTGGAATGTTGCATCACACTCCACGGTGGGCATATCCCGTACTGATACCTTTCTTTAAGGTGCCTGCTGACTTTTAGATGCATTGTTCCATTTCTCCGTACGCAGATCAAATGAACATTTTTTTTTCTTTCAGATGTTTCACAGCTTTTGTACTTTCCAGAACAATAAATATTTTTTATTCTAATGTCTGAACAGTGTGGCAACTATATTTTATCCTACTAGGCCTCATGTCTCGCTTCATGTTATGCTACATAGCAATTTGTGGTCCGTCCTTAGCAATTGTCCAGCAGTGTATTTTCACCCCTCGAGACAAAGTTAACACCCCTGAGACCTCTTAAGTATGCTTCGGGGAACCCCAGTGTTCTATGGAATTACAGTTTGAAGATGACTAATTTAGTCAACAGGTGGCATAAGGTCGAGTCGGTTTGTGTCTAAGGTTATGAGATTGTGAAACATGCACCTTTATTCGTTACGGGTTCCCGTTTGTACTAGCATTTGACAACGAATACAAGGCATTGTGTACAGTAGCGCACACAAGAATTTTTCAAGGGGAGTGTCCAGGGTCGGAAGTCCACCATTTTGGTATCATACTCCAATACGCTAACACAACATATTCTTTTGATTTTGTCACTTTTCGGGAACAAAAACAATACGAAATTAGTTATTGAATAAATAATTAGTAATAATTAATAAAATTAATTATTAATAACAAATACATAATTAAATTTTACGTACTATATACTAGGATTATAACCAATCGAAAAAAATCAAGGGCTATGGGGGGGGTCCGGACCCCTAGGACGCCCCCCTTGTGTGCGCCACTGATTGTCTATGCATGCTATAAGGGTTACAGATGGTGCCTACTTTTGTATAGGACCCAATGGTTCGTAAAATCTTAAGTCGGCATTGTCCTAGAGCTCATTCTAGTGTGATGTGTTAATACAAACCCCGACTACTTTTTTATTGAGATTTAATTGGTTACTTCTTAATTCAATTGCAACATAAAATTTTAACAATGATATCCTTTGCCAGTTATGTTCATACTTTTCCTGGATCAGTCATGACCATATTATCCATCTCTTCCTGATTCTCTATAACTTCCTTCCCATTTAGTGTAGCTGTTTAAAAGGGATGTCCATAACTATATTCCAGATAACGAAGTAGTGAGTCGTTTTATTTGAACCACCGTTTCACTCCGACTAACCAAACGAAGCGAAATAAATCAACAACTGTCACAACTTGTCACCTCTGTCGTTCCTGAACTAACCCCTTCTGACAGTTCCTCCCCCCGCACGCAGACGATGGAACAGAATACGAATTAACTGCAGTAAACTCCGCTTGGTGACATTAACCAGTAGAATACTTCCAACATTAATGGCATTTGTCTGAGGCTGCCCCTATTTATGGTTATGAGACTAAGAATTCCCTTCTTAGAGAGTTTTCTGATGAGTTTTTGGTTTGGTTAATAGGGATAATGTAAATTGCTGAAATGAATATTTTTGACAAATATCTTTTAAATGAAATAGTCAATGAGGAAATTGAATTAGTAATGAACTCGGAACTACTAAACTGTTAGTTAAGTATTTCAGTTTTCGACATAAATATGGTAGAGATGCATTGGTGTGAAAAAATTTTCTGTATTCTTTTAATTTTATATAATTATTCTGCTCGGTTATATAATTTACAGAGTATGGTTATGCATGTTTAGAATTTTCATTCATAATTAATGTAGGTTATGTCTATATGCATTTTTACAAATGTAAAGAATATTATGGATAATCTCGTGTAAAACTGGTGAATATTTTGTGACGTGGTTTAATATGAAATAAAAATTCAGCAAAGCAATAAAAAAATAAATAGTAAAAATTGCAGAAGAACTTGTAGAAGGAAAAGGCATAGTTATTCATTGATAATTGCATAAAAAATAACTGTAGTTTTGAATGACTTAGTAAATAAAATCATATATGTTCATTAAAAAAAAATCACAGAAATATATCAGGCAATAAAACCAACTGAAGTGAAACAATTTATGAGGGGGAAAATCAAAATACCTAATTTTATTTAATATTTTATTTTAAACAATGGATTCAGAATATTTATGCGTAAGATATGCACATTTAAAAAGCAATTGGGTTCTTACTTTTATTATGATTGTTTTTTAACTAAATTTATAAGTCAGACCAGTGGCGCAAACAAAGGGGGGGGGGTCCAGGGGTCCGGACCCCCCCAAAGCCCTTGATTTTGTTCCTGATTGATTATAATCTAAGTATATAGTACGTAAAATTTAATTAATTACTTGTTATTAATGACTAATTTTATTAATTAAAGCTAATTATTCATTCAAAAATTAGTTTTGTTTCCTTAAATCGACAAAATCAAAGGGAGCATGATACAAAAATGGTGAACTTTCGACCCTGGACCCCCTTGAAAAATTCCTGTGTGCGCTACTGAGTCAGACCCGTTTACTTTCATGACACTCAGTATTAAGGCCAGTAAAGAACAAACTACAACAAATTTTCACAAGATAACATAGGAATTTTCACTTCTAATGCTTAAAAAATATTTTAATATTTTTTTTTTACACATGTAAAACTTTCCATAGAGTTTGGAATAAATTTTACATGTGCAAAAAAAAAAAAAAACTGTGCAAGAACTTATGTGGAAAAAAATATTTTACAAAGACAATTTTTAAAAATGCCCATTTGCATCAATTTTAAGTTATATAATCGAAAAAGAAATATGGAAAATTACAGCTTCATTGCTCGCATTAATTCTAAAAAAATCCCCCCAAAAAAAAGGACCACTGTGTTTTTTAAAAACTTTTAGTAGTACAATTCATAAGGAATAATTTTTTTTTGCTATACCAAAAAATTTTCTTCGTTTTCCTTGCCTTTAAAAAGTTTGCCGACCGTTGACTTAGGTGATGCATCAATCAACTCTAAATAATTCTGGAATAACTTTCTAACTCTTGAATAATTCTGAAATGATAGCGATATATACGCTTTCTTTATGCATATTTTAGCGTAAGTTTTTGGAAATCATTGTATATATATTTGATACTACTAGTTAATCTATTTAACATAATCTTATTAATAATATTATGAATTTAAAAGTTAAATTGTCTTTTAATTTTTAAAACATACATGTGCGCAACAACATGTAGTTACAACTCATAATTTACAATGTACACAATACACACACACACACACTCACACACACACACACACACACACACACACTCACACAGACACACACACACACACACACACACACACACACACACACATATATATATATATATATATATATATATATTTAAAATGGATTTTAAAAACGTATAAAAACCCGCCAGAATATAGTGAGTGGGTGAATAGTAACGTCGCACTGTTCAGCTACACGAGGGCTTTTGGCGACGGACCACGTAATTTTGAACCATGGTCAAGTGACGTGGATGACACCTGAGCTGGCACCCCCTCTCCTAACTACCACACCACACCAACGAGATGACGCTTCAGCTCTCGACAGATTTAACGTACATCGCTGCCCTACACGACGGGTCTTTAGTGGTACTGGGCTCGAACTCATGACATGCCTGCCATGATCCGATACCTTGACCACTGGGCTACCACAGCCCTCCACCAGAATATAAGTAGACATTTAAAAAATCAGTAGATCCTAATGAAAAACTACCGTTTTCTTCTAGATTTGTTACTGAATTAGGACAATGAAGTTGGGTTAACCTTGCTTCACAGGATCCAACCTTCCCCCTCCAGCAGAAGCAGAAAATTTCGACATAATTGCGTAATAGAATGTGGAGAAAAATCTTTGAAAGAATAATGAAGCAAAGCCTAATAATAACGAAAAAACCATTTAAAGCAAATAAACTGAATTGAATGACTGTAGTAAAATTGTGCAATGTTATATATTGAAACAAACAATAAGAACTTACTTTGTGTATTAAATTTCATTTCTTGAGACTGTTACAAATGTAAATATACGTTTCAAATGTAGGTTAATTACATTTAAACAACTCTTAAATTCAAATTAGTGAGGCATAAATTTTTCCTTTTGGTAGCTCAAATTTCAGTGACCTCTGTTTTAAATCGTAATGGATGCAGATACGAAATGTGAGTAATTAGATATCAACATTCACATTTCATATGTTGGCGTAAATGTGATATATGCATTTTATTAACTAATAATGATGGAACATAACTTTGTATGCAGGAATCGAAAATTGAATGAAGTCATGTGCTCACATATATGATATAATTATATATTCTATTTCTGTAAATATTTCAATAGATTTAGTTAATTTCCCAATAAATTTCTGTATGTGGATATGCTTACAATCATTTGATAGATATGGCAATATTATGTCCATTAATATATATGAAATATTTGACATACAGAAAATCCGTAACATCATTATGAACTTGGCATAAAATTTTAAGAGATTAATATAAATTGTCCAGTTTTATAAAGAGTAATTCTAATTACATTTATTCATGAGAAATATTAAGTGAATTATTACGTAATAGTTTGAGATTAATCCAAATATAGTGTTCCTTATATTAGCAAACAAAACCAATAAAAATTTCCCCTTCCCTTATAAAATTTATTACTTAACTTTCTTAAGATATTTTAAAGCTTTGTCCATTAGAAGCAATTGAATTCCTATTCCCCAAAGCTTTTAAAAATTATTATTGATACTAAATATATTGTAATGATGATATAATCACTTCATGCTAATTTTTTGGTGTTTGTAAGTCATTGTATAGGCACTCAGTAATACTGAAGTAGGCAGCTAGATTTTTGAGTAAACATATTTTCCCTGACTTTCACATATGCTTTAAATCTAGAAATATTTTATGCAAGAATGTTAGTTTATGGCCTTTTGTAGATTTAAAATAATGTAGTCTACGAATAAATATAGAGCTTATGAGCGTGTGGGGTGTTGGATAGATAGTAAAAATACCACAATGATTGCTGAAAAATATTTTGGTCTTGATTTACATAGTGTTGGGAAAACAGAGTAAGAGAGTCAATTTTCTGTTGGAAAACTTTAAAAGAAAATAGATTCCCCCATTTTTGTGACGAGTAATACATTGATGAAAGTCCGCATATGCTCTATGTACAGCAATTGTTTTAATTTGCTTGTGAGAAATCATACAAGTTATTATTCTGCGAACGTTCTGTTCAAAAAAGAACGTGAAAAAATATTTTTCTCTTTTAAAAACAAAATGCCTTTAATTTGTCTTTAGGCGATTGAATATGAATAATGTTTTTCATTTATTAACCAATTTAAATCGACTTTATAGTGTGACTACACAAATATCTAAAAAAGAACTGGAAGACCAAAAGTATTTTTATAGACCACAGAAAATATATGATTGTGTATACGTGTCTTTTTAATTACCGAAGTCTTGATAAAAAAAAACAAATTGCATTTCTTTTTTCAGAAATACTGGTCACATTAAGTATAGGGCGAGCACAAATGTTGGACTGAATTTAAAAAATCATATTTTCGAAATTACTGCATATATTATAGTAAGTGATACATGTGTGTGAATGTAAAGAGAAATATTTCAAGTTTTTTTTTCCACCTGTGATCAAGAGCACATTCAAGATCGCTGTGATTAAAATCCAAACATGGTGACAATGACAGAGAAGATGGTCTGCATATGCATGGTTTTTTTCCAGTTAAATCGTTGTCACGTTCATTTAAGGAAATGAAGCAGCAACAAACAAACGCATTCTGCGATGGTGTCATCAATTTAACCCTTAAATCTACCGCATTATGATTTACTGCAGTTTTTTTTTCATGCAATATTTTTTTTGAATCACTACATTGAAAATTAAGGGACATACATACACAAAATACTCAACTTTGGGAAATTTAATCCGTTAGAGCTAATTAATTAATTGAAAATACTCAACTGTAAAATTAATTATACACACTGTTAACCAAACATAAATAGTCAAATAATTTTCTAATGTATTCATTAACATACAAAAATAACACACCTACCTTTTGACATTAACTATTTTTTCGGAACAAAAATGACAATCTACGCAATCCGCCGAAAACGCCGTCATCTCAAAACGCAATTTCTGCTATAAAACTATTCGCCTTCCCGCTAAAATACTCATCATATAACCCCTGCTGCCATATATCTTAGAAGAGGGGATTTAACAGAATATTCCTGCTAAGTATCGTCAGAGTATTCGTAAAAATAGTTATTCTATGTAATTTTAAATTGAGTGGTTATTATAAGTACCGTCGAGTTAAGCAGCGGCCGCACAAGAGCCTTAAAAGGAGCAATGGAGAGGGTGAGGCAGAGTTTTGCTTGAAATCCACAAAATTCTACGGGAGTTGCCGCCTGTAAACGAGAGATGTTCAAGGAAACAGTATAGAAAATTTTACGAAAAAAATTAAATTTCACACAAGCCATCCGTGTCATTAACAATAAACACAAAAAATAACAGAAGACAAGTGAGAAGTTGTGAAACGCTTTACATTCATGTAACACTTGTTGTAATATGTACAATAGTTTCGATAATATGATTTTTTTAAAAATGGGGTCCATCATTTGCACCTCCCCTGTATAACTGAAAATAATAGCATTTTGACACAGAGGCATCATTATTAAGATCGAATATTTTTTTACACAAAAAGTAATACATTGAATATTTTACTTTTTATTTTAATTTAATGTTTCATTGAATATAGGCTGATATCGACGGCAATCAATATCATATTGGAGAAAATATTTCATGTTCTATATGTTTACACTTCTAAGTAATAAGAGCTTATAGTAATCAGGATCATTGAAATAGATGCAGAACGCAAATAAGGCCAAATTTATGAAGGGAAAAGCCCTTCATGATTGAGAAGCAAACGGTAAGCAATTTTCTATCATTAGTAATATACGTTTTCAGTTATCTAATTTTTTTAATTGTGGTAATGAACTTTCTTTATGCAAGATAAAACTCGAATCTCTCGGAGTGTGTAATACTTTATTTTATATTTGAGTATGAGTAGGAGTTTCGTAAAAAAAAAGTTGCTTCTCTCTAGTTTTAAATAACGATATCTACGTAAACGTACATTAAAAAACGAAGCCTTTTTTAAAAAAAAAAACATTTTGTCTGTATGATGCTAATTTGCACATTTTCCTCCGATTGCGATCAATTTGACTAACGACCTTTCAACCTTAAAAAAATTAACAGAATTTTTCAGTTTATGGAGGAATACTTTTACATGCGATAATTTCAGGTTGTATGTTAGCTAGCAGTTCGTGCAATAGAATGTTTATCATGTGTATTTTTTACATTATATTAATAACTATAAACATACAGGTTTATTATTTTTTGATGTTTTACGTACAAAGTTTATAATATTTTTGTATTAAATAGTATAAATAAACATAATTATTTTTTACTACCAATTCAACTTATGACCTGTTGATCCGGATATAAAACGAGGGAACCATCTATATATTTTTAAAAAAATGCACTGTTTCATAAGAGACTAAACAAAAATCAATATCTTAGAATTGTTTGTCTGGCATTTCCAAAAATGCTAACATTGATCCTTAGAAGAAAATATCTGTTTAAATTCTAGAAGCAAATAAAGTTCAGCAGTTTTCCAAGATCCATGAAAAAATTTGTCTTCCCATCCCAACGACTACGACTTCTTTTCACTAAACAACAACACAATAACATTACGAAACAAAAACAACAAAGTTTGTCTGCATAAAATGTTTTTCCGCAAAGGACTTTACTTGGCAGTGTAGGAACATAGTAGGTTTCCTTAAGTGTTATTTTTAAATTGAAAACTCTTCGGTATCATTCCGAAATGAAATATTCAATTTTATTTCTCTCTCATGCATTTACCCGACACTTAAGATCTCACTCAAGAAAAATACAGGCGTTCTCCGAGTACTCTTAAGAGGATCGTCTGGGCATAGGATTTAGACATTCCACCCCTTTCCGGCGCAACCCCTGAAACAATCACAAAACCTCTCTCATTGGAATTCTTCGCACCACCCGCTGACACGTGGCACTTAATAGTTCACAGCGTCTTTCGACCCCGGCTATAAGATCCTTTTCCCATCCGGAATACACCAAAACAGTTTTATCGCAGGTTTTCGAGAAGGTTTGTAAAATAAATCCGATTTCGTGATCTATAGTAAGTGCAATCCTGTAAGAGGTAGAGAAAAAATAGCTTTCTTTTTCAGAGGAAAGAACGGAAGGGATTTTTTTCTGGATCTAACGTTGTTTTTTCTTGAATGGCTTAAAATAGCTTTTCTCGATATATCGGTTGCAGTTACCCTTTGCGAAGATGTCCTATGGTTTTCGTCCTTAATGGAATTTGGCGTCGTTTGAAATGGGCGGAAAAAAGAACGGTTGGCTGTAATTTCAAAATCTAACACTAAGTTGTATGTCATCTGATGAAAACGTTGCACAATTGATATATTGTATTGTAGTAAAAAGCTAAGGGGTGTTGATTTTATCTGTGATTTATAAAATTCAAAGAGGAATTAGTTCTAAGTAGTAAGTGTAGTAAAAATTTTACATATTTTTATTTTAATGTCTCAAAAGTATAAAAGTATTTTTAGAATGTATTAAAAAAAACTTTAAGGGGATTATAAGCATTTTAAAAGATTAACATTTCTTAACAATAGATTAAATATAATGTTTAAAATAACTGTCAATAAAAAAATAATAAATTAATTCTAAATTAGTTTTCGAAAAAAGAATTTTCGAATTTTTCTGTGTTAATTACTTTATTTTATAATAGTTCTTAGTTTTATTCGCTACATTACAATTACGAAGTCAGTTATACTCGCTTTGTGTGTGTGTGTGTGTGTGTGCATCATTAAAGCACACACACACACTACATCAAAACTGCGCCCCAGTCATTATGTCGGCATTTAATAACATATAATAAAAAAAATTCTCCCGAATTAGGAAAGATAGTAGTGTGGAAAAGAGATGTCAAATGATGTCAGGACGTAAAAATTAAAACTTTCTTGTTCCTTTATATATCTTTATTATAATGTATTACTCAAAATAAACCTATGTTCCTATAAATATTGATTTGTTTTGCGGCCCAACAAAAGTTAAAACTTGTTTGTTTGGTCCAAGTTAGCCTTTGAGTTTGACACCCTCGCCCTACATAAACCATGACTTTAGCTCTCAGAAAATTAAAAGGTTAAGGTTTTTAAATCAAGAGGATGCAATCTTCCATTACCTGCATACGCGGACCATTCAGAAAAGTCTTCACCGGAAATCATGCGATTTTAATGTCTTCTATTAGACCATAACTGTACAGAGACGAGATCTCGGAAGCGCAGAAGGAATGCATTTATGACTGTTGTAGTATCGTCATGTAGTTGAATTAAACATTAAACTTATTTACCGGATTTACCGTTTTTATTATTTTTCTTCAAATCATATCACTATATTTACAACTCTATTTATAATTACAAAATGACATAGGGAACTACAGGCATCTTTGTCCATTTTTACGTTCGAGACCACCGTCTTCTCTCTTTCCCGCTCAATGGTCAAAACAGCCCACAGTAGCGCCCTCTTTCTAGTCTGTCGTGTGCTATGTGTCAAGCCTTTACACTGTCTTAAATGTGCACATGTTTGATTATTTGCGCCACCTTACTTGTGTGTTTGTCAATAAAATGGGGATTTAAACTGGGTGTGTGTGTGGTGCTTTCCTTGGAATCAAACGTGTGCGGGCACATTTTTATATGGTTTAAGTCGGGTAATTGAAGAAATATTTTTTTTTACTTCAGTTTTGTATTTTATTAAAGCTTACATACATTTGTGCGCCTGCTATTTAGCACTGACCTTTCCGGGTTAAAGAACTATGTTGGAAGCCATTTCCTTTATTTTACGTATTCGTTTTCAATGCATGGCTGTTGAATTAAAATCTTTTCTATGATATTTCCCAATCATGAAAAGTTACAATGCATTGTTTTTCGAAATCAAATACCTTAAAAAATTTTAATACTCACGGTACATATAAAATCTTTCATTATTAGCTTATCCAGTAAGACATACATATAAGACTTGTATCTCAACTTTTATCAAATAAAACCAAACTACGATTATTACAACATGAAAGTCCAGATGTGTTTGTGTGGTATTTCCACTGGAATCAAATGTAGAACAGAAACATTTTTAGCTGTTTTAGTGACGTAGGAATTTCAATTGATGAAATTTGAATGTTGTTTTAATCGTTTAATTACTCACAAACACATAGGACACTCATACACACCCAAAATTTACACTTTCTACACGTTTTAGGTAAATAATGAATCTTCCAAGATCGCTGACAATTTTAAAGAGAAAAAGAAACTGAAGAGCTGTTGAAAGAGCTGGCCGACCTCTCTTGTTGAGAGGCAATCCCCGTATCCCCTGACGTGGCACTCGCGCAGGCGCAATACCTCGGATCAGTCCGCGTTGCTACCTACCATTTCAGAATGGGTCTAGAGTTCGTTACTCTGGTTTTAATTTGATAATTGTTAATCTACAACATGACTGGAACGAAATAAAATGAAGACACTTTTTAATGTTAACATTTTACTTCACAAAGGCATATTTGGCAAAAACAACAACACAAGCACACACAGTTTGATGACATTGTCAAAAGCGTTTTTCCTTCTCTCATTTATAGATTTCTGCTTTTATACCTTTTCCAATCTGGAAACTTCTCGTATATTCGATAATCATATTATTTAATGTGTTTAAAACGCTGATTAGTCAGATTCTATGGCTGATCTAATACTGCATCCTTTCGCTTTGATATATGTCAATAAGGCAGTTTTTTAGGAGATGAAGTTATGGTTAAAATGATATTCCGATTATGAGGGTAAGCTGAACGAATTAACAATCATGATGTTTCGGTAATACGGAGTTGACCTTGACAGGGGTGTTTACTTGATCCACATCAACCTACCGGTCCGCAGCTATGCCATGCATATACCTTAGACCAGTGTTTCCCAACCTTTTCATAGCCACGGATCAGTCAACGTTGGATAATTTTACCGCGGCCCGCTGAGAGGGAGGACGTTGATTGTTTATATTTTAGATTGTTTGGATTTAATAATTTTATTTTAATTGTAGTTAAATGTGCCTTCAGAATAAAATATAGCCACACCTAAAATGAATATAAAATGAAAACAAGGAATATAAAGTGATTTTCATAAAAAGTAGCCCAAACCCAAGAAAAATAAACCACAGTACATAAAATGGAAATAATTTGTTTCTTGTGTGGACCAGTAGTATTTGTTCCACGGACCAGGGGCTGGGGACCACTGCCTTAGACGACTGAAACGAAATGAATACCTATTCGGGACAATCGTTAAGAGGGTCCGACACATGAATTTTCGAAAAAATATTGATCTGCACATTTTTGTATTTTTTAAAAGTTCAAATATTTCTGTTTAAAAGGATATATGATATGAAGAAATACGATAAAGAGAAGTATTTTTATTTATTTTTTAAAGGAAGCTACTCCTTCACGCACACCAAGGCTGCTGGAAGAACCTGTGTTTCCGCTTGCATAAGTTTTTGATGAGTGCGGATTCATATGACATTCAAGTGGAAAAATAAGAGTGTTTGGGGCATGTCCAAAAGTGTATGGATACACTACTTTTGGATTTTAAAAGTGAAATAGGAGGAAAAAATTAAGTGATGGAAAAAGCCTGAGAGGTCGTAACCAACATTTTAATATAAAGTATGGCTACTAAAACAATATCAATGATCTACACAGTATCAAAAATACTGTTTGGACTGTTTATTTTCATCTTCTGCTTTCAAATGAGAGCCTTCAACATAGACTGTGTCCTGCGGGTATATATGCCTGGTGCAAATTTCAAAAGACAGAAGGTGAAAGAAACGAAAGGCACTATGATCATGAACACATACATACGTGCTATATACCATAATGAAATACATGAAGCCGATTTCTAGAGATCTTGATGATCCTGTCTTATTAAGAAAATGTTTATATGGAAAGGCTCTGAACCCAAATGAGTTAATAACACCATATGGTCATTATTCCCAGATCTACATTTGTGGAGTTAGAAACTGTAAAATATTAGGGGTAAATATGGCTATTGCAAAGTTGCAATTGATGATCCAAAAAAAATTCTGATATTTAACCAATTTATAACTGTGTGTCATGCTTCAGAAAACTAGATGCTCGTAGGATTTGTGTAGTCCAACGAAAGCATCTTGTGGTCCCCAAAAAAGGCAAAATTGTTAAAAATATTGAAAAAAAGAAAAATAGAAGAGTCTTTTGTATGCGCTGAGAGTAAATAAAAATGCTACATATGCTTCTGGAAAGTACTAAAAAAGTAAATGCTCAAATAATTACAAATTTTTACTTTAAGGCCATTCTTCTTAAAAAAAATGTAATATTTTTTATTTTATATACCTTTTTTCCGAAACTACTTATCATATAATCCTGAAATTTTCAGTGAGCATTTTTAAACATATTTACGCATTTTAATGGAGGGAATTAGATCTACCTAGAAAGCTTTTTTAGATATGAAATTTTAAAACTGAACTTTGAGGAAAAAATTGGGCAATTTTTTAAAAAATTATAGTTGATTTAATTTTGTACAAAAATACAAAACCCTTCGCTAAAGTTTTATTGATAGTAAATATAATCTATTGTAAAAATTTATATGCGAGGAGTAAGTAGTGTTTGAGAAAAAGGTACATAAACTTACGTAATTTAACATGGGCTCCTATGGAAGGGTCGGACTCGCTTAAGGGCTTTTATTTCTGTCCTTTGTTGTTTTTAACTTGCAGAAAGCGGCGCCGCTGCATACCCCCTTCCAAGAGAAGAAAGTTGCTTTTCTATTTTGACTTTCTGAACGATATTGAGAGAAGGTTGTGTTTTCATCTAATTACTGCAACTGTTCATCTCGAGTAAGCTTGACTGTCGTTGAGACGTTTTCCCGCTGACGTTGCGGACTCTCTTTTGTTGAGATGGTGGGTCTAGTTCAGGGATGGCAAACCAGTGGCACAATATTTTGGGCACACCAGCAATCAAAAACAGTTTACATTTTATTTCAAAATAACAAAGGTCACTATGAAGTATTACGAGCAAATGTGATTTATTGGTCGAGGAACGGCTGGGAGTTTTTATTGTCTTGCCTTATTTATGTCGTGGAGTACAGTAGCTTATGATGCAAAATTTGTCTACGCATAGCATAGTCAATTTGATTGACACAACTGTATTTTAAAGTTAATTTGTGTTATATTTACGATTTTTAACTGTTATTTAGCATGGCTAGTTCAGCAAAAGAACAAAAAGGGCAACATCGTAAGTGTAATAGAGAATTTTAAAATGGGTGAATCTAGAATTATGGCATTGTTAGTATAGGTTACAAAGCGGAGTTTGTTTTATGTTCTGGAACAGTGGTACGCAGAACATCGTCTATAAAATGGCATTTTGAAACAAATCACAAATTCTCTTGTCAAAAAAGTGTGAACCACAAAAAAAAGATAATAATAATTGCTTAAAAACCGTTAAGCACACGCAGATGACTCCAATTCAGCATGCATTCTACTGAAAGATACATCTTACAATCCTAATATAAGTTATTTGCCATCCACTATCTGCAACGACGGAAGTCACACTATTGGTACTTTAATTTGAATTACATGTATGCTAAGGCATTTACAACTATACTATGCAAAAGGTATTTTTTCTTAGTAAATAGAGTTTTGTGTTGTTAGCATTTAGTTTCATTATTTTCCCAATAATCACAAGTAAAACTTATTTGACGGCCCGTCTCTATACTTCATTAAACACTTCTGTACAAAAAATGGCACGCTGATTCATAAAGGTTCGCAATCCCTGGTCTAGTTGAAGTGTGCGCCGTTGCTGTTTTGAATCATTAGTCGTGATTTTATTGAGAATGTCCTATAGTTAGACTCTCAATGGAATGAACGCATAATCAACCTGTATCCTTAGGCTGTTCTGCCATCTAGTGTGCAATGCATGAATCACCACTTCGGCGACCAGCTGTTGACCTTAGCATTGGTGTTTATTTGATCCACCGACCTACAGGTTCACAGCTACGCCGTGTATGCCTCAGATGACTGAGACGAAAGAAATCCCTTTTCGGTCAGCCGTTAAGGACTTTTTTCATGTCCTTTATTGACTGCGACTTGTAAAAGGAGGTGCCACTGAGTTTAAAGTGAGAATCATTACACACAGTCAAACACATACAGGTGTGTGAATGTGTGGTATGCGTATGTCAGCAAGTATATATGTGTTCTTGTATAATTGTATAAATAATGTTAAAAAAATCTGTCCTGTATTTCATATTCTTTATTCTTATGTTCTCCAATTTATTTTGATTCCCCATCCAAGAATTTCGTAAATCACACAAATAAAACAAATGTTGAGTTACATCCATAAAATAATTCTAAAATACTAAACTATATAAAAATTTTCATTCATACCTACCATTTAATTTTTTTAATAAAAAAATATTTTTTGATTCCCATTCAAGAAATATCAGAAATAAGATTTGGAAGCAAAACTTCACTATTCCAGGAAAAAATGTTAATTCTATAGTATATACATTAAAGTAATTTTGAAAAATATTGCGCCTTTTTGAATGAAAAAAAAAGTTTTTCTGAAATTTAATATCTTTATATGATATTTTTAAGTTTGCTCCAAATAATAAAATCTACTTTTGAAGTATCACACCGGAAAATGTTTACTTGTTTTGCTGCTGCAAAATACTTTATTTTTTTCCAGAAACGAGCTATTTACGCACATTTTTCACTTTATTTTCATTTCTCCGTCGAATACTAAGTACTTCCGTTTGGCATTGTTTTCTCTATGGAACTAACTTAGAATGTATTTGAATGATAATATCCTTATTTACATAATAAAAGCAAAATGGCACCTCTCACTGCCTTATACATCGATACGGTTCGCAGAATTTTCGTATCAATTCCAAACTCTCGGCATGAAAATGTTTCTAAATGTTCCATCGCGTAAAAAATGGTAAGGAAAAATGTACAACTATTTCCATCCAAACACCAAAATAAAATGGCACTTTTTCATATTTTTTTCGTTTTCCTACCAAATTCTGCAATCTTCTTTTTTTTTTCTTTTACTCTTCTTCCTTTATTTATTGTTTCCTCCATATATGTATCGTGCTCATTTTTATAAAGAATGCCTCATGGTCATTTCTTCCCCGAAGGTTTTCACGAAGTCAAAATGTAAGATTTCTTTATTATTTGTTGATGCATATATGTATTCTGATTTTTCTTTTTTTTTTCATGTTCTTTTTCTTGTTGTTATTCTTATTTTTGTTCTTGAAACAGAGATGTTTGCAGCGAGTTACGATCGCAACTGAAATCCTAAATTTAAGAAGTATTTGAAAATTTTCTTTTCCAATAAGAAACGGATAAAAATTGTATCCCGCTACTATAAAATCGTTCTCTCCAGGAAAATGGAAGAAAAAAAGGATGGAAGTTTATTTTTATTATTTTTGTACTAAAAACCAAGGAGAATATCTGGAGAAAGATGAACACTTTTGATTTCAAACTCTTCCGTGTTTATGGTTCCTTTTCATAGAAATTGGAGTTTATTTCGAAATCTGAAAGCTAAAGTCTATTGTTTAAGCGGGTCTCCACGCAAATAAATAAAAAAACTCTCACCCGCGCAATATTTTCAACGGTACCTTTTCGTGCTTATTTTTTCAAGATTGTATTTGAATCAGGAATCACACACACACAATTAAAATGTTTCATTGAAAATTGGTCAACATGACACTGACTTACATTACGAAGGAACTAATATAACTCAATTTCTTTTAAAATGATAACTAAAATAGTTTATATTATTTTAAATTTCATACAAAACAACAGGGTTATAGCATTTATGTAGCAGGAAAAAAAGAGACAACTACATAAAACCATAATTAATGCTCAAAAAGAAAATTTTAAAAAAAAGAGAGAGAAAGAGTGTTATTCTATTCATAATATTATTACTTAGGGTTGTTGTTGATGCCACCGGATCGGCAAATGCCAGATTGAGGCCCACTAAATTCATCATGGCAAAGGGATGCCTGTCGTTAGCCGTAGCTTTGAGCACTATACAGGTGAGAATATGATTTAAACAGATTCCAATCCGATTTTGAGGGAGAACACCAGGGTGGTCAGGGACCTCCCTCCTCTCTTTCGCTTCCAACAACCTCACGAGAGGATTTGCGGCTCGACGGCTATTTATAATACCCCCATGTCGCGAAGGCACTATACATTTGCAAATATCCACGGTTCTCCGGGATTCGAACCCAGGCCCTACAACACATCTGCCAGCGTCGCTAACCACTATACCGGATGAATACTTAGGGTTTTAGTAATATTTAGGATATTATGAAGTATGTTATAGAGTGGTTAGGGACGCTGACAGCTGCGCCGTTGGCATGCTTGACCCCCTGAAGGGATGAAAGGCTTGGTCAATTTTGTCCAACCAAGGGTTTGAACCCCGGACCTGTGGAGTGGAAGCACGATATGTAACCACTCAGCCACTGGGCACAAAGAAAAATAAATAGATTAAAAATATTTTATTTAGATTTTCGTTACATCTCTTCATAACTATATTAGCATCAATGAAATATTTTCGCTTTTTATTAATGAGTTCATTATTTCGTAACACATTGCGGAATTTTTCGGATGTTTTCTAAAGTATTGTTTCGTTATTTTCAAAGAAAGAAAACGCAATAAATATTTTAACAACATAAAAAAAATCAATTTTCCTCACATGTGATATTTTCTCAATAACCGATACAGACTTTCTGAGAGCTAATATCATGAATTACAAACCATCACTGCTTTCGAATTTTATTTCCAGAGAGAGAGAGAATTACCCTTAACACATAGAATAAATAAAACAGTATTCAAAACAATTATCCATACAGAATAACAATATACTTCTTTTGCTGGTTTTATTTAGGGCATTCCATCTTAGAAATATCATAATGCTAGTACATGCCACTTGTCCAATCACTGGGATAATGATTCATATGAGTTATTTCATAATATTGCAGATTACTTACTAAGCTTACTTATTTTGTTAAATTCCTTTCTCCTGCCGACAACATTGAATGCTATATGTTGGCATTGACTGTTACACAACAAACTCAAAATCTTATGCTCGTCTGTTTAATGTTTCAGCGTGATGCGCTAGTTTTGTGTACAATATCCCTGTCCTTAAGCTCGTTGATGTGATGAAGCTAATGCAAACCTTTCTATTGATGTGCCCCATCTGAGCTTATTGATTCTTAACTTCCTCAATATGTAATCAGAATTTTTCCAACTTGATTTCTCTTAAGGGCAATTCACAGTCCCTGTGAACCACAATTCTTCCTATGTCAAACTCATAAACATGCTCTACTGACTTTTGTATTCCCCAACAAAGCATACTGAAGTTTTCCGTGCAAAATAAAATAAAATAAATGCGCAAAACTACACTTTTAATACTTAAAAAAATGCTTTTTGTTTCTTTACACAGCGTTCATCATTGGCATGGCTAGAGTATATTTGTAGGTACACTGCATTTCTAATCATTTGTATGTGTTATCAAGGTCTATGCAGGTGTATATTTCACACTTGTTGAATGTTTTCTTGATGGTGCTGGATTTTCAATGGTCCGATATGTAAAATTATTTATGTTACAATATGTTTATAGCTTATTTGAATTAATATCACTCAGGATGTGCACAAGAATTATCGAAAACTGATTGCTTTATTTACAATTGATTTCAGATAATGAAGCCTAACCCTGTTACTTTTTCAAATTTCACAACTCAAACAGTTTGTGTTCATTTCCATTTAATTTGCATCAATACTTTGGGAGGTATAAGGTTTACAAAATTCGTTATGTTAATCACTATATTTTACCCTATAATGTAATACACACATCTATTACTATAATAACACACCTATTACTATAATAACACACCTATTACTATAATAACACATTTATTGCTATAATAACACATCTGTTACTATAATAACACATCTACTACTATAGTAGCACATCTATTATTATTTCAGGTTTGTTAAATAAATTTGAAAAATGTGCATAATAATGTGGGGTGTGTGTTAATTTTTCAATCTTTCTTTTAATGCATTTATATTTCACCTTGAAATAAACCTTAACACATTGTGGTTTGAAATTTAAAATAGTATATTCTAATATAATTTACACCTATATCTAAACATAAAACATATAATTTGACTCAAATACTTTGGATTAGAAGGAATAACAAAGAAAAAATAACTTTTTCTTGTGCAGTTAATTTTTCTTAAGGGTAAATGTTCTGAATTGTATTTTGGTTGAAAATATTTAAATAAATCTCATCAAGTAATTTAAACTCGCACCTAAATTTATTTATAATACAATGAATGCATAATTTTAAATTATAACACCTTTTCAATGAACTATGAATTATTAGGAATGGTTTAAATTTTCCACAAAAACAATTTTTGAAGAGTTTTTGTGTTTTCAACACTAGGAGTCTCATTGGAGAAGCCTCAATTTCCTCTACAAAAACTTTCTTCCTGGCGAAGACTTATAATTATTTGTATCGAATGGTTTTCATAGATATTTATGGAAAACTTTTTCTATAATTTCTTTAAAAAATTGCAAAATTTATTTTTCATTATTTTAACTAATTTTGTTTTCTTTAAGAAATACAGAGTGTTTTTTTTCCAGGTATAGAAGTTTAAGTTGGCATTACTTTCCAAGATGGCGACCGATTTAACAGCTGTCAAGAGATTTATTCTCAGTTTGGTTTGGCAATTCATCATGAATAGACTCACGCCTGAACAACGCTTTCAAATTGTGTAATTTTATTTCGAAAATAATGGTCAATTTTCATAAGCGAATTTTGTTTAGTGATGAAGCGCACTTCTGGTTGAATGGCTACGTCAACAAGCAAAACTGCCGCATTTGGAGTGAAGCTAATCTACAAGTGTATGCCGAAACACCGTTACATCCAGAAAAACTGACTGGTGTGCTTTATGGGCTGGTGGAATCATTGGTCCATACTTCTTCAAAAACGATGAAGGCCACAACGTTACAGTCAATGGTGATCGGTATAGAGCCATGATTACTAACTTTTTCAGTCCTGAATTGAACAATCATGATGTCCAGGAGCTGTAGTTCCACCAAGACGGCGCAATATGTCACACAGCTCGTGCCACAATCGATTTATTGAAAGACCCGTTTGGTGACCGCCTAATTTCACGTTTTGGACCTGTGAATTGGCCTCCAAGATTTTGTGATTTAACACCGCTAGACTATTTTCTGTGGGTCTATGTAAAGTCATTGGTCTATGCGGATAAGCCAGAAACTCTTGACCATTTGGAAGACAACATTCGCCGTGTTATTGCCGATATACGGCCACAAATGTTGAAAGAAGTCATCGAAAATTGGACGTCCAGATTGGACTACATCCGAGCCAGCCGTGGCAGTCATATGCCAGAAATCATATTTAAAATGTAATGCCACAAGATTATCTTTCGAATAAAAAAAATCATGTCAATCGAATAATACATCGTTGTTTTATTGCAATTTAAAGTTCTATACCTCTAAAAAAACACCCTACACATAGACAGTTTTGAAACTTATGTGGGAATAAACAAATCATTGATGATTACGTTATGTTCTAAAATAATTATCTTTTATCTTGATGTGCAATTTATATTAATGAGTTTCGTATCAGTATTAAATAATTTGAAAAATTAAATGTTATTTCTAAGCAAATAATAATAATACGTAGCAGAAACATGGATTATTTCTGGTCAAATATTTGCTGATATTAAATTAGTAGACGTTCTTAAAATTCACAGTTACGTGATATGTGTGTATTATGTTTTATATTACTCTATTCTAATTAAAACTTTATTCAAATAAATGAGTTCAGGCTATTAAAATGCTTCAAAAAGAGAATGAAAAACACAATTTTCTGAGTTATAAATTCCTTTGGAAATCCAGAGGCATTTTAACTTGTCTTGATTTTGGGAAACATGATGTTTTACATGTATATAATACCTTTCATAATATGTACTTTTGATGCTTAAATATTCCATATTTATTCACACATACAAATGACTTTATATTTTTCGTTCCAAGATACAAACGATTATTCAGATTAATTCCGAGATAAATTTACTTCTTTTTCTTCTTATTTTAAAACTTTTAAATCGAATTCATTCTATTGTTTAAACTGCGCGACTACGCAAACTTGTATCTGATTATACATCACCAAGTTGAGAAAATATTTACTGTATTAGTATTGTTTATTCATATGTTTGTCGTTGCTGCTTAATGTAAATATAAACTTCGGTTTGATACAATAATCTCCGTTTAGATTTTATTATATCAAGAAACAATAGAAAGAGAACTAATTTTAAAGGCGGATTATGTTTTTATATCTAGCCAAAATTCTATTTGATTGCAGCAAATATTGTTTCCGAAATTGTTGGTATGAATGCAGCTGTGATATAGAACTAAAATAATAACATAACATTTCCTTATTATACTCAACCCTATTATTTGCCCTATGAAAATATTTCCATGACTGATTTTCCCTGAGAATGCTTGGAATGAAATTAATCTTCCAAATAAATTTAAATTGAAAATATTTCCATAATCGATTTTCTTTTAGAGTGTACGGAAGGAAACTAATCTTCAAAATAAACTTCATATAAGTAAAACAGCTTATTGCTTTAAAGATTTTTAATTGCCTTTTCATGTAGAGATCAGATTAAAAAAAATAATGTATGCAGTTCAACTGAAGAGATTTGATGCAAGTTTGTGTTTATCATATATTGTATATTGCTTATTCATCAAAATAGTTCTATCTTGATAAAAGTGTGAGATTAAGATTTTAGGGCATTTTTATGTAAAAAAAAAATGTTTTTAATTTAAAAAAAAGGTTTTTGTTTATATATATATATATATATATATATATATATATATATATGGCATGATTTCACGTGAATTAAAACTTTTTACTGGGAGAATCTTTTATCTTGTTGCAGTCGTTGAAAGGATAAAACTTCTTTGTATTTTCGTTGCACATTTATTAATTTTTAAGCATATAAAGCGAAAACATAAAAAACTTAACACAAGCATGCGTGGTTATAGGACAATACACAAAACCGTACTTTGTTAATTACGGAGATCTCAGCTTTTACAGTTTCTTCAACAGGTAGATTTTATAATCATATGTTGTTGTCGTGTGTTCTTATCCTGGGACACATATGAAATACAAGTGGAAGAAAAGAAACGTACAACACAAACACAAGAATTTTGTCATTGTACTACAAATGATAATATCAGCATGTAACAGAAGGGATGCGCTGCTTTCCATTCGGGACGGGAATCCATTACAGGTGAAAGTCCAACTTCTTTTCCCGAAGAAAATACATCAATGCCTTATTTGGGATTCGAACCCGAACCCACTCGATTACAAGCAGAGGGAAATATCCACCACACTGGCTGGGCGGCTTATAATCATATGATTTTCGTTAGTAATTTCTGTGATTTTTCAGATCATGCGGATGATGCAATATTGTATCATCTTGTTTTGAAAAACGCTAAAGTGGCAATTTTTAGGGGACAAAGTTATGGTTCGTAGGCAGGAAGACTAAGAAAATAATTATCTCAAGCCCACGAGAAGTCTTGGGATAATTATTATCTCGATCATGAGAAGTCTTGAAGGCTCAAAAAACTGTCATGAGTTATATAAAATTCCTCGAGAAAACATTTGGTTGTAAAATATTACATATATTTTTTGCTAATACCAAACTTTACCTGTGACTGATTTCTTCGTATGATATGGTTTTATCAAGTACATCTCTTTGGAATTAAAAAAAAATCTTTTCGCATTAAGTTTTTAAATGATCATACGATACTGAACAATAATTGCTACAAAAATTATTCTGAACTATACAAAATTGTAACATAATATCAATTATTTAATTGATTGCATTTTGCGTAGGTTTTTAACTAGGCTTCAAAGAAATTTTAAGCTAATATATTTCTAAAATAACTCATTTTATGTAATCTTTTCTACACTTTTCTCTTTCTTACTACATTTTTTGTTAAATATAAGTAAAAGGTAAGGATATTTTTTGCTCATATATCATTGTTAATAATATAACATGCAACCCACAAAACTGAAATTCTATTCCATAATTCTAAAAAATATAAAGTAATTCCTCCCTCCCTATACTAATATACAGTTTTTGACGTAGTTTTAAAACGTTATTTAATTAAACAGACTATTGTCTTAAGAACCGTTAAAAAAACTGTGCATTTTCACATCTTTGCTTTCTATTATATTGCAATTTCCAACGTGTGTTTTCTTCATTTTGAAGAAAATACATTATGAATGTCAGAACACAAAAAAAACTTTTAAAGATATTACAATATTAGATATCACAATATATAATTTGAAAACGTCATCCTTTTTTCCTCCGTAGAAAAACTTCAAGGCAAATATTCCCTTCTTCCATAAACTGAAATTCTCTAGAATAAGTAATCAATTCATCCTACAGACTAACTTACATTTCTTCTTCGATAAAAATGTATTTCTGAGTTCGGAAGCTTCCAAAAACTATATATATGCTCATTCCCTCTGAGAAAAATGTATTTGATCTATAAGAATTTCGAAAATATACGAGTCGTAGAAGCAATGTTCTGGAGTTACTTTCAATTCCTCTTAGAGCCCGTATAAATCAACCCAAGGAATTTAGTGGCTATTCTCAACAATGGGCCTTGCAGATAAATAAATGCCTTCGACTTGGACATTTCGAGCCATATATTTCAATGCCTCACATATTTCAAAGTTCCTTACATTTCTCGATACGTGGAATTGAAATTTATCGTGTTCCGAACCCATCGCGCGCAGGGTGGATCTTTCGTGATTTGTTGCTGCGTTTCGCATATAAATGATCTTCGGTGATTCATCTAAATGATCAATAGTCATTAAGATGTGATGGATTAATATCGTGATTATTCTGTATGGTTATTTTTATCCAACAGACCTACAGATATCATTACGCAATCATGTTACATGTTTAGCTGTACATCCAAGAATGGTATAGATAATTTGATGGTCTATGTTTAGATTGTGGGGAATCAAAATTGAATTTCTGGTTCATTTTTTTTTCTGAGATATATAAATACTCTTCGTAAATTGAAAACATTAAGAGAAGCTCAAATAAAGGTATATAATTCGAAAGATAAGATCATTTTATGTCGATATTTTTGTGTACTTGAACTATTGTAATCAATAGTTATATATTTTAGTAAACGGATACAGTTGGTACAATTGATAGTGAGTTGTTTAAAGAGATAACATCCACATACTATTGTTAATTTTGTTTTAATAACTATATACATTTATTACTTATTCATTTTTTCTCATGAATCAATTTTAGTCGGGATTGAACAAAAGTGAAAGTTTATTCTATATATTTATAGCTTAAGGCTGTTATGTATTATTAACGAAATTGTTGTTTCTTTTTCAAACTGAGAACAATGCATATTATTGCCCAATTACGTTAAATTGTTCTATTGAAATAGATGAAAAAAAAATGTTCAAATTATGGAATGTACTTTTAAGATGTTTTGGATTAATATCAATGTGATTGTACTCTGATATTTTTATTTTATGCGATCTATTGCATCAGGAGTGTCAAACTCGCGGCCCACAAGGAACTTTTTTGTTGCCTGGCCAGTTTATGGAGCGGAATAACGATGGTGGAGCATATGCTGCGGCAAGAAGATCGGACTGGACTTGTTGCAAGAAGATCGGATAGGACTTGTTGCAAGACGATCAGGCAGGACTTGTTGCAAGAAGATCAGACATATCCAAAGGAATGGGTAGAAAGTATGGTTCAATGAGGTAGTCCCTAAGAATGCGCGAGAAAAGCTGTTGAGCTGCACGTAGTTGTGTATGATGAGAGTTCTTCAAAGTCTACACATGGCCTTTATGCTGATTGAAGACTCCCTGAAGTGTGAAGTATATTTCATTCGTAAACAATACAAAAGCAGCAGTTCACTGTCCGTATCACTCGTTTGCATGAACCACGTAGCAAAGGTTCTGTTTAGTAGATAATCCTAAGGTTGTAATAATTGGACACGATGAAGATGGTATGCGTTTATTCAATTTGCTGTGAGTATCCTCTAGACCAGGGGTGTCAAACTCACGGCTCGCGGGCCCCATGCGGCCCACAATGAACATTTTTTTGGTCCGACCAGTATACAGTGATATATTATTGTATACTGGTACACAATAATATATTAAAAATATCAAAATTTCTCCCGAAATACGAAAGGTAGTAGTAGAGAAGAGATGCTAAGTGCCAGGATGTCAGTGTTGTTCTTTTATTTATGTTCATTATAATGTATTATATTGGAAATAAACTGACTTTTTTATAAATATAGATTTTTGTGTGTCCCACCTAAAGATAATCTAATTTGTGTGGCCTAAATTAGCCTTTGAGTTTGACACCCTTGTATTGCAGTATTGTTCAATAGTTTTTATTTCAAAATTGGTTCAGGAATGGCAAACATAGAGTTAACACAATCTATAACATTATTTATGAATATTATTGATTTTTCTTACACGATATAATTAATAATCCTGACTGCCCTTTTTATTGCAATGGCACGGTGATGAACACGTGCCATCTCTTCATCTGCTCAGCATTTTCTCAGAACAGGCTGTTTTCAAGATATTGAGACGAGAGAGACCTTTCAAACACATTACATACTTGTGATCTTGTTTTAAACTCTTTAAACATAGCTTTAATTATTTACATTTTTCTGTTTGTGCAATTCTTCTTTGTACTTCAGACTTTCCTGCGCAAATTATTGTATTGCGAGTTTTATTGCATTATTATTGTATTTTTTTTACAGCAATTGTATATCTGAATGGCATAAGAACCCTTTATCTGCTCTGCCAGCTGCATTTGAAATTTTTAAAAATATACTAAAAAGATTGGCATACATTGTTATTCAGGTATATTATATGTTTAAATTTAGTTCTATAAGAATGATCAAGCAGTTATAGTTAGGAGGAAAGATATTAGGGTTTCAAACTTGCCGGAGTGGAGAAAGACTGTGTCCATGGTTCCAATTATTTGAATAATAACATATTTATTAATGAATGAGGTTGAATAAATGACGACGTATACGCACAAAAAATATTGTACCGTAGTTCAGCGTTTCTCAAACTGTGGGGCACGCCCCCTTGAGGGGCGTAATAACTCTACAAGCGGGCGCGAGCACATTGAAAAGTTGAAAAGTAAAGATTATTCAAAACATTATTAATTTATTCAAAGTAAGCCAAAAAAAAATACTTTCTGACATAATAAAATATAAAATACACATTGACACTGATATAATCCACTGATAAAAGTATCTGTACTGTACAATGCATTTTATTATTAATTTAAAAATACTAAGCTAAGAACAATTTTGATAATTACCGGTGACCCCCCCATTGGCTTGTATTAACACTTAGCTTGATGATTTGTTAGGTTTATAGTTAATTCCTTAACTGCCGATTAAAAGTTACGCGGTTCGGTTCCCAATGTCATGGTTTTCCACATAGACGCGCGTATTTTTGTGTTTTTTTCGGGGGGAGGAGAAAAGGAATAAAAATAAGGAAAATCCTCTGAAATAAGTAAATCCTTTGCAAAGACTGTTACGGTCCTTTTATTGTATTCCAAAGCCTTAGGAATAATTTTATGAATAGCAGTCGTAGATCGTACTTCGGAGAGACGTATATATACGTCCAGAAGATTAATGATTTGTCTGAGCGAGACGTTTATATACGTCGGTGGCATATAAGAGGTTAAAGTCATACTATAGCTTAAGTGTAAAAAAATAGTATTATTGAATTCAATACAATGTTATTGTATTAAGGGGGCGCGATGAAAATGATGATTGAATATTGGGTCGTGAGTATTGAAAGTTTGAGAAGCACTGCAGTAGTTATTTGCAGTCGTTTAAAACGTACACGTTACAATTGGCTCTCTAGAGCAGTTCGAATAGCAAGAATTCAGACAGGTAGTCTCTCTATCTTATTGCAAACATCGCACAACTAGATTCTAATTTCGACTGACTCTACCTTCATCTCAAGGTTCCGTATATAGTATCATGGAAATTTCTAGAATGGTCGATACCAAAGATTTCTCGATAATTCCTTGGCGTTATCATTTTTCGCCAAATTAGTCGTCAATCTGGTAAACCTGGCCACATCTTTGTTAAAGATGTGATGACCATAATGGCCTTGGCCATAAAGATGTGATGACTCTCAATCTTATTTTTCAAGTTCATGCTGGGCAGCAAACTCTGCTTGTAAAACTCAATTTTTCCACAGGGAAAGCAACGCTGCAGAGAAAACTACACGCGTTGTTTCATTTCAGACATCCATGGCTATTACTGTAATTTTTTTTATTTCAATGATGTGTACAGAATTACATTAAACGTTTATTTGAATATAATTGAAGAGGTAAAACTAACCAATATTAATTTCCTTAAAATGAATCTTGATATGTTTAGAAAATAGGTTAATAAAACCCTTATGGCAGTGTTTCTCAAACTTTGGGGCGCGCCCCCCTAATGGGACGTAATATTCCTATGAGGGGGCGCGAACCTATTGAAAAGTCGAAAACAAAAGATTTGAACAAAATAATAATTTACTGAAGGAAAATAAATAAAACACATTCCGACATAATAAAAAATAAAATACACATTTAAGCCGATATAATACACTTATAAATATATCATTACTGCGCAATGTATTTTATAATTAATTTAACAATACTAAGTTAAGTATAAGTTTAATAATTGTAAGTGACCCCATGGGCTTGTCATATATAAAATTATATGCAAAAATTAATAATTATCTTGGTAATATGTACGGTTTATAATTAAGCCCTTAAATTCCGATTAAAAACGACGCAATTCGCACCCCAATGCCACCATTTAACTTGTAGGCAAGCGTATGTGGTGTATTGGGGGTGGGGTCGAAAAGAATAAATAAGCAAATCTTTTGAAATATGTAAATCGTTCGCAAACATTATCAAGATCCTTTTATTGCATTCCAAAGCCTTCGGAATAATTTTATGGATAGCATTTCACAGTAAAGATCGTACTTCAGAAAGACGTATATATACGTCAAGAAATTTAATGCTTTGGCTGGGCAAGACGTTTATATACGTCGGTGGCCTATAAGAGGTTAAAATCGTATTGTAGCTTCAGTGTCAAAGTATAGCATTATGGAATTCAATACATTGTTATTGTATGGAGGGTGATGAGATGATGATAGAGATGATGATGAGATAGTGGGTCGCGTGCATTGAAAGTTTGAGAAGCCCTGCCGTATGGTAAAACAAGCATGGTCTAAGTAAACGGAAATCTTAACAGCGATAATACCGTTAGCAGAGTTTTGAAGACTTTGTTGGAGCCAAATTTGTGATTGGAAGATGTGATGACTCTCAATTAAAGATAGATGAGCGGAAAAGGTCCGACTAATGAGCACGCATACCAAATTCAATTGGTTGTTTGAATATTTTAAGTGCTTTCTCTATTAAATGATCTGCATACTAATGGGGTTATTTAATTGTCCTCTCAAAGAGCATTCGGTTCCCCATTAATTTAATGTGTATTATGAATTTCCAATATTGATAGATAATGTTAATTTGCATTCAATCTAATTTTTATTTATAGTTATGTGTATAGACACAAAATATACATGTATAGGTATAAAAATATGTATAGATAATAACATTGAGAAAGAAATATAATTTAAAGAAACAGGTCCTTATATACATTTCTTCAAATTATATCAAGGCCTTCGTTTTCTTTTCTTTTCTTTTTTTAATTTTGTGTTAAAAATGTGTAAGTTAATTTCAAGATTCTTTCAGAAAAATTTATAACTTTTCTCGCTTATCCACAGTATTATAAAGACTGAGCAATAAATTTCAAAATAATGTAAGATGGTGTTAACAAATCGAAATTGATTTTACGGAAATAATCAATTTAGTTTTAAATTTGCATGTATAAAGTCCCTCAAGTCAATGCTTCGGAAACTTTTAATATATGTTCGACCCAATATTCAGTAATAATTTTCATCCCCCACCCCTTCAATATAATAACAAAATATTGAATTCTACAGTACTATACTTTGACGCTAAAACTACAATACGGCTTTAACCTCATAAGTCCCGTTATATACGTCTTTCCGAGAAGTACGATCTTTTCTGCGCACTGCTATCCATAAAACTATTCCGAATTTTTTAAAGAACTACTAGAATTTTTGAAATATATAACTTAGAAGTGGGTTTATATTCATATATTTTACAACAGATGGGAGCAATTTTAAGAAAAAAAATGCTAATAATTATTTCAATTGGTGGTAACTCTGAAAATAATGTGAATTTTTCAAAAATCCTAGTTGAGCCTCTGTAGAGAGGTCTGAGCTATATACAGGCAAAATATTATTATAATAGAAGCATTTTTCACAAAACGAGAAAATTTGGAAAAAAAGATTATTCTAAGTTAATTTTTTTGCCAAAATATTATGTTTAAATATATTTTTTTTGTCAAACTGTCCTTAGAACAATTTTATGTATGTATTCTAATCTGAGTGACACTAAATATCATGAAAATTATCCATTTATGCGCTTTTGTAAAATCACGGTTCCGAACGTAGTCGGATACCTTAACTTAGTATTGTTAAATTAATTATAAAATATATTATGCAATGCTGATACATTTATAAGTGTATTATATCGGTGTAAATATGTATTTTAATTTTTACTATGCAAATTGTATTTTTTGTTTACATTCAATAAATTAATTAATTTTTTAAATAATCTTTTGTTTTCGACTTTTCAATATGCTCGTGCCCCCCTCGTATAGAGTTATTACGCCCCCAAGGGGGTGCGCCCCATAGTTTGAGAAACGCCGACTTAGGGGAAATAGTAAATTATTCTACACAATTTATGTTTTAAAGAACTTGAAGAGTAAGCATATTTATTTTTGAAAAGTAATACTGATGTAACACACTTATGAGAATTCTTCATGAAACTATCCAGATGCCTCATACAATTAAAAGAATTTCTTACATAACTATATACAATGTTAAATTTATTCAAATTTGATTTTCTTCATTGAAATGCTCGTTTTTCTATAAGTTCCTATAAGACAAGGGATATCATAAGCGATTATATTATTAAATTTAATAAACTTTTAAGAATATTAGTGTAGATTTGATGTGAATAAATGAGTATTACAACGTAATACAACTTTATACTCTCGTGAAATGTTTTATTACTTTCATTTAGTATTTATTTATTTTTATGTTATTATTGTAATATTTACTTATTTTAACAACGTATTACATGCAGCGGTGTAAAATGGACACATATATTTTCAAACTGTATTCTTTAATTCTTAGGTATATTCGCCATATAAAACACTCTCTCCCTCTCTTTTTTTGTAATGAAATCTACATGTACAATACTATCATTTTTTAAAGTCATTTATTATGCAGGTTATTTATTCATTGTAAGAACACATACACACACAAACACACACGCACGCTCGCGCAACGGTATACTTCAAGAACTTAAAGTTGAAAGCGCAAAAAAGAGATGTTACAAGGAAGTGCATTTTAGAAAGTGAAAAAAAAATATTAACAAAAGGGGGTCAAATGCGCCATGCCAGTCCAAAAGTACTGTGTGAATATATATTAACTTGGAAGAAAGCGCACACTCGATGCTAACATTAGTGTGGTCCAATCTTTTTTTTTATAATTACTTTTATTGTACGAGATAAAAATCGTAATTCCAGTGAATGATTTAACTTAGAGAAAGTATACTTTCCTACTTTTAAAGAATTTTCAATTTTTTCTTTGATAATTTGAGAACAAAGTCAAATCAAACTGAACTAAAATGTTTCAAATGTTCGTGACTTTAATATAGGACACAAATACTAGACACTTTTCGCTGACATTACAGGAATTATATTTACAAGCAAAAAACTATCATATATTGTTCAAGTTATTGTAGTGTTATCTCCTTAGATGATCGACAAATTGGATGTTCAACTTTTCCTTCTTCGTGCTTTTTGACAAGGCACAGAGTGTTTTGTACACTTGCGGCTGATATCATTTTGGATGAAGTTCTTTTGGTAGCATTAGAAAATTTTCCTTTCAACTCAAATGGTTCATGTTCAGTTCTTTTCTCAAATTTACTTTCGTTATCAAGGTATACATTATTTCATCAAGTTCTTCCTTTGCTTGATCAGTTTATTTTTCCATAATTTCAATTTCATCGTATAGAGTTCGCAGATCTTCAATTTCTTTTTATATTCTGTTAATATACATTTATACATCAAAATGAGTTGTAAGACACAGCAATCGAAACAACTAAGTCCTTCAAAAGAGAAAAACGTATGCTGCTCTGAAAAAACACTTGGGGACAATTTTGGTGTCACGGGGATCTCAATCACCCCAGGTACCTTAAGATTGTAAAAAAAACGTGTACCACTTCCAAAAAAGAGGATGATGGATGACAAATACGATTTAGTTTTCATGCAGATTGGTATATAGGATTATACTGACAAGGACATTGGTAACAAACAAACAGTTTTCCCAGAAGTAAAGATTTTTTGACCTTGGGGTAACTCCGCGTGACTGCCCTAAGCTTAAAAGCCTAGAATGAGAAATTAGATCTTGCATAATTTAAAAACCATTTAAAAATGCACTGTGTATAAAAGTCTCTCTCTCTCTCTCTATATATATATATATATAGAGAGAGAGAGAAGATCAGGAGTACTCAACATTTTTTCTACTGCGCCGCATACATATGTCTGCTATTTCACGTGGGCCGCAACATGAAGATGAATAGGGAAGGGGGAGAAATGCTTTGAAACCAAGATGACATTGGAAATTTTATTTTACCAATGCCAGGCCATTGACCATTAGGCAACGGGCTCTCCAATACCTTTTTACAATGCAGTTAAGATCATTCAGTGCAGAGCACTCGTCCAAATGAGCGGCAGTCATGTCTTGTCCAGTGTCACACAAAACGCAGATAGGTGAAATCACTAAATTAAAACAAACAGATGAGCACAAAGGCAGTCATGTCCGGTAAAAAGTCTAAATTTAGCCACAGCAGCAGCACGAGGAGAACTTGGAATACCGTGGGATTTCTTACATAGTGTACTCCAAGGCTTATCACGAGCAACACAAGAAGCTGTAAGGCGAAATGATTCCCTAAAAATCCTTTTAATTTCCAGTTTGGCAGAATGAAGTGTCAGGTCTCTGCGAAAGTTCTGAAGGATACCAGTTCCCTTTTTTGCCAAAAAGTCTGCCCTCTCATTTCCCCAAAGACAACAGTGGGATGGTACCCATTGAAAGACGATCTTTCCTTTTATCTTTCCCAGGAGTTCTCTACAGTTCTACACACGTAAACAATTATTCTCATTATAGTTGGACAAAGCCTGAAGGGCAGAAGTAGAATCTGAAAGAATTACAGCTCTTTCAATGGGGGAGACGAACAGCAAGTTGCTGAAGGGCTATATGTATAGCTTCAACCTCACCATCAAAGTGAGTTGTCAAATGGCCGGCGTGTAAATAGAAGGAGAACAGGTGACTAAAAACACCAATGCCAGCGCCTTGGGAAAAGTCCAAGAGTGAGCCATCTGTGTAAATGTGAAGCCACTCCTCCGGTGGGAAGCGGGTATTGATAGTTTCCAAAGCTATAGCGTGAAGAGCAGTTGGACTTAGATCGCGTTTTCTCACATTCAGAACAAGGTCCAATCTGATATCAAGTATTGCGTAGTCGAGTGGGTTAGCAAAAGACAGTAATTCAAAGGGCACATCATTAATGACTTTATATTGAATGTTCTCATGAATACATTGAATAAAGCCCTTTTGAGTCTTAAGATTACGTCCTCCATCGGAATCATGGTTCCGCCAGAATGAATTATTTGGGAGCCTAATAAGTCTATTGAAGAGAATAGCAGCATTCTTCTCAATTATATTAGTGAATGGCTGAAGGTCGCAAAGTAACTGCATGGCAAGTACTGGAGTAGTTTTAACTCCGCCAGTGATCATGCGAAGGGCTTGGTTATGGAAAGTGTCAAGAAGTTTTCTAACGTTCTCTGAGGCAGAGAGATCAGCACCTCATTGCAATAATTTAGAACTGGTTGAATATATGTCTTGTAAGTTGTATTTAAGGTATCCCTATTGCATCCCCATTTAACTCCGGTCAATCTTTTAAGAAGGGAGAGTCGCTTTCTTGCCTTAGAAACAACAAGCTCAGCATGTTTAGTCCATTTCAATTTGTTATCAAGAGAGCAACCCAAATAAATTGAAACATTACTCTGTTGAACAGGCATACCGTTATAAACCAATTGGGGACTGAATGGTTGTCTATTTAAAGTGAAGAACTGACAAGTAGTCTTCTTTAGGTTTACAGTCATATTATTTTCAATACACCAAAGGTGTAATCTTTCAAGGGTCAGATTTAGGATTGTATTTAGTTTGGACTGATCCCTCTTTGGTGTGCTGCACCAGATCGCAGGGTCATCCACAAATAGAGCCGTATTGGTCAGTCCATCAGATGCCAAGAGATCAGGGAGATCATTAATAAAGATGTTGAATAAGATAAGACTAATCACAGTGCCTTGGGGCAGGCCAGTTTCACTTTGTTTAAAACTGGAAATGGCATTTCCAAAACGAACGGGCGAGAAACGCTGAGAAATGAAGTTCCTTATCCACATAAGCATATTATTGCACACACCCAGAGTCTGCAAATTTTGAATACATTTAAGCCGCCAAACTTTATCAAAGGCTGCTTCAAAATCCACAAATAGGGCAAGAGCAGAGTGTCTCTGATCAAGGGCGTCCTTGATGGACTGGCCAAGAAAAACAACTTGTTGGTTTGTGGACTGACATTTTCTAAAGCCAGCCTAAGAAGAGGTTAGGAGATTATTAGTTTCGAGGTACCAGTCGAGTCGAGAAGTGATCACTCTTTCCATGACCTTAGATAAGATACTTGTTAGTGAGATGGGGCGATAACTGTTTAAATCATCCAGAGGTTTGTTCTTTTTAGGAATAGGAACAACTATTGCCTTCTTCCAGATTGCAGGCACACCATACTTCCAGCTATGGTTATACAGTGTCAAAAGCACAGAAAGTGCATTACAACCATGGTGTTTCAAAAATTCAGGGTGAAAATTATCTGGTCCGGGACTCTTAGCACACCTTATGTGCCCAACAGCCTCTCTTAGCTCTGAAATACTAAAATTTCGATGGAAAATCTCATGTCCATGAGATTGAGACGAAGCAATATTACGGATTTCTCGCCCAATAATTTTCTGTCTGGTCTTAAGGCTCTTTTTTAGGCGTTGTTTAGTTGAATAAAATGGAAATTTAAAAAGGGGAATTTAAAAAGAGGGATATTGATCAAAATATTATAACTCCTGCTTTGCCTTTTTTTAATTATCACTTTTTTATATTTTTTTTATTTTTGTCACTAACACTAAATTAGAAGCATTTAAGAAACACTCCCTTCACAATTTCTGCATCATTAAACGGTTTCACATGATTACTGATAATGTAACAAACTTCATAGGATGTCTTTGTTACCGCTGTGATATTACCACTGACAAAACACTTTATGTTGCTGTTGCAAAGATTATTCAAGAAAGCCTATTTATCACTTCTTGAAAGAGATATTCGAGGACAAATGTCATTGAATGTTTCCTGTTTATTGGTATTTTTTTAAGATACAACACTTTCGTGACAAATCAAACAATTACTGATCAATGTTTGTTTTTCTCTACAAAATAGTCAACCTCTTGATCTTCTTGAAACGATATATTTTCTTCGAATATTTTTCGCTTGCAAGATACGAAAGATTGTTAAAAATTACTGTTTCCACCCATAAAATTTTCTCTAGTCCACTGTTGTCTCTTATCTCACTAACAGTAACCGTTCCAAATAGAAAAAGAATATCAATTCAGACCCGTACGACACCAACAGTAAAAAGTTAAATGATGTACCAGGTGTATGCATATCAAATGAGACGATTGCTAACAGATGTCGCCACGCATATATGCAAACAATACGAAACCATGAAACGTGATTTTTTTATAGTTTGACCTTTGATACTCATGTTTAGTTACAGTTGGACGAGTTTCAGCTTGCATTGTATTTTTTTGCTGCGTTGAAAATGTCGAATTTTATGCCTTCCGACGACGATTTGCGCAAAGCATTAACTTTTTGTTACCATCTGAAGAAAAATGCAGCCGAATCGCACCAAATGCATGTAGAAGCATACAGTGGTAATTCTCTGAGCCGTGCGCAGTGCTACAGGTGGTTTAAAAAGTTTAAAAATTGTGATTTCGATGCAAGCAACGAGGAGCGTGGCAGACCAGCAAAAAATTTGAAGATGCTGAATTGCAAGCATTACTCGATGAAGATGATGACAAAACGCAAGAACATCTTAGAGAACAATTGAATGCTGACCAGAGCACTGTTTCCCGTCGTCTTAAAGCAATGGGCAGGATAATAAAGTTCAGTAGATGGGGACCACAGGAGCTAACGGACCGTCAACAGGAAAACCGAAAAATCGTGTGCGAAATGTGGCTTGCCCGCTACAAACGCAAGTCATATCTCCATCGTATTGTAACTGGAGATGAAAAATGGATTTATTTTGGCAAGCCCAAGCGTAATCGGTCATATGTTAACCCCGGACAGCCGCCTAAATCGACCGCAAGGCTAAATCGCTTCGGCCGCAAGACAATGCTGTGTATTTTCTGGGATAAGGAGGAGCCAATCTATTATGAGCTTCTCAAACCAGGCGAAACTGGTAATACTGATCGCTACAAGCAACAATTACTTAATTTGAACGATGCTATACTCGAAAAACGCGAGCAATACAAGAAACAGCAGCACAAAGTGATTTTCCACGATGACAACGCACCTAGCATCCGCGCTATAAACCGACCAAGGACATCGTTAAGGCGCTCGTCTGGGAGCCCTTAGCGCATGCGGCTTATTCACCAGACTTGGCTCCTTCCGATTACCACCTATTTGCATCATTGGGACACGCATTGGCTGACCAGCGCTTCACTTCTTACGAAAACGTCAAATCTTGGCTTGATGACTGGCTAGCCTCAAAAGACCGAACATTTTTTTGGCGTGTTATTCACAAATTGTCCGAAAGATGGGGGAAATGTATAGCTAGCGATGGATATTATTTCGAATAAAGAAATATTAATAGTTTTCGCAAATTTATTGTGTTATTTTTTAAAACAATCGTCTCATTTTATTTGCATACACCTGGTATTTGTTTTCTTGAAAAAGAATTTTTCACCAAATTTTTAATACAATGTTCTTAAATAAGTAAATTTTTCAAAGCAATAGACCATAGCCGGGCCACTTAAAAAGACTCGGTGGGCCGCAGGTAGAGTACAGCTGGTCTAGATGGAACGGAAGTTGATTTTTTTTGTTTATGGGTCAGTGTAACAAGTGATAGTTAAAATGAAACTAAATTCACTTGAAAACATTACGGAAGACAAATATGACCAACTTTTGATGTTATCCGATAATAAAGTTCATATCCGTTAAATAAATAGCATTTAGATACATGCAGAAATCTAATTTTTTATACTTTTAAAACTATCCATTTTTATCCGGCATATAACGTGAACCCGTACATTTCGGTCTTATTTTTTTCGTGTTTAAAGTATGCGTTATGCTTCAGAATATTCGGTTTTTACTTTTTTCTTTTATTAATGTTTAATTATTTCCTTTTGGGGGGAGAGGTCAATGTAATCTTTACAATGGATTTAATATTTATTTTTTTTTTACTTTTATGTACTAAAAGTTGTGTTTCATGAAAATAATGATTAAAATGAAAATTTCGCAATTTTGAGTACTTTTTTGGTGACAGAACGTTGTAAGAAAATTTTAAATATATCAACTATAAAATAGGAAGATTGAAAATAAAATAATTTTCTGTTCCCCAGTTATAACTTTAATGGCAAAATTTGTTTAATAAAGTCTTTCCGAAAAGTGGAAAAATGTATTCATTTATTTATATTAAGCTAAATTTAATCACAAGTTTTCCACAAAAGATTTACGTAATTTCTTAAATATTTCTCTTTAGAACAATATATTTTTCGATGATGATTCTTTCGAGAAAACATAGATTTAATAAATTTCGACCGAATACATTTTTGTGATTTTAGTTAATTGTCTCACAATCATAATAATCCGACCGTATTAATGAACTGGTTTGAAATAACAAAACAAATGTATGGTGGAAATGCAAGCATTTTGGCTGCGTAATTTTTGTGAGTAATGGGTCCATCAGGAATTATCTATAAATTATTTGTGGATAATCCGGCGTTCAGAGAACACTAAAAATTTAATTACGTAATGATTGTATTCATATTAGAATATTTTGATAATACTTAACAGTAGCATTAATTTAAAGGTTCAATAAATGATTTTAATACGTACTTAATATTTCTACTTATGTTATTTTGAAGCTAACTGATTTCATAAAACAGAGTATTATAAGATTTAAGAGTTTTACTAGCTTCACAATTGTATTTTTGTAACAAACAAAATCGCTATTACATCAAATATTCAAGACGATGCTTGAAATAATATTTTAAAAAACATAGCAAATTGGCATTATTTATGAAACATGTAGTGCATATAGTATTCAGGGTGTAATAGTATCTGTCAGTTTTTAATCTTAGTTCAATGATTAGGGGTTGATTATTTAAATAATCATAACACTTTTAAGAGTAAAATAGTCTATTAAGAATTATTAGTTAAAAAATTAAAATCCATAATAAAGCACGAATATTAACATTAAATCATCAATATTATTATTAAAAAATCGATAATTATTCCTTTTTTCACACTAAGATACTTACTAAGAAGGGGAGGGCACGACTAGGAAATTCATTTGGGGTCGAGACTTGGTGTAATAGTAGTACTCCCTTAGGGTGTTCAACCCTCAATGTAATTCCGCCGAATGGCCAATCAATTCGGAGAAAATAGCGTTCGAAATTCATGCTTAGCTTTTATACAATTAAATTTTAATTGCATCCAATGATTCCGTAGCATCGTTGGGAGAGCGCCTGGTTGCTATGCGGGAGGTCAGGGTTCTGTTCACGCGATAAACAATTCTTTTAAATATTTTTCAAATTAAATAAATTCGGCATTGAGGGTTGAACACCCTAAAGGAGTACTACTATTACACCAAGTCTCGACCCGAAATGAATTTCCTTAGTCGTGCCTTCTCCTTGTAAGATAAAATGAATCGATAACGAGAAGAAGAAAAAGCAAGTTATTGGTTTTTTTAAATATGAATTTAGAAAAAGGCCCATTTTTTTAAAAAATGGGTTGCGTTTTGGCACACAAGACTTTGTAGACACGGCAAGTCCCCCAATTGCGAATTTCCTTTCAATAGTGGCACCATCTAGCGGTGAATAACATTAAATTCAAGCTCTCGTTGGATGCTAAATATTGCCATGATTTCCAAAGACTAATTGGCACTCAAAGTATCTTTTACATACCCCATAATCATAATGAGATTGAAGCCTACGCTTTTCGTATCCAAAAAATTATTGACTTCAGACAGGATTGACCCCGCAATCTTAGGCTTTCGAGGTGGGCTCGCTACCCCTATGCCACCGATTGATTGATTGATTGAATATTAACGTCGCACTGTCAGGGCTTTTGGCGACGGACCGTAATTTTGAACCATGGTAGTTGGACGACACCTGAGCTGGCAAATACCACACCACACCAACGGGAGAACGTTTCAGCTCTCGACAGATTTAACGTGCATCGCTGTCTAGTGGTACTGGGATGAACTCGTGACAAAGCAAGCCACGATCCGATACCTATACCACTCGGCTACCGCGGCCACCCTATGCCACCGAGTCAACGACCAATACTATTACCTATCAAATAGAACAAAATAAATGCTAATTGCTACATAAATATACCTGTTTCCATTTTGTATTTTTCTGATTAGGTATTTGCCTTATAAGCCTTTTCATTAAATTGATGTTTAATTTTAATTTTGCATGACAAAAATTATTTAATGAAAAAATATGGCATTCTAAGATATACGATTCTCTAAGTGAAATTTAATGTACCTAAAGCAAAAAAATAATAGTTCGAAATTAGAAAAAATCACTTAAAGTCATTGTAGGTTTATTCTGATATTTAGTTATTATTATGCTTAAGCATTTATTGTGATATTCCATTAATAAATACAAATAAATAAATTCATTCTTATTTTTCTTTGCTTAAAGAAAATTAAAATACAGTTGGACCTCTATATAACGAAGTCGCTAAATCCCGGAAAAAAGCTCGTTATGTGGAAAATTCGTTATACAGAGGTTCATCTTTATAAACCACATAAAACAAACTTTAAATTCATAAACACTATGCATTAAAAATGATTCTATTCACACTTTTTTTAAAATTAATTTATGTTTATTTTGTAAAAAATAAAGAAAGAAAAACTGTAAGGAAAACAAAAATAAAAGAATGTCGAAGAATTCACTGTATTTTCAATACTAAGACTATAATTTTATACTAAGGTTAATGAATTTTAAGGACATTTTATAATTTAAAGCATACAAGTAATATTAAATATACATTATTTTATAATTAGAACAAGGGAACACGGGACAACTCCACTGTGGGTGAAAGAGGATATCGAAGATGTTTCTAGTGAACTGGGGAATGGGGGTTAATGGTTACACTTATTGGATGAAACGTCCAGAACTCTATTGCTCTTTGCAAGTTAGGATCTAATAAAACCATTTCAAGATTTATGACCACCATAAAATGTGTTAAAAGAGAAAATAACTTGAATTTTTTTAGAAATACTTTACAAAAAGGGAGAACAAAAATTTAATCACAAAAGGAAAAGTTCGTTATATAGAAAATGCACTTCTCTATAGAGAGGTTGTTTTACGAAGAAAATCGTGAAATGTTCATGGAAACAGGAAAATATTCGCTATAGGGAAAAACTCGCAACATGGAGGTTCGACTGTATTTCCTTTATTCTGTTGAAATTTTGATACATTTCAAACAAAAGTTTGCAAAGAAATTAAGTATGGTTTAAAGAGTGATATAATTTAGTATTATTAAGAAAACTATGTTTTTATATTAAAATTAATAACTTTTATTTAAAAAAATTAAGACAAGTAATGTTTTTAATAAATAATAAAAGTAATTTCTTGAAAATAAGCTATTCGTATTGAATGGGTGATTTTCAAACATTGAGTAATGAAATATAAGGGATATTTCCAATTTAAATTATTGCATTTGATTTGTTTCTGTTTCAATTCAGACATTTGGGGAGAAATATTAATGAAAAAAACAGGATTAAATTAATTTTTTGAGCTACTTTTCTCTCTTATTTCTTTTTTTAGAATTTTTTGAAATAAAATGTGAAATGAAAACATTCTAAGAAGAAATATTTTAGTTTTAAAAGATTCATTATATAAAAAAATGAGCTTTTTTCCGTTTTAAGTAGTGTTTGGGCATTTTACAAATTAAGACTAATCAATTGAAGTAATCATATGCCTTCAACTTTTCAAAAAAATATCAATTTTTTTATCAATAGGGTTCATATACACTGACATTATATTCAACAAAATTTTTCAGACTTTTCTCTTAGTTTTAAAGCAACAAATTTTATTTCATTATTCAATTGACTCTTGAAGAACCGGTCATGATTAAAAATATAACTGCTTGCATTCCATGTAAATTATACAAAAAGGCATTAATGGTAAAGAATTAACATTACCACTGAATTCTACTTTACTTTAACCCAAACTAAATGTTACATATATTAATAATAAGCAACAGAAATTAATTCCAATCTTCGATTTGACTCATAAATATCAAATAATATTCCATTAGTGTTTCATTTAAAAATGTTTCCAAAGTAACAACTTCGCTACGCTTTTTACTAACGAATCACGACAGAAAGTTTATCGGAAAATTCCCGCCGAAGCTTTTAGAGAATTAAATACAAGAATTTTATACTTCGAAACATATCTTACACTCACTAATGGAAAATAAATGGATTCAATACACTTTTCCGGGCGAAAGAAAAAAAAAAAAGTAGGACGTCCTGACATCGGAAGAAAAGTAGGATTTTATTTTTAAAAGTAGAGTGACTCAAACTATATTTTAAACTCTTGTGCTTAAAGGCATAAAAACTAGATTCAATGGTGGTTGCAGATGCTCACGTACAAAGCGACGTTTTAATACCGAGTTTTTGGATGTTTATTTCGCAGCGTCCCCGTCTTAAAGTCATGGTATCATGCGAAGAGGACATGTTATCCCGCTTATACTTTTACGGCGACAGCATTTTGAAATCTTGTCGTTTATGAGGCATGCGTTGCGTTCCTTATATACGTGAGATAAAAGGCAGTATTTCGTAATCCAATAGGGGAAGGGGAGTTTATGCTAAAGTTCGTGATGCCAGACATTTTTGGTCTCTCATCCTTAAAGTTCTGGTATGAACATAAAGGAACAAACTGTTAAAAAAAGTGTAGTAACGATTTTATAAAAAAAACTTTATAAAATTGAAAATAAAAGAAGGTATACTTAATGCAAAACATTGTTCGGAATTCATATCTGGTAGTATTTAAAAATTCCTATTGTATCGTTATGAAGTAATAATTTGTTCATTATTCAGTTACTATTCCTTTATTTGTACAAAATACCTGTTGCAAATAATGTAGCTTTAATTAAAAAAATAATCAAAACTAAAAATAATCAAATCTAAACTTTAATCAAAACTAAAAAAATAAATAAATGATAACACCTCACGACTGAGAGTTTATTAAGGTGAAGAACTTTTGCTTTTTTTTCCTTTTATAGCCAAATATTTTTTCTGAATTTTTTTTATGAACTTACAGAATAATTATATAGTTTAAAACATCTTTGTACTATTCTGGCTGAATTACTACATTAGAATTTCTGTTCTACAAAAAAAATATGTAGAAAATAATTATTATATTTTATTAGAATACATTATGCTTGTCAGTAAATAAAATTACTATAGAGCCATAATTTCATGCTTGATTTTTGGTTACTCGCTTTTATAGATTTCACACGTCACAATGAGAAATAAGAAAGCTTGCTGAAATAGAGCGCCGCAACCAATAATATTCTACATTTCATTCTCAGATTAATATTATCTCAATCTAGCCTTACTTGTTAATATTTAACGAGTCCTATGTTAATGGCTTGATGCTAATAAAACCGAATCATGTTCAAAAGTATCTAAGGTTTATTTGATACCAGGAATTTTAATTGATATGATGAATTTACTTAAACACAATGTTGTATATAACTATTTAATACATACATTTTTCGTTATTTTTAGGCTTTTGAAAATGTGCACATCTTTAAGATAATGGGAGTGAGGAATTAGTAATCAGGTCTATGAAATACTTTTTTTTTACTGTCAAGTTTTTGAGCTTCCCAGAGAAACATAATTTGGATCGGCAAATCATGTCCCGCCCTTTTAATTTATTTCAAAGCAGAGCTCTCCTTACGGTGTATTTGACCTTATATCAGTGTTTCTCAAACTATTGGACACGCCCCACTAGGGGGAGACAATATAACCCTACAAGGGAGGGGGGGGCGAGAGCGCATCGGAAAGTCGAAAATAAAAGATTATTTAAAAAATTATCAATTTATTAAAGGGAAACCACAAACAAAATGTATTCTGACATAATAAAAAAGTACACATTTACTCTGATATAGTATAATTACAAATGTATCTCAGTACGGTTACAATATATTTAATACTAAGCTAAGAACAATTTTAATAATACTAATGATTTTTCAATGGGCTTATCATGCACAAAATTTAATAATTACCTTCACACTTTGTACGGTTTAAAATTAGGGTCGTATTGTGGATTTAGCGTCAAAGTGTTATACGTTATTATTACATTGAACTCATTGTTATTGTATTAGGAAGGGGGGGTTGCGATGAACATTCTGATTGAAAATTGGGTCGCTAATATAGAAAGTTTGAGAAGCACTGCCTTATATGAACAAAATATAAGGTTATGACAATGCATTCCATATTTTTTAATTACTATTACCCACATAAAATGTTGCTGTTGCATCAGTTTGTGTTTATCTTCAAGATTATATTGAAAAGGAATTATAATATAACATCAGTCTTTAAAATATTTCTTCAAAATTTTTCAAAAAATAATCTATATCATTACATTTTATATGTAAACCAATGAGATCAAGGGGAAAAAATCAATTGAATACTAAAATGTATGATATAATGCAAATAAAAAACAGCTATTATTCGTTATTCAAATTTAACAATAATGAATTTAGAAAGAAATTTTTAAAATTTAAATAACTTGGTAAAAGATATTTCGTTAGTTAATAATTTAAATAGTTTAGAAATTGGCAGTAGTAAGAATCGAATCGAGTAACTTTTCTGGATGCATAAGTCGTAGGCACACATGTCATATGATTATGTGGAATATAAAAGATCATTTGACTATCAATTTGGCTCTAGTACTCTTGGCAAAATTAAATCACAGCAATATTCAGCATTTGACAAGAGCTTCAGTGATAATAAATTCGAGCGTCAACATTTTGTAGCGAAAGCTGCTACTAGATAGTGCCACAATGAAATGGCTCTCACGTTTGAGGACTTGCCATGCATGCAAAAGCTTACATGCCAATATATGCAGCCTATAAAAATATAAGAAATTCTCCATTTAACACATACTACCCATTTCTGACGCCATTTTGTTTCATTTGGCTGATTTCTTTCGCAAATTAATTTGTTTAATGCTAGATGTTATTACTTTTTATTCTAAATATTTTTTCCAAGGTTTTTTTAATAAGTAAGGCAGCAAGGAATACACATAAATATTTCTAAGAAAGAACCAATTGAACTAAGGTCATTGACTGACAACAAGGACATAAGGTAAAATAAAGTAGTAAAACTTAAACGGAAAAGTAGAAATAACTAAATTATCCCAACTGTTTGTTTTAATTAAATAATCTATAAAATTTTGGATTTTGAAAAATATTTAAGCATACAATGGAGAGTTCATTGAAATCTCATATCAGATTTTAATTCGAAAACTAATTGAAAATCACTTTTCTTCTTCCATAAAGTGCATGCTTCTCATAGTTTTTATAGCTTCAATTAACACTTACTTTCTTCAATTTTTTCGCGATGGAAATTTTAAGATTAAATTTTAATTAAATTTATTCCATTAGTTTTCATCAAAAAGCAGAATGTTGAGGTAATACTCGATTCATTTGAAAACATTTTTAAGCAAAGCAACAAAATTTCTTATAAATTTGCAAACTTTTTAAAAATGATTGAAACTAGTATCATGCCTTGAATATAAATATGTCGCCAAAATTATTAAATAATCTCTAAGACGTAATTTGCTATAAAAACGAAAATAAATACTTGATATATAAAAAGAGCACAACGTACATAATAAAACAATGAAGAAATGTATTCAAATTACCAAAAATAAGAGAATCATCTATATATATAAATAGGCAAAGTATCGTTCTTCCTTTTAGATTTGTAAAATTTGCAATTTATTTTCCTAAATGCTAAAGGTCTGGAACATATTCTCTCTGTTCTTGGTCGCATAGACTAGGCGATATCTGTATGTAGATCCTGTTCCTATAGCAGTGTAATTTTAAGCTCTGCAGTGGGTCTTTGGTGGAATCAAAATAAATACCACTTACCTCCCCCATGTATTCTATGCAAATCCTAAGAGATTCATATCCGGAGACTCTTGCCGACCATTCTATGCTGTAGGTATCTTCATTTTGCGGGATTCATCGACCAACTAAAATCGATGGAACCATATCAAGGTCCAGAAATTTGGACTTAGAACGTGATACAAATGGATTTTGAACTTGTAGAAACAGAGTACAGGATTATGGACTTTTGCTTTATGCTTCCAGTGTTAATTATTATTTCTCTGACACTAAATTTGTTTGAATTATATAGTACTTAATGTAATGCATAGATTTATAGAGATATATATTCGTGTTATTAAAAGTTTTGTGGCACTCAAGAAGTTAATGTATCCGACTAACCTAAAATCGTGATTTTTAATTAAAAAATTGACAATTTTTTTATGATTTCATTTTATAGGCCACATTATTGGCTTTATAAAATACCAAGTGCTTTATTTTGCATTCACTAGAACAGAAAAACTACTAGTGGTTTAGTAAAGGCAGATACCATAACTTTATATAAGACAAGCTTTTATACCCGTTCTTCGCACGGGTGAATTGAAAAATTAAATAATACAGATTGAAGGATAAAGAAGTTTTTAATGAGTTAATTTTACATGAATTGCAAATTAAACAAATAAAAGGTTTTTGCATATCTCAGCTGAAAAAAACTCCGTTTGTTAAATTTTAAGTCTGTAGATCTAATAGCTGATAAAAATGATTTTTTTTATGCTTAACTCCCCGTAACTCTCTTGTGAGTCGATTTTGGAGAACACCTTCCTAAGCTGATCTCTGCTCAGCAAAAGTAAATATTGTTACAAATTTTGTGTAATGAAAGCTTAAAATAGTATAAATAATTTATATCTGGAAGAGTGATACATTAATATTACTTTTTGTATTTATTTTATGTTAAAATTGTAATCAGCCTCTCACACTCCGCCTGTTCAAGCTTCCGCAGCTCCTGGTGCCTGGCGTAGACAAAATAAAAGGGCAAAGTTTTGCTTCACACATAAAAGATAGATATATGTTGTCGCGGGCTTTTTTACAGATGGCATAATTTTTTCCCTATTAACTTGACAATTCACGTTATATTTTTGACACTTCACTCAATATCTTTATATATAATAGCATATTTTTTATTCCGACGTATAAGCTATATTATTGTAAAGTTTCATTAAAATCCATTCAGTAGTTTTTGCGTAAAAGAGTACCAAACATCCATACGAACTTTCATGTTTTTTAATATGAGTAAGGATGTCAAACTTTAAAATGCGTTTTGCGCAAAATATGTTTTTTTTCGAAAAGCTCAAGTGGTGAAAGCAATTGGTCAAAAAGTTTTGAAAATAATTTGCTGAAATATTTTGTGTATGTTCTCTATAGCAATGTTTTAACTTTCAGATTAAGTGGTCTTGTTTTTATACAAATTAAAATATCTCTTATCCTGAAGGTCATTTCAAAATGGAATAGCCAAATAATACATCCAAATTGAAAAATTAAGAAATTATTCATTTATTATTTGTACAGAGAGAGCCCCATTTATGTAATTTTTTGCCAACTTTTACCCATTTTTCCCATTTCAGTAGTAATAATTTATTTTTCTCTTCTTAATTTTAACATATTTTTTTCTTAAGAAGACACAGTGCGATTCAATTGACCAAAATCGGTCAAAAATTCAAATTTAATTTTTTTAGCCTAAATTATTCTTTATATACTTTTCTGTAACCGCACAAAATTTGAAAGGTCTAAACTTAAAAAACGCAAAATTATGATAGCTTCCACGCTTGTTTTTACTCACATCTCTATGGCAAACCAAAACTTTAAACTGACTTATCTCCGAAAGATAAAATAACTAGTTTGTCTTCATTTAAAATGTTGAGGCTTTTTTTCTATTGCACCTAATGCTTTGAAATTTTTTTACCTGTGGCTAATAGTACATGTAACAACAGTTGGTATGCATTTTTGAATCAAAGCAATATTTATTTTTTTAAAAATAATTGAACTCAGAATTTATACATTTTTTTAAGGAATTTTCAATAAACATTCATAAAAAGAAGTATTGTATGAATACCAATCACGTTAACGCAAAAGTTACATAGTTTGGCGTCCTTGTAAATTTAATTTCATGCATGTACGTACATTTTAGTAGGGGAGGAGTAGCATTTTAAAATCACTTCACAAATTTAAAGTTTTTTTCCTTAAAAAATTACATGGCTAGCTTGTCATGAAATTTTGAGCACAAAATCTGTTTAACATAGTATACATACATAGGAGGCAACCAAAAAAATTTTTTTAAATCCTTAAATTAAAATTTTTTGCGTAAATCGTACCATATCTCCTTAAAATGTACTAAATAAATCTAAAAACCACAAAAAAATCTCCATATTTCCATTCTTTTAAAACAAAGTTGTAGCAAGTAAGCGAATACTTTAAAATGTATATAGTTTTCCTTTTAACGAATAATTACATAAAATTGAGAATATATACTTGTCCCAAATATTAGTAACAGTAAGATGTCTTAAGCCTATTTTGGTTTTGATCTTCTTGTGTCCTTTGCAAATGAGAATGAAGTTGCTTAGAAAAATAGGTAATTAATCTTACGAAAGTCATAGAAAAAATATTCTTTTTTGGTCTGAAGTAAAACATCTTGGTATTTATCGATAATTCATTATATTCTGGGGAAATTTAGAAACAAAATTTATCCACTTCTTTATAATGTTAATTCTTTTTAATTGATCGTATCTTTAATCTGCTATCAATGATCAAATAATTCTTTATATTGGTATTTCTTATGATCCTTCCAAATCAAAACTTTTTCATATAAGTTATTTAAAAAAATTCTGAAGCTTTAAATTAAATGTGAAATTTAAAAAAACTTGACTATAAAATATTTTTAGGTATTTTTAAGTTACTAAAAAAGAGAAAAAAGCAACATAGGTTCAAAAATATATAACTTTATTATAAGTATAATATATTACCTAATTCTAAAATTAATACTGGAACGTCCGGGATTTCGATTACCGTTAAATGTCCACCGTTTCGACAACGCGATATAAAATATTGAAAGTAACTGTTTTAACTAAATTATTGTAGGACTACTGTTCAGTAGGATTTAGTTTTAAGACTTTTTAATGTTATTTCATGTAGTTATCACACATTATGACAATTTATAACATAAAAAACTGACGTTGACATTATATTTCGCGAAGCTTGCTGAACCACTGCTTTGTCGCAAAAAATTTCAAGTCGCAAATCTGCTAGATTACTATTATGGAAGATTATTATGCGGTATTCATTCTGTGCCATCCCTGGCGACATAAATATCAGGAATTTACTGGAATGTCATCAATTACATCTGCACTTTCATTCAATTTTATGTCTTCATCGGAATACAAAATAGAGCCGATTCATTCTCAGAAAGCTTTCGCAACAATTTAGCAATTTCATCAGGGCTTAGATCTTTTCTAGCATCCATCGTTTTAGGCTGTCTGCTCTGCACTAAGTTTGAAAATCCTATGAATTTTTTATGAGTAAACAAAGAAATACGATGTAACGAAACACTTAGACACAGCAATTTTAGTATAATTAATTCATTTCCACTGTGGAATCAATAGCATGACATTCAAGGTAAAAAAAAAAAATGTGCAAAAGGACTTTGAAATTTTTTTTTACTAATAGTTTCTATTTAGTGAACTATATTTTGCTGAATGACAGCTTTTTATAAAGATAAATTGCCTTAGTGTTGAAAATGACACCAGCGGACGTTCTAGATACATTTAGTTGTAAAATCACTCCTAATTAACCTAGAACCATAAAACCTTTCCTGTGTAATCACTGGAAGAAATGATTAAAAGTCATGAAAAATTTTCAAAATCCGTGCCGAAATGTGGAAAGGAGAACAAAGTTAATAGGCACATGTGTCCAATTGACACCAACGGACGTTCTAGTGTTAAAAAGCGTAGTATTATAAAGTATTGCATAATTATATCAAGCAAACGTTTCCTCGAATAAGTTTAGTAAACGTGTATAACCCAATAAACAGTTTTAAAGCGTACGAATAAAAAAGAACTTTATTGTTAATACTATTATTTATTTCCATAAACACACATTTTGATAAGGCAATAGTTAATCATAACTTTCCATTGGAGAGATTGGATTATATGACTGTCTTTTCTCCATCATGTATTCTTTCCTTTGAAAAAAGTTATTCGTTAAAAAGTTAATGCCTAAGCCAATTTTCAAGTGCAAAAATTCGTAAAACTTTGAGAACGTGTGTCACTGAAAATCAATTAAAAATTTTCTAACTTTGTCGGTTTACATGCAAACTTTACTTGAATATCTTCTTATTCTTCATTTTTTCTCGTATTCTTTCCTTCGATAACTGGAAGTTATCCTCATTGGTGTCTTTAGATTTTTATTTATGTAGGGTTGGATATAGATAACATCACATCCCCTCCCCCTGTTACTTAGGATGGAGCAGTCCACACTGACGTCACATCCCACCAGGAATGTCCGACTAAAGGACACACGGGAGATGACGCAGACGGATGTTAGAGACGCTAAGTGCTAGACGTATGAGAAAGACGTTCTCTTTTGGTGTTTAATATATTTTAAATATTGATGGGAGGCCACCGGTCCCTAAGATACAATTTTAATTATCAAAGAAAGCCTTAGAAATCGTGCTGGACTTAATATCAGGAAGTGGGACGATATGAATGTACTTTGTAAATGCGTCTATCATAGAGAATCGCATCATTTGGTGCCGTGACCAGGAATCTGCGAGTGCCCGGCGAAAAGACGACGGGACTATTATCTTTTTTATTTTTCTCCCTTCAAGACGTGGACAGTCGTTCATCACCAGGAGTCTGCGAGTGCCCGGTGAAAGGACGACGGGACTGTTGGAACTGCTGACGCTATTGCAATTTTATATGTACATTTTCCTCAATGATTTTTTCTTGTGTTGAAACTGCTGTCTCTATTGCATTTTATATTTACATTTTCATCAATGAATTTTTTGTTTCTTTTACTTTTAGTTTTGTTAATCTGAAAGAGAGGAGGAGTGATGGGAGGCCGCCGGTCCCTAAGATACAATTTTAATTTTGCATTTACCATGTTTACAGGAAACAGGGATTAGTAAAAAATGTGAGTGCGTCAAGGTTCATTGCACTTTCTGGCCGGCAAGGTTGTATTCTTACGCGGTCTGTTGAGTCCAATCAGGGTGGTAGATTTGATGGTAATGAATTCGTAGCGGCTTCTTTTCGAAGTGGTGCGGTCAGCTTTAAAAACACTGGCACACGATTTCTCGAGGCTTTTTCCCTTTTTATATTTTCAAAAAGCACCAACCCGTGACAAGGAGAACTTCTGCCCCCGGGTCACCTCCATCCCAATCCTCCCTTCACTCAGATAAGTACCGTTTTTACTATTCTTTTCTGTATGCCTTGATAATAAATAAAATTGTTTACCATTATACGATCGGATTTTTAATTTTAGTGTAAAGTTAGTTTGTTAGTGGATGATTCTTGTTTATTTTAACTTTGGTCATGATGCGATGTGAAATAATGGAACCTGGGTTGATTAAAATAGCGTCGCATCAATATTTTATCCTTCATTTTGTTAAATAAAGCATTTATCATCCTTAGGTTGTATATATTTTCCCATATTTTGGAGGCTCAACCTTTCTCTTGCATATTAAAGAAAAATCTCCTCTAGACGAGTAAAAATTTTTAAGACGCGTTAATATTTTTCTTCAATGGACGCTACAGTGCTAAAAGTGTAAAAATGACTTGTTGCTTCTCTTGGACTTTCTTTTTCTTGGATTCATATGGTGCCTCAACTGGTTCTAGATTTATTGTACGGACTGTTTCCCAATCCCAGATAGACAAAATTTAATTAAACGTATTTTTTGTTTGTTTATTTTGGCTTTAAAATTACTGTATTTAGTAGTTTTAATGCAGAGTGTGATAGGGAAATTTTGATTACAACCTTACACCGTCTATAAATTTTCAAAGTGATTAATTTTGTATATTAGGATGCCCTGTAAATTTATTAAATTAGGCGATATTCCCAGAATTGCAAATTCGTTGAAATGTGGTACAACTAAGAAAATTTTCCACATTCCCTAAAGAGTTTAGAATCGAAAAACAAAAAGAAAAAAAAATTATCCGAACTCGCATTGCCTGATTTCATTTCAATCGCTAATCTGTTGCATTTAGACGTAGAAACAAACGAGCAAAATTTATGCAATATTATATTTAAAGCTTTGACGAACTTAGATGAATTCCAACTAACATTAAATAATTCGGAAACATCCTTTTCTGAAAGAGAGAACGTAGCTTGTACTGAGAATCATTCCCCGTTTCAAAAATGAACAGCAAACGATCACCCCGCAATAGACAGGAATTTTTCACTGCAGGGAACAGGCCAACACTCCCCTTTTCAACATCTGGTCAGCAACGTAACCCTACCCAGCGTTCAAGGTTATTCTTTCATGCCAGAACATTCAAAACTTTTCATCTCTTTATACACAAAATACTTTTCCTCCCAATTCAAGTGACGCTTCCTTTACAGAGATTTATATATTTATAATCAGGCGAGGTCACCTTCCCGGTCATGATTTCCTATGTAGGGTTGGATATGTGCAATATCCTCTCCCCTTGTTTCTTAGGGTGGAGCAGTCCACACTGACGTCACACCCCGCCAGGAATGTCCGACTGAAGGACACACGGGAAATGACGCAGACGGACGTTAGAGACGCTCAGCGCTAGACGAATCATCCTTCATTTTGTTAAATAAAGCATTTATCATCTTTACGTTGTGGTTATTTTCCCATATTTAAGCGTTCAAATTCACCAAACGAAACACATTGCAATAATTATATTTTAATATATAAAGTAGAGTGTTATTTTCTATTAATAACGCCTTGTTTGAATTTTGTCCTATCAAACAATCATTTTCATATGATCAAATTTATTCCACGTATGATATCAAGACATTATCATTTAAAAATGACTAAGCGGACTTCTTGCCAACCGCGTTTCTCGATTATATTTTCTAGAATCCCATTGGCAAAGAAAATCGATACTTACGTATTACACCGTTGTCCAATTTTACCTATTCAAAAAATATCGCCAAATCAACAGATGTCGCTAAATGTTGTCATCGTATGCATGAAAAACATTACAATGTTTTTGAATGCGTGTGAACAACTTCTCTTCCCTCCCCCCACTACTACTAGCTTCATAACCCGTCATTTGACAGTCTAACCTCTCTACCTTTCTAACTAGAAAGTTTAAATTTTGTATACGTCTTTGTTTACATACTCACATCTTCTTCTTCGAGGGAAGATTTATAATAGAATAAACTTTAAAGACCCAATATTTCCCAAGATGATTATTTGAAAGAACGCGGATAGACCCGTCACAAATCCATACTGCGTTATGGCTCTCTTAAATAATTCGAGATTTAAAATATTCTGATTGTTGGCTCGGGGACTCAAGGGAAGCGTGTCCACTTCCTAAGCCGAATGTTATGTTTTCGATCTCTATTGGAGTCGTTAGATTTTCTGGATGGGAAATTCGTAGGCGCGATTAGGAATCGTAAATCATAAACGATGATTATATGACATGTTGGCTCTGGTACTCTCGGTAAAATAAAATCACTGCAATATTCACATCCATCGAGAGCTGGAATTAAATTAATTCAAGTGTCCAAATTTGGTAGCGAGATCCACCGATAGATAGTGCCACCACTAAAATGGTTCTAACATTTGGGGATTTTCGGAGTCAGCAATGACTTAGTTGCTAATTCAGTCAATTAGAGAAAAAACAACTTTTGATGAAAATAATCCCATTTACTTAAGTTTTTCTTAATATGCTCACTAGAATATGTCCCCAAACATTTGTCAGCATTCATAAAAAATGTAAAATATACTTATAAACTATTAAAATAATGCTTAACCAATACATACACATTGTTTTACTTCAAATAAAACAAATTGAAACAATATAATCCAACTTTATTTAATCGAAAAAGAAATTAATCCACACATGGCCACATATTCGAAATTTAGTCAAAAATGGCGACATGGTATTCGTATTTCTGGGATGATACGAAGATGTAATTTATATCCCAAGATGCAACGCACGTCTCTGGACAGAAGTAAGGAGAGGAATGCTCGATTAATGTCATGGAATGGGGTCTTTGGGTGTATTTGATTATTCATTGGCTTCCATCTTGAAAGAGCACGATTTTTCCAAAAAGGAAGCGAATGGTTGGAGATATGTCCTTTGACGAACATTCCCCGGTTCGCTATTTTATCGGAAACATTAGTTTGTTGCGACAGTCTGCTGTACTTTGTTTTCTTACGTTTTGTTTGATAGGAATTCAAATGACTTTCCTGGATGCAATCGTTATGAAGCATACGCTTTTGAAAAATTAGAAAACGGTAAAAATGTACTTAAGTATTTTGGAAGTTTTATATTTTCAAATGATAATCAAGTTTCAGATTCTATTATTGAAATGAGATATATATGTAGTAAGTGATGATTAGTTTTTTTTCTTATCACAGAAAATGTGTTAAAGCATTTTTTGGTATAAAATGTTTCAGTATGTTTAAATGAAAATGATTTATACCTATATATAAATTTAACAATGCATTTTTCGTAAAAGAAAGAAAAAGCATGCTGTTTTACGAAATTCAATGTTTTGTTTTCTTTTCTGTTAATATGTTCAGTGAATAACATGCAATTTTAAAATTTCTTACTTCTATAATATACTTTTAAACTTTTTTAAGAATAAGATTCCTTTGCATATAAAACCATAATTTGCTTTATTACAGTTGTAGTGGGTTCTCTTTGATATTTTATAATAAATTCGAGGGGAAAACCCTTTTCACGAATTGTTTGATAAATTTTTGAGAATCTTTTTTTGTCTGTTAGTGTGGAAGAACCTTGATATGTATTAATGCGTTACTATTTAAAGGTAAGTGAAACTAGTTTGGTTTTAGCATGTGTTACAAGCGAATTGTTAGTAAAATTGTGATTATATTTTTGAAATATACTTTGCATAATGCGCGCAGAGAAAATCATTTAACTCGAAACTGAAGGGATTGAATTTTGTGTGTGTGTGTGTTGAAAGAATTTTGTGTAAAAGGATATTGCAAAATAAATAAATAAATAAATAAAATAATAAAATCAACAAAATTAAGTAAATTAGAGTTTATATTATTAACATATATATGCATACATTTTATAAAAATTAATGAAACAAAAACTTTCTCAAAAGAACTTAAAGAAATTTAATACAAAATTTTCAAATTTTTTGAAAAACAAAAAAATTACTGAGTTTTCGGAAAATAATCTGATATTTTTTTTGCATTACTTTTTTAACATCAAGTTGTCTGCAAATTGTTCAATATCGTCTGTTTTGTTATTCATTTCACCGTTGGAAAGTGCGTCTAAATAGCTGCTCATATTTTGGGAACAGGAGCTGTATTTTTCATTTCATTTTCATTGTCGGAATCTGCATCAATGATATTTTTTAAGCTTTGAGCAAACTCCAAAATGTCTTTTTCTGCCATAATTACGGCATTACACACTATTATCATCTACTACAATGAATTTTTTCGATAATACAATAAAACAGTCTGATCCGGCTGCTGTTTTCCGTACTTCGTTCATTCCCACAAGGGAAATCTTTTCGTGTTAAGCGAATTTGTTTCATGTTAAGTGAAAAAATGCATGGAAATACATAGTAGTTTGTCGGGACAGTTGTACTATTTTCGTGTTTACTGATATTTCTTTCGTCATAAGCATTTTCGTGTTAAGCGTATTTCACTATATTTTTATTAGGTTTGCATAAAATATATAATTAGTGGGACAGGTCTACGATATTTGGATCCATTGCGTCCGTCTGACTTCACCTTGTACAAAATAAGTTATACTTTTATTATTAATAAGCGCTATAACACAGTGTGTTTCCTACACTCCTCACTTAACTGTAACTGAGTGCGCCAGACTTTCCACTCCTCACTTAACTGTAACTGAGTGCGCGAGACTTTCCCGCTTTGCTACCCCAACGGAAACTTTTTGGAACCCCGTACCGGGACATTCTGTAAACTGAAACGCAACGGACAGACGCAAGGTCTTGTTCGCATCAATCCGCAGCACCTTCAAGGGTGTAATTTTCATTTAACCGCATTATTACCTTTTAGTGTAAACTTTAAATGTAAATATTTATTTTCTTGTAATATAAACATAAGTACTATCTTCATCTCTGGCTGTTATTCGAACTCAACCAACGGCAGCATTTGGAGGCACCGACGACATTCGTCAAAGATTCAGAGAAACAAGAGATAAGTACTATTTTATATTTTCATTCAACGTTTGACTTTGGTTTCTCTTACTGATTCATTCCGTCCATATTTCGTTTTATCAATTAATGGACGCCGAAACGGCTACAGTGCTTCGCGGCAGAGCGAAGGCTGCACTTACAAGAACTATAAATTTAATTGATAAAAATGATCAAAAACTTTTGACAAAAATGATATACGCAACAAGTTAGAGAAACTTGAATTAACTTATACGGAATTTGATAAAGCGGATGCTGCTTTACCTATCTAATCCTCTGAAATGGAAGAATTCGAAACAAAATATTACGAAACCAAAGCCAAGCTACAGAATATCTTAGAAAATTTATCTGTGAGAACATATGTATATAATGATAATTCTGATGTCTTTGAAAATGTCTCAAATATGAAATCTAGCAATTTTAAGTTGCCAAAAATTAATATTGAGCGTTTTTCTGGTGATTATAAAAATTGGCCTTCATTTAAGGATTTATATGTATCATTAGTGCATGATAATATGTGTGTTTATCGAATATACAAAAGTTTCAATATCTTAGAGGTTTATTGCTGTCAGAACCAGCAAATATAATTAAGCATATTCCCATTACTGAAACGGCTTATAACGAGGTTTGGGAAAAATTATTAGCTCGTTATGATAAAAAGAAGCAAATCATTTTTTCACTCATTTAAACCTTCATGGAACAACCTTCTTTTAACGATACTAACTCTCACAACTTACGCAACATGGCAGACACTTCCGACGAAGTAATTAGAGGTCTTAAATCTATTGATACTAAAGCAGAGTCTAGAGATGTATGGTTGATTTACATTTTGTTACAAAAGGTTGATCCTAAAACGCGCCAAGAATGGGCGCAATTTTCAAATAATATTGATTTTCCCACATTTGAAGCATTTATAGAATTTTTAAATAACAGATGTACATACTTAGAACTTTATAATGTTAGCGTTACTCATGAAAAACAACCTTATATTAATAAATCGAAATTTAACAATAGTTTAAAATGTTCTTGTTGTAAAATGAATCATCTTGTTTTCAAATGTTCTAAATTTAAAGAAATGTCTGTTAAAGAGAGCGTATACAACTTGTTAATAAACAAAAATTATGTATGAACTGTTTATCTGATAAGCACACTGAGTCACATTGTAATTCAACTTTTACTTGCCACTATTGTAAGAAAAAGCATCATTCGCTATTACATGATAATAATTTTAAAAACTTCGCAATGTCAGCAAATAAATCTCATCGTGCTGAAGGTCAAAACCAAACAGGAAATGATACTAATCAAAACAAAGAAGTTGCAGCTTCCGTGAACTCTATACAAACATGTTTTTCTTTATTACCAACTTTAAGCGTTAACATTAAAAATATTTTGGGGGAGAACTGTCAAGTTTGAGTTATGGCGGACAGCGGAAGTGAATCAACATTCATTTCGAAAAAATGTTTAAAATTGCTAGGCCTGAAAAAAAAAAACGCTAGATTTCAAATTAAAGGATTACAAGATTCTAAAATCACGATGACTAGAGGGTGTGTTGAAATAGATTTAGTATCGTTACATGATCCCAAGGTCAAACTACCAGTTAAAGCATATGTTTTGGAAAAACTAACTGCTCCGTTACGAACGGAAAAATAAACGAAACACATTTCTCTCATTTAAAAAATGCCTGCTTAGCGGATCCGAAATTTTTATCTCAAACAATATCGATATGATTCTCGGATCTGACTACTTTTTTTCTATTTTGCTTCCTGGGCAAATTACTTGCTCTCAAAGTAATTTAATCGCTCAAAATTCCATTTTTGGTTTCCTAATTTTAGGCAAATTAACTGATTCTTTAAACTCAAATTCAATGCTAAATCTTCACATTAATGGTACAAATATTGACAATCAATTAAAGCAATTTTGGGAATTAGAAGAAATTCCTAACGTAAAAGATAAATTATTAACTTCTGAAGAGCAATTTGTGGAAACACATTTTCAAAATACTTATGCATGTAATTCCGATGGACGCTTTGTTGTAAAACTCAATTTTATAAATCAAATTCAGAATTGGGAGACTCAAAACCCGCAGCAATTTCTCGCTTATTAGCAATGGAGCGGAAATTTAAAAATAACAGATTTTGAAAAACAATACAAAGAATTTATGAACGAATACGAATCGCTAGGTCACATGAGCTTAGTAAATTCCAGATCCCATACTTCCAAAGATCAGAATTTTTTACCGCATCACGCCGTTATCAAGCTATCCAGCACTACAACAAAATTAAGAGTAGTTTTTGACGCATCTCTTGCAAAACTACAAATGGTACGTCATTAAATTCTCTGCTAGGAGTAGGTCTCAAATTACAAAGGGATATTTTTGAAATATTGCTTAATTTTAGAATTCCTAGAATTGTATTTACAGCGGACATTGAAAAAATGTACCGTCAAATTTTAGTAGCTGATGAAGATCAGAAATATTAACAAATTCTTTGGAGAAATAACTCTAATGAAAACATTCGCACATACAAGCTAAAAACTGTCACCTACGGTTTAGCCCTCAGCTTCCTTTTTGGCCACTAGGTGTATTAAGCAAATCGCTCTCGATGATAAAGATAATCCCAACCTCACCCGAGTTTTACAGGAAGATATTTATATGGATGATTTACTATCGGGAGCAGATACGCCAAATAACGCAATATCCATTTGCAAGGACATTGCTCATGTTTTGAGTACTCGCGGATTTCATTTAAGAAAATGGAATTCTAATTCCACCGAATTTCTCGCTCAATTTTCAGAACATTGTTCTCATGATACACGAGTTGAATTTTCCAAAGATTCTAACGAAAGTTCCAAAGTATTAGGCTTATTTTGGAATTCATCCAATGACACTTTTGATTTCCAACCATCGCTTGAACTTACACCACCACTCACAAAGAGACGTATTTTATCTGAATCTTCCAAAATTTTCGATCCTTTAGGACTTCTTTCACCTTGTACAGTATTCATGAAGATTTTTTATCAAAAACTTTGGCTTACAAAAACAGATTGGGATTCTCCCATTCCACAACAATTAACAGAGGATTGGCTTAAGTTTCAAAAGGCCTTTAATGCCATCAACTACCTCACTGTTCCTAGATGGGTCATCCTTACAGCAGACAACACAGTAGAATTGCATGGTTTTTCAGATGCTTCTTCATTAGCTTATGCTGCTGCAATCTACTGTCGGCAGAAACACAACGGCAAAATAAAGGTTCAACTACTTGTATCAAAAACTAAAGTAGCCCCTGTCAAACAAGTTTACATTCCTCGATTGGAGTTGTGCGGGGCACATTTACTATCCAAGCTATTTAAATCGGTCTTACGGACACATTAAAACATTATACCTTTGATGTATTCGCTTGGACGGATTCTGCAATCGTTCTCTCCTGGCTGTCTGGTCACCCTCGCAAATGGAAAACTTTCGTAGCAAATAGAACATCTGAAATTATGGAAGTTCTACCTACAAAGCATTGAAGACATGTGCCTTGTAAGGAAAATCCCGCAGATATTGCATCCCTAGGTATTGATCCTAAAGGCTTACCAGATTGCAAGTTATGGTGGCAAGGACCACCCTGGCTAAGGCTAGAAACTTCTAGTTGGCCCAAGGCTGAATCCAGTTGTGATGAGGCTTCGGATGAGGTAAAAGCGGAACAAAAATCAGTCTCCATCTTCAATCTGTTTACTCACACATCAAATGATGTAATCCATGGTTTATTCGAACATTACTCTTCACTCACCAAAATAATTCGCATTTTTGCTTATTGCCAAAGATTTATTAAAAACTGTAAGAAGATAGCATCTCAAGGATTATCGATCAGTTCATCCCATATTAAAACTACTTCACTTACCTTTTCGGAAACCAAAACCGCTGAAGAAACCATCATTCGTTGGGTTCAAGGTTTCTATTTTCAGGAAGAAATACGAAGCATTAAGAAGCAGATTTCTCTGCCACCCAAAAAGTCCATTACGTTCCCTCCATCCATTCATAGATGAACATGGTTTAGTACGGGTGGGAGGGAGATTGCAAAATTCCCAGCTTCGATTCAATTCCAAGCATCCTATCATACTTCCTTCTCAGCACAGTATTAGTGAACTCCTTATCAAGGAACAACACATCGCTCATTTACATGCTAGGCCGACTTTGTTAGCTCACGTTCTTCGACAGTCCCATTGGATCGTAGGAAGTAGAAAATTAATTAACAAATGTATTAGAAAATGCTTAAAGTGTAACAAATTCAAAACATCCACCACAACACCACAACTGATGGGCAATTTACCAAAACACCGTGTCACGCTGGAGAGACCTTTCTTCAGTTGCGATATTGATTATGCTGGTCCTGTACTGATAAAATGCAACAAAGGTCGAGGGACTAAATCTACAAAGGGTTACATTGCTTTATTTGTATGCTTAGCAATTAAAGCTGTTCATATTGAAGCAGTCGGAGACTTAACAACTGATTCCTTCATAGCTGCACTTCGTCGTTTTAGTGCTCGTCGTGGGGCTCTCCGCCACATTTGCAGTGACAATGGAATCAATTTTGTTGGAGCTCGTCGAAAACTTGACGAAATACGGAAGTTATGGCTTTCCTTACCAACTAATGAAGCCATCTCTTACTACTTATCCAAATCTTCAATAGATTGGCACTTTATTCCACCCTCATCACCACATTTTGGAGGTATTTGGGAATCAGGAATTCGATCCGTCAAATTTCATCTGAAGAGAGTATTGGGAGAAACCATATTAACTTTTGAAGGGTTAACAACCTTGCTCACACAAATCGAAGGATTACTAAAAATTCCAGGCCTCTCTCCTACGTTAATGACTCTGACATAGAATGCATATCTACGCTCACACCTTCACATTTTCTTACAGGTGATGTTCTTCTTTCAGTTCCAGAGGAGCTTCCTTCAACCTCCAACCACAGAGATCGTTGGGAGTTGCTACAGAACATCAAACGGGGATTTTGGAAGAAGTGGAGCTCCGAATTTATCTCTTCCTTACAACCTCGCAAGAAATGGCAGGACGCACAACCAAACTTGAAGGAAGATGACATCATATTGATCGAAGAGGAGGGTTCTCCTGGTACATGGCTAATGGCTCGAGTTCTTCAAGTGCATCCAGGCAACGACGGACTGGTTCGAGTTGCAACTGTGAAAACCCAGGACTCAGTGTTAAAACGACCTGTTTATAAACTTCACAAACTTCCCATATATCCGAACTAGTTCGGATATAGGGTGGGAGAATGTTTCCTACACTCCTCACTTAACTGTAACTGAGTGCGCCAGACTTTCCACTCCTCACTTAACTGTAACTGAGTGCGCGAGACTTTCCCGCTTTGCTACCCCAACGGAAACTTTTTGGAACCCCGTACCGGGACATTCTGTAAACTGAAACGCAACGGACAGACGCAAGGTCTTGTTCGCATCAATCCGCAGCACCTTCAAGGGTGTAATTTTCATTTAACCGCATTATTACCTTTTAGTGTAAACTTTAACTGTAAATATTTATTTTCTTGTAATATAAACATAAGTACTATCTTCATCTCTGGCTGTTATTCGAACTCAACAAAC
>BMAU01015493.1:0-7500 GCA_019973935.1 Trichonephila clavipes
AATATTTCAACAAACGCGATATGAACTGTGAGAACTGTTGTTAATATTTCAACAAAACGCGATATGAACTGTGAGGACTGTTGTTAATATTTCAACAAACGCGATAGGAACTGTGAGGACTGTTGTTAATATTTGAATAAACGCGATATGGACTGTAAGGACTGTGTGTAAAATACTGCAACTAACGCGATCTGACTGTGAACATTTGTGTGTGCATTTCATTGGATACCTATTTGCCTGTACATGTAGAAGGGAGTTCCACGAAAGAAGAAAAAAAAAAAAGGTAAGATACCTTTTAATATCCTTCTATTTTAATAAGTATAATTGTATATAATATGTCGTTCCACAAAAATACAAGAAAGGAGGACTTAATAAATGTTCTCAAGGAAATTGGAGAACAAGCGACGTCTAAAGAAACAATAATTGAATTGAAAACCAAATTGGAAAAATCCGCAGCTTTTAAAGACGATCCCGATTTTGTGATAAATCTGCTAAATTTGTCCGTCGAGGACAGGCAGGCGAAAGCCGAACGGCAGCTGCAAGAGACCAACTCACAACTAGAGTTAGAAAAAATTAAACTACAGCAAATTGAACGAGAAATTGAACTTCAGAAAGCTTTGGCAGAAGGGCAAGCAACACAACAAAGTTCAAAAGGAGATACAATTAATTTAGAAAATTTAATTAAGAGTGTAAAAACGCTGACTATACAAATCCCAACGAAAACTGAAAATTTTGGTCTTTTTTTCCAATCCCTAGAACGGTCATTTAGAGTAAAAAATGTCCCCGAAAACTTGAAAGCAGAAATCCTTATTAATATTCTTGGTGAGAGAGCACACAATGTTTTACTGTACATTAAAGATGACGAAATAAAAGAGTACGATTTAGTTAAATCATTAATTTTAAAAGAGTTCCAGCCCACTGCGCAGGAGTGTTTACTTAATTTTAGAGAAGCCAAAAGGCAAGCAGATGAAACCCATGTGCAATTCGCCACACGTTTAAGTGCGATGTTTAAATACTACTTGAAAATTAGGAACGTTGTTGATTTTAAATCCTTAGTTGATTTAATGATAAGTGATAAATTTTTAGATACTTTAGAGCCAGAAACTGCTTCACATATTAAAATTATGCAGGCGGATCAATGGATGACGCCAGATAAATTAGGAAAAGCGTGCGATATATTTTTCATTTCGAAAAACAGATCTCTGCATGACTCTCGGAACCCAAATACTTTTAAGAGTAAAAACGAGGATGCTTGTAGTAAGAACCGCGCGAACATGGGTTATACAAATCAATTCCAAAAGACAGTTTCCAAAACATAACCAAAGTGTTAGATCAGACAAAACAGTATCGTGTTATATTTGTGGAGGCCCGCATTTCGCAAGGAATTGCACGAAGAAAACGATGAACTCAGAAAAGAGAAATACGGATACAGGTCATGCCGTAAATCAAATTGAAACTTCTATTTCTAATCAAAAATGACTTTTATTTAATGAATTGCAGTACATAGATGTAATTGTTGATGAAATCCCACTAAGGGCAACATTGATTCAGGTGCGAATTCAGTAATTATCAATTCAAAGTACGTTGCGGAAGGAAAAAGAATTCATTCTCAAATCGTGTTGACGAGTTGTTTTGGAGAAAAAGAGGAGTGCGAATGTTTCAGAATTTACGATCTCATTGAAGGGTGGGGAAAAGAAAAATACTAGCGGCAGTGTGCAGGATCGAGGCAGCAATATTGTTACCCTCGAAGGTTTTGAATTCTTAAAGAGTGGCTCAGGAGAAGCGGGGGTCAACGAACGCGTCGTGCACGCCGGTGTGTTTACAAAATGAAACAGGGGAGAAATGACGTGGACCTGACAGGGGGTGTAACTAACTCGGGGAAGCTTACTGATGGGCCTAATTTGTTTTTACTTAAGGTATCGGAGACGTTTGATGAATGTTTATATGATGTATCTCACATTTCGAACAGTGGAATAAGGGATAAAGTCCAGACGTTGATAGAAAATTACTGACCGAATAAAACAGAGACAACTGCTCTGAAAATGAAAATAATTCTATCGGATGAGAAACCCATTGCTCAGAGGTCACGTAGGCTATCTTTGCCTGAAAAGAGAGAGGTCGAAAAGCAAATAGATGAGTGGTTAGAGCAGGGAATAATTAGAGAGAGTTGTTCCGATTTTTCATCTCCGGTTGTGGTGTGTAAAAGAAAGATGGAACAATGCGATTGTGTATAGATTACAGAAAATTAAACAAGAAAATAGTTAAGGATAGATATCCACTTCCTATAATTGAAGAGGTTTAGATAAGTTAGGGAATGGCAAAATATTCACAACGCTTGACTTAAAGAATGCATTTTTTCATGTAGATGTTGATGAAGCCAGTAGAAAATATACTGCATTTGTAACGGAAACTGGCCAATATGAATTTTTAAAAGTGCCATTTGGGTTGTCTATTAGCAGTAACTATTTCCAAAGATACATTAATTACGTGTTTAGAGAGTTGCTAAGAGACGGTACATTAATTATTTATTTAGATGATATAATAATTCCGGCTACTGATGAAAAAGAGGCTTGTAAAAAATTAGCTCGTGTGTTAGAAACCGCGTCCAGATACGGCATTGAACTAAATCTAAAAAATGTCAGTTTTTGCAGGGGAAGATTAATTTTTTTTAGGGCATGTGATCCAGAACGATATAATTCAACCTTCGGCGGAAAAGACAGTGGCAGTTTGTAACTTTCCGGAGCCTAAAAACGTGAAAGATGTGCAAAGTTTCCTTGGGCTAACAGGGTATTTTGGAAAGTATATCCCTTCATACGCCATGATAGCTAGGCCCCTTAGTGACTTGTTAAGAGGAACAAATCCTTTTGTATTTGGGCATGCGCAAAAAGTAGCTTTTCAAAATCTAAAGAACGCTTTATCCAGTGAACCCGTATTACATCTTTTTAAGGGAGGAGCTAAGTTAGAATTGCATACGGATGCATGCAAACTAGGGCTAGGTGCTGTACTTTTACAACAAAGTGAAGATGGACGTTTCTATCCTATCCATTACATGAGCAAAAAGACTTCCATTCAAGAAGAGAAACTGTGTAGTTATGAACTAGAAGTACTGGCGGTTATAGAGGCTCTGAAAAATTTCGAAATTACCTACTGGGAAGGAAATTCGAATTCAAACGGATTGTGCAGCATTTGCGAAAACCCTCGACAAGAAGGAATTAACACCAAAGATGGCTAGGTGGTCGATTTTTCTAACAGATTTTGATTACGAGGTAGTCCATCGTCCTGCAAAACAAATGCAACATGTAGATGCGTTGAGCAGACATCCTGTTATGCTAGTGACTAGTGATGAACTAACATACAAGATCGTGAACGCTCAAGAATCTGATGAATACATTAGGACTATTAAGAAGCTGTTGCAAGAAGGTAAAACTTCTGAATTCATCGTTAGTAATAAGATCCTGTACAAGATAAGTGAGGATCAGGAGTTGCTAGTCGTTCCAGAGATGATGCAAGTAGATGTGATTAAGAAAGCTCACTCATTTGGACATTTTGCAGCGACAAAAACTGAGGAGTTGGTGAAAAGAGATTATTATTTTCCGAACATGAGAAAGTGTATCGAAAACGTTATTAAGAACTGTGTTGAGTGCATATTAGTCAATAAGAAGAGGGGAAAGGAGAAGGCTTTTAAACCCTATTCCTAAAGAAGATCTACCGCTGTCGACATATCACGTGGACTTTATTGGACCATTACCAACGACCAATAAAAATTATAATCACATATTCACTGTTATTGATGCATTTACAAAGTTTACGTGGTTATATCCAACCAAAAGCACTGCAGCTCAAGAAGTCATTGAAAGACTGAAGTTGCAACAAAAAACTTTTTGGGAATCCTTCACGAGTGATTAGTGACAAAGGAGGAGCGTTCAGATCTAAAGAATTCGAAGACTACTGTGCTGATGAGCAAATTAGCAATGTGCAAATAACAACGGGAGTACCAAGAGGGAATGGACAAGTTGAGCGAATCCATGGAGTACTAATTCCAGTATTGACCAAGATGTCCATCGAAGACCCGACTAAGTGGTTTAAGCATGTAGATTCACTACAACGTGTACTGAACAGTGTGCCTTCACGCAGTACAAAGTATTCACCATTTGAATTGCTCATAGGAGTTAAAATGAAGAATCCTGAAGATGTCATGATAAGAAATCTGCTTGAAGAAGAGAGTCAAGAGCAACTCTTCCAACATCGAGATAACCTGAGAAGAGAGGCAAAGCAGAACATTTTGAAGATTCAAGAAGAAAACAGAAGAACTTACAACCGAAAACGGAAGGAAGCGCATCTGTATAAGAAAGGTGACTTGGTGGCAATCATGAGGACTCAGTTTGGAAACAAATTGAAACTGCGAATAAAATATTTTGGACCATACCAGGTGACCAAAGTGAAACCCCATGACCGATATGATGTGGCTAAGATTGGAGACCATGAGGGGCCCAATGTTACGTCAGCATCAGCAGACCAGATGAAGCCATGGACTTGGCATTGATGAGAAAGGAGGAATGAACTTGTTTCAAATGTTTGTGTGACTGTATATTAACCTTTGTTCTTTTTTGTTTTTTTTTAGTTTGTTTATTTCAGATCCTTAGCGCGTGAGCAGTGAGGACACTGCTTGTGTGGATGGCCGAGAGTTGTGGGAAATTTCCACATGAACATTGAATAGAGGGCGCTGTCAAGGCAGCCACCGGGAGTTAACGAAGGAGGGAGGATTCAGCTAGCGGACTCTAGACGCGCAGGTCGATGATCCGGGGCTGAAGGAAGTGACGAGAACGGTGTCCGAGTAGGGACCCACCAACCCGTTGTTCAGGAGAGAGACGCGCAGGTCACTCTCAGCGCGAGGGCTTAAACGAATTGTAAATACTGTATTATATGTGTAAACATCTGTCTTAGTGAGTAGAACTGTGTAATTAAACGTTAGATTAGAAACAAACAAGAGTGTGATTATTGAATATACCCCTAGAACCGTACAATAATCCCACATTCATTCGTAGATCTTTCTTCGCGATAAACAGCTGTCGCCCTACTTCGCTTGCTTGTGAGTAATGATTTCTGCTGGTTCCACAACTTTTGCAAACAAAAAGTGAATCACTGTTTACCTTTCCTCCTTGTTGCAGATCAACAATAGAGCTGTATTGCCGACTACCCCTCATTTAGCGCTGTTGCCAAACTTTGGGAAGAGAAATTCAAAAAGTCACTTTACTTTTGACTTACACTTGTATATTATATGCAAAAGAGTTTTTACTCTCAATAAACAACAAATGGTTCCCATTTTATTATATCTTATACAAAAATTTAATATTTCTTAGGAGTATAAACTTCTGTTACTGAAAACAGATTATTAAAATTTATTGATGTATTCATCTGTCAATCTACGATAGTTACGCAAAAAAAAACTATAATTATATCTCCATTTATAAAGAGTATTGATTCAATGAAAAAAAAAGCACCAAAAGCCTTGTTTTCTTCCTCATTTCAATACTGTGAACCTCATAAAAGGAACTAGAAAAATCTTTTTAAAAAAAATCCGTTTCACATTCTAAAGTATCTTTTCAGCTTTCAGTGGAAATGGCAAAAACTATAAATGTTTTGAAAAATTTATTCATAACAAAAAACACATTTAATTAAATTTTTAAATTTTTTTAATAATTTCACTGTTAGTGCCCTTTGAGTTGATGCTATTACTTATTAACTTTACGTAACTTTTTTTTTTGGTCTTCAAATTTTTCTATAAAATTGCAGGTAAGTTGATCTCATTGCGAAATAAATAATACAATTCTCGTCATTCTAACGGGTGAAAATTATTTTCTGTAGAAAGTAAGATTGCTATATTTATTATATGTTTTCAATTTTATATTTATCAACTATACTATACTTTTACATAAAGAAAATGGAGCTTTAAAAAAAGGTTCTGTTAGAATGGATGTCTGTAATTTTCTCCTTATTGGAAAACTGAGTGCAAGGAACAAAAATGTTAAGTTCTGTGTATTGGGCAGAAAAAAAGTAATACTTTATAGCAGGAAATATACATCTTCTTTACCAAACTTTCATACATATTTTGATATTATGCATTCATAATATCAAACTTTTATAGTATAACTTTATTTATGCTGTTATTCTTCCAAATAAATTTTTAAATTTGAAATTCACGTTCCTATATCAGGCGCAAGAGCTTTATTTTTTTCGATAGACTCTGCATAAACTACAAAGTTATGACCCTTTTCTGTGTAATATATGTATTTATTTTTTAATAGTTTACATGCTTTATTAAACTTTATTTTGGATCAATTTACATTTTTGAATGTTAAAAACCACTTTGAAAAAATATATAAAATAATGTAAGCATGTACTATATTAAACGATAAAAAAGGAACATTGTAGACACATAAAAAATGCAACATGCATGAATTTTTATTTTCAAAGCAGCTGAAACATTGTGTAACTGTTGTAGCACAAATTTTATCATTCAGAAACAGAAAATCAATAGTAATGTAGCAAGCCTGGAACTTGTTATTTTCTGAATTGTATTGTTACCAGCTTAATTTTATACAGTGAAAACTTTTTTAAAGAAATCAATTAAATGTAGTTGCTAGTAAAAAGATTAGTGAATCAATTACCTCGTATAATTCAAACTTTACCAGCACCTTCAGAGTAATTAGATATTAAACAGAGGATAGGGATTTAATCATTTAATCCGGCGACGGAGAATAATTTGAGCTTGTTATGAGTTCCCTTATCAGACGTTCAATGTTTCTGAAATTTTAATGCAAACAGTTAATGAGCAGATTAATCTGTATGCGAAGCCTACTTAAAATTACTTTATTAGCTAAAGGATACTGGAAACGATAAGGAAAATTTCCTAGTGCTTACGTATTAATGATATTTGTTGAAAACAACCATTCAATGTTTTATTATTATTTTTTATTTTAAGGAAATTTAATTCGTTTTTAAAACACAGATGCTAAGAGCCCAGAAGGGATTTTATTATTTTTTCTCTAAGAAAGACTCGAATTCTAAGATTAAGAAACAATTATTATATTTAAAAATATTAAACAGTAATATGTTAGCAAATCAGAGATAAGACAATCAACAGTTTTTAAATAAAAAAAATAGTATTTGAATCTTATGATTTTATACATTAATAAAACATATACATTCAACTACCGATAATTTGATGTTAAGGTATCCAACTACGTTCAGAATCGTAATTTTAAAAAGCCGCATAAATAGATAGTTTTCATGAAATTTAGTGTCACTTAGATTAGAATACATGTATAAAGTTGTTTTAAGGACATTTTGACAAACAAAAATTATTTAAATACAATATTTCGGCAAAAAATTAACTTCGAATAACCTTTAATCAAAATGTTCTCCCTTTGTGAAAAATGCTTCTATTATAAAAAAATATTTTGCCTGTATATAGCTCAGACCTCTGTACAAAGGCTCAAC
>BMAU01015493.1:12500-112446 GCA_019973935.1 Trichonephila clavipes
TTAAACAACGGATATGTTTCTAGTAACTATTTACTTATGTGATCAATTTTATTCCAAAATAAAATAATAGAATTTAAGAGTAGAAGAAAAATAGAATAGTTCACAATACAGAATATTCCCAATTTATTTGAAACTTAAATGCATTTATAGCTAAAAGTTCTAGAAAAAAATGTAAAAACAATCAAAAATTTTTTATAAAATTTGGGAGACGGGAATATATCAAATCTCCAAATTAATCCGAAACCTTAAAAATAAATTTTTTATTATATGATAATAAAAAGATTAAATTGTTATTGAAATGTTATATGGTACAAAAATTTTTAACGTTGATTAATACTGATAAGTTAAAATGCGTCGTCCAGCCAGTATGGTGGCTATGGCCCTCGGCTTGTAACCCAGGGGTTACGAATCCCAAATGAGACATGGTTGTACCTCCTTCGGGAAAGAAGTCGTTCTTTCATCTGTAATGGATTTTTGTCTCGAAAGAAAAGCAGTTCACCCCTTCTTGTTATATGGCGGGATCATAATCTGTAATAAATATATATATTCTTCTATCTGTATTGTATGCTTTCTGTTCTTCTTCACTTGTATATCATATGTTCCCAGGACAAAAAACACACAAGTAAAAATGCAGCACCTTTTTCATTACAAAAAATCTACCTTAAATTTTGTAGATTAATGTATTTTATATTTAAATATATATACATACAACGATTCAAAGGTCAATTATTGATACAGCAGTTATATTTAAAGCAATTCATTAAATTAAGCTTTTCATTTCTGGGGCGAAGTGAGCTGAAAAATAATGATTTTAACAAAATAAATATATAATAATTTCAATAAAATGACCAATGTGGATGTGATCAAAAATCTCGAGAGAAATATAAGCATACTTGTATAAAATGTATTATTAAAAATAAAAATTTACATCAAAATGAATACAATAAAACTCATGGGATGGTTTTATTGTTTTATATTTTTTAATAAGAGTTTTGTAACATAAAATTAATGGCAATTACCACAGCTCTTTTACTCAGCTTTTTTGTTTTCAAAATATTAATAGTTTCGTGCATTTTGAGGAATTTTAATGCACATGTTTTGTTTTATTTTGATTTAATCCTTACCTATGGTTTTAAAATGTTATTTATTGAGATAATTGTAATTTTTTTAAAAATATATTCCACGCTTTTTTGTGTTTTTTTAAATCCAGAATAAAATAAAAATAACTTTAATAAAATCATTAAAAACCACCTAAACTATACAAAAAATGTTTATCAACAAAAAAATGAAAAAAAAATTCTTTTTTAGCATTTTGTTAAGAATTTTTCATAATGAGGAGTACTAAAAAAATAACATATATTTTAATATTATCAGTAGTTTGCATTGCTGCACCCAGTATTTTATGTTGCAGAACCTGCATTATTAACATTTTATGTAGTATAAAAATGTATGTTTTTCTGAAGTAGCGTAATATATATAATGACTTTGTAACAAATCATTTAGGAAAATTTCAGACTCTGTATTCTTGTCTTTCATGTTGGGTAGAAAGTTATTTTTGTTTCTATGAAAGTATACAAAAAAAGAAAAATGAAACAGAACTTAAAAAAAAATCTGAAATCTGAAATAAACGATATTACTTGAAATGCTTGGAACTGTGTTCTACTGAAAGTAAAGTAGTTTAATGAGTTTTTTAGAAACTTCTTATACGTAACACAATCATTGAACAGAACAAATATTGCTAGATGCCCTTTTTTATTTTTACGGAAAATTTCTATTACAGTGGTCTTTCAAACTTCATAAATATATTGAACCACACACACTTATTGAACTTCTTCATGGGTCATGTCCCGTGTTATTCTAAAGCACGACTGATACGTACGTTTGAATTAATTTAATTTATTTAAAGAAAACAGTGTAAAATATAGAATGCCGCGTCCTGTTTATTAGTATATTATAGTAAATATATGCATGGCAGGTATCTGTAAATTAGCATCTGAACTCGAAATAAAACGTCTTATACACGAAAAAGACCAAGCGTGAAAAAATATATACGCTATGCATAAAAAAGTGTATTGAAAAATATTTATTTTATAGAAAAATAATTTATTAAAAAAAATGAACACAGAGAAAAACCCAACATAAGAATGTTGTAATAAATATCTCAACACTCAATTTAAGGTATCCGACTATGTTCGGAAACGTGATTTTGAAAAAGCGTGTCAAAGGATAATATTTATGATATTTAATTAGTGTCACTTAGAATAGAAAATGTATATACAATTGTTTTAAGAATATTATTACAATAAAAAATTATTTAAGTACAATGTTTTGACAAACAATGAACATAGAATGACCCATATTCAAAATGTTCTCCTTTTGTGAAAAATGCTTCTATTATAATAATATTTTGCCTGTATATAGCTCAGACCTCTGTTCAGAGGCTCAACTAGAATTTTTGAAATATATAACTTAGAAGTAGGTTTATCCATGTTTTACGACAACAGAGGGGATCAATTTTAAGAAAAAAACGCCGATAATTATTTCAATTGGTTGTAACTCTGAAAATAATGTGTTAGACTCTAGTTCAGACTCAATAGTTCAGACTCTATGGAGAAGTCTTTACTTTATATAAGCAACATATTATTATTATTATTATTTTAGAAGCCTTTTTATAAAAGGAGAAAATTTTATATAAAAGAAGGTTATTCTAAGTTAATTTTTTGCCAAAATATTGTATTTAAATTTATTTTTTTTGTCAAAATGTCCTTAAAACAATTTTATACATGAATTCTAATCAAGTGACTCTAAATATCGTGAAAATTATCCATTTATGCGCTTTTTTTTTAAATCACGGTTTCGAACTTAGTCGGGGATACCTTAGGCATATTAAATTTTTCTACATAAAACAGTATTGCCTTGACGAGAAAAAAAAATGCTGAATACAAAGGAAAATATCCTAGGAAAGTCTATTTCATCAAAACTATATAGTACTTTTATACTTTACAGTGTGTTTAAGCGTATATTTGACATCATTTTTTTAACATATGGAGGGATTAAATTCTTGATCTTCGAAAGGAGATGATTTTGAGAAATGCTTATTCAGTTAAAAACGTAGGATTGAGTCACATGACACAAGACAGAACTACCCCCTCCTCTTGCAAACATCGCTTTTAAGCTTAGCCAAAGTGGATTTTTGGATCTAAAAACCTCAAAGATATTTAAAAAAGCTAAGCAGATTACTACAAGTGTACTGGTAAATACAGTATGGTTTCCTTCTTTTTCTTTCCAAAAGTATACTGCTTTTGAATCGCAGTAGCAGTAAGTTTTCAAAGTTCTGTATTCACACTCTTTCTTCATCATTGAATTTGTTGTCTATTTCCCCAATCGGCGAATATATCCACTGGAAGGAGAGAGATTCCTTTGATTTGCAAATACACAAATAAGTACTGTTACATTCCGGTTGATTTATCTATTGTACGGAGTCATGGTTTTATATGCTAACTGAAGCTTTTAGTGTCAGTCATGGTCCAGATATTATGTTTTCTCTGGTACGGCCATTAATTCTGATTTTGACACAAACAATCTTCACATTCATATATTTATGTTTCTTACTGAGTATTTTTTTTTAATTATGTAGTTAGGAAAAATGGTACTATCTATCTCTCATGAGTGTCATCAGTTGATCTGTCATGAGTCAAGATTATGAGTTATACTTAAAAGGAATAATAAAACTCTCGTGCACTCAGCAGTCATAAAAGTTTTCTTTTAATTAGTTATCAACATAAATTAATCATAAATTTCTCTCATGCCAGTGGCCTTGGTAGCCCAGTGGTCATGGTCACAAGATCGTGGCCAACGTATCAAGAGTTCAAGCCCTAGTACCGCCGTGTATGGGTCTGATGATGTTTAACCTGTCACAGCTTAATGATCTCCTATAGACATTGCGCGGTTGTTTAGGGAGGGTGTGTCATCCTTATCATTTGACCTCAGTTCAAAATTACGTTGTCCGTTGCCAATTGCCCTCGTTTCGATTCCCATTTACAAAACCTTTTTTTTTTTCCTTTTAAGTGGTACTGTGAATTGGTAATTACCATTGCAGACTTAGTACATTCCCCGGTAGCTGGTATCACTTTTTAGTGTGGCACCATGTAAGAGGATAGCAATTACCACAATGTAATTCTGACGCCCATTTCCTTTCTAGAGGTAGACACTTGAGCTCTGACGATGCAAAATTGTACTGAATATAATTTAACTGAAAGTACCCAAACCAAACAGGCACTCTAGGTTTCTTTAACATGCCGCATGTTCATTGACATGAGCACTGTCGATATTTTGCATCACTAAAATTCACTGACTTGGTACGGGGTCGAACAAGGCTAGCACCTAACCAACTACGCTATCCAGCAGGCACTTGCTAAAACCAAAATAAGTTATTTTATTACTTTAAAATACTGATTTCTCCTACCCTTGATAATCCTACAAAAATGTGTTTAATACTTATTTAACAAGAGGATGTTTATTAAATATTTCATACCTTAATGTGTACTTTATTTGTGAGTACAAGCAATCATATGGTTTCTCAGCGCGGCGCAAAGAAATTAAAAGATTGGAAAACTTTTCAAAATACACAGTATCTATATAAAAACTTCGGTCTAAGACATAAAATAGAACATATCAAAAAATTTTCCACCATTTTATTTTAAACTATTTTCCTTTAACACTTCGTTAAAAGAAAGCATTAGTTGTTGTAAAAAAAGAAAAAAAAAGAGAAATAAATAGCCCCCAGAAAAGTTTTCTTGTACTAACTGAAGGTTTCAGATTTTAACAGGTAATTGCGGAGGGCACATTTTTCGATTTTGTTGGAAAATAAAACGTTGCAATTGGACATAAAAGACTAAATAGTAGATCTTCCAACGTCCTTAAAAATGGAGAAAGAGAACAAGCTATAAAAAAAGACTGAGATCGTAAAAAACCTTTTCTCACTGGCTGCAATAAATTACCTCACGCCTCAGAAAAAAGCTCGTATTTCTCATCTCAAAGAGAGGAAACGGCAAAGCGTTGACGGTTAGGATTTATTGCTGCATTACCATTGGTTTTAAGATTTGATTAAAACAGTGGGATTGACTCTGTTTTGTGTAAGTTTGGCACGCATTAGTGTAATTTTAAGACAGTTCAAGTCATTTATGTGATTTATTCTTTCAACTTAAGCCGCTAGGATTTGAAAAATACACCTTCCTTTTATACATATAATAAATCAAGCTCTTTCGTTCAGAACTATAAATTTTCAAAGTATGGTATTATAACTGGAACTGTAGGAAGTAAGAGGCAAAAGAAGTGATTTTTTAAAATATGAAGTTTAGTGCGCATTTTGTGTGCAACGCTGTGTACACACACACAGCGTTTTTATGTTTTGTGTGATGTATATGAATTTTTCGGTTATTGAGTGAGATACATCAGAATCTGCTTTTGTGCGGTCCTTTTTTATGCGATTTGTTTTGGGCAATATTTTTTCATGCGGTATATGAACTTCAATAGCTTTGGTGACACTGTAATATTTTCTACCAAAATGTACATACTTACACTTCAAGACGTTTTCCTCATTGGTTATAAACAGTCTCTCGACAATGCACGCTCTCTCAACTCACTAGCAGCAAGCATTGGAATGAAGACGTAACTTTTTCAATGACATTGACATTATCATTAATTTAATAGATTAGGAAGATGGTCAAGAAGAATTGGATTCTTTGAAAGTGTATAAAATATATGCAGGGATGGATATGTAGCTTTTCAACAAAACGAAAAAGCATTTTCTTAAAATAGATACCAATTCCGAAGAAGTTTGAAATTCCAAAAAGAGCTTCGATCATGTATATTTGGTTATCGTGACGTTCACAAGCAACTGAATAACCCCGACCGTCTTCACAAAAACTTATCACTTACTTTATGGTGTCAAAAAAAAATCAATTGCAATTCTATGTTCAAGTGACGAAAGCGATTGTGAGCTAATTCATCACAGGAACATGCGCGCTTTGTATTAGGAAGAGTGATAGTGATTTATTTTTGTGCATTTCAAAAATTTTTCCATGTATACAATGAGAAATTAAATGTTTTAAAAATGTTTTTACGTGAAATTTAATTACTTATTTTGTTTGGAAACATTTTCTTATAAATTTCGTAAATAATTGACATATTTTCTAAGTGCGAATTTTCTATGCGGTCCCTTTCCTCAGCATAAAAAATAATTCTGTAGTATGTCTACAAATTTGTTTGTTACATGTATTTATGAAAATTTCATATATTTTTTTGTGCGGCTTCTCTCTTTTTAAGCTGTCTGTATCTTCCGCATATAAACATGTTTTGCTGTACACTGGTTTCAAAGAAAACAAGTTTTGTAATAAGGTGACCAATTTTTTTTACAATGAAGAAGAGGATTAGATTTTTATGAAAAAACTAGCTGTTATACCTGTTCTTCGCACGGGTGAATTGAAAATTTAAGCAATACAGACTGAAGGATAAAGAAGTTTTTAATGACTTAATTTTAGGTAAATTGAAAATTAATCAAAAAGAAAAAAAAGCTTTTTGCATATCTCAGCTGAACAAAAAAAGTTTGCTAAATTTTAAGTCTGTAGATATAATAGCTGATAAAAAAGTTTTTTTTTTACTTATAACGCCCCGTAACTCTCTTAAGGATCGATTTTTGAAAACACCTTCCTTCTGCTCAGCAAAATTAACACATTGTTACAAATTTTGTGTAATAAACGCATTAAAATAATGTAAATAATGTATACCTGGATGTGTATTACGTTAATATTACTTTCTGATGCATTTATTTTATGTTAAATAGATGTTACTCGTGACTTCGTCCACGTGGAATTTAACAAAAAAGTGTTTATTCAATTCGCAGAGTTTATGAAAACTTAATAATTATATATTCCACGTAAAAGAAATACCTATGCCATAAGTATAATGTCATTCTTCTACTTTGTGAATCAATGTTTCTTTTTTGTTTTACTTTTGTTTTCTTTGTTTTTTGTTGAGCAAAGTGTGAGAGGGATGCATGACCTTTGATACTGTCGATGGGGTGAGGACTGTAAAATCATTGTAGTGTTTGGAAATGAAATAAACAATAGAGGCATGAAATTGGCTTACCTCTATTTAAAAGCGGAACCTTGTGAGAAGTCAAATGACTTAAAACCCAAAAACTTCCTAATTTAAGTTTAAATGCTGTTTATGTTATGGAAAAATAGATGTTGCTCAGTGTTCTTGAGAGAGAATGAAATCATTTTTTGGAATGATTATAAGCATTGAATGCAACAGTTCAAAACAGGTCTAAGTAGCAGTAGGGAAATGAATCTGCAAGCAGGGGGGAGAGGGTCGCATGACCTTTGACACTGTCGATGGGGTGAGGACTGGGTACTGTGAAACGAACACAAACGAAGCCTCAAGCAAGGGGTAAGAAAGATGCATGACCTTTGACAGTGTCGATGATGTGAATACTGTTAAATTCATTAGTATCAGACATGGACGGGAAAAATCGCGAGTGTCAGTGACTTAATTAAATAAAAAAAGTTTGATATAACTGCTAGAATCGTTGAGAAAGAAGGCTCGTGAAATAAAACAATCCCTATTGACTAAAAATAATCCTTAATGAATAAAAATAATCCCTATTTGAAACAGATATTGTCCACTATTTCAATCGTTTTAATTTTATTTTCGCGGAACCCTAATTTTTTTTCTATAACTAAAGTAGCCTAAGTTATTCCTTATAACATTAGCTATCTGCCAGTGAAAGTTTCGTCAAAATTGGTCAAGCTGTTTCAGAGATTAGCCGGAACAAACAGAAAGACAGATAGACAGACAGACACAGACGAAAATTTAAAAAATTTATTTTTTCATATAAATACCGTATATGCTTTTAAATTCATTTAGTAAAAAGCTTTTAATTTCAAATTACAAACAGACACTTCATTTTTATTTATATGTATAGATTACAATTACAAATTATGAAACATTTTAATAGTTCAAGACATAAATACACTAATTATGCTTACATCACTTTCAGTTATTTAATTAAACGAGTATTTTTTTTCATTGAATGAACTTTTTTTTGTAAATATAACATTTTTTAATGTATCTGAAATTTCAGAGCAAGAAATATCCTTCATATTAAATTTTATAAGTTAAGTGCTGCAGCTAAAGTAGCAACATTAAATCTGGATTTCTCACTTGGCAAAAAAAAAATCATTACCAATTGAAGAAACTCTTTAAACTGCTGCATTAGTTCCATTGCAGCGTAACGTAAATTCAAAAAGAATTTCACATGGAATGTGTTTATTTTTGAAATGGTTACATATTTCCAATCATCTTTTATCAAGTTCCTATGAGGATTTTCCCATTGTTCTAATTTATCAGAACTTTAAATATCTTCTAATTCCTTCAAACAGACAGTTGTCATCGATTTTGATATCAGGCGCTTCTTTCGATAAAAACCCAACACAGTTTTCAAGGAATTGTTGACTGTACCGGCACATGACATGTAATAGTTCGACCTGGCATCTCTGAATACAAATTTTAATAGATTAGTTTAAAGTATTGAAACGGAGGAGACAAGTAAAAGGATACTTTTTGAAGAAGGACAGAACCTATAAAAGAAATGTCATCCTTAAAGGAGGACGATTGGTCACCTTAATAGTACTGAAGTGCATTAACTTTACAAGTTTTTAGCAATTAAATTGCAAGTCAATCTTTAATTTAGCTATTAAAACAATAATATAGATGTATGCTCTAAACTTAAAGCAATTCTCATTGATTTCGAAAGTAATAACTGAATTCTGTGATTCACATATTATTTTTAATTTGTTTAAAAAGTTCGTGTGTTCTAAATATCTTATGGAATGTTTAATTATATTTGTTCGATACATAAACAATTCAGTGCCTTCCAGAATTATGATAACTTCAATATTCGTGAATAAAACCATTTCAGTGTAAACGAGTAAATATCTCAAATTATTTTATGATATCAAATCTACTAGATAGATTCCTGAGATATAAAAAAAGAATAATTAAAATATGCTTGGTTTAAATAATAGAAAATTGATTTGTTTTTATTTTAACTCTTTCGAATTGCTGTGGCAATTATAGTTCCGTTGTTTTCTTTCATAATGCATTTGAAGTACAAAATTGCAATTTTTTAACTCATAAATACAGAAAAAAGTATTAAGTTATTTTTTGATTCAATGAAAGGATACGAAAAAAATATTTTTCCTTCAAACTTTGCTTTTCTTGATTCACAATCTATAAATATTATAAAAAGTTACAAACGTCAACAAAATGTGTTTCAATGAATTATTGTTCCAAAAGTTGAGTAGAAGGTATATTTTGCAAAAATTATTCACATGTATCTGTAAACAAGGTTCACAGCGCTTCTCTGACCAGTGCTATTGATTTGATAACATATGTTTAAAGCACTAAAACTATAAGAGGCTTCTTTTGGTTTACATGTAAGTTCGACGGCCATATTTTGTTAAATATCATCGATCGTCAAAATCTTTGACTTTCATGAAACCCTCAATATCCCTCATACAATGATTCAATATCTAGTTCAAACACCAGTAAAAGTATTTAATGACATTTTTGTTCACTTTTCAAGCTGGTGAAACAAAATAACCTATTGACGAGTTGATCCATATTATTTTTTGCAAAGTCACTGCACTATGTTCCACTTCTAACTTAAACACAGTATAATAAAACATCTGAACTAAAAAATGCTTGTCTAAGCTACTAACGATATACTCCGTGGCATAATGGAGAATATTAGGGACCTCCTGTAAAGTCAGGTTCTGGGCTCCAAGCCGGATCTTAAAAAGGGTGCATACTTGATGTCAGTCAGGCCTTGGGCTGCCCTAGAATCCTGGGGTGCTCCGCGATGCCAGAATTTCGGGGGTGTACTTTACGCCACCAGACATACAGTTGTATGGATTGCATGGGAACTTTACTGCGCGTATAAAAATTTTACTAGGTAGTGTACAAAGGTCATTACCAAGCTTTTTGATCGTAGGTTGTATTTGTGCAATGAAAGATACGTAACAAAATTTTTTGAAACTTTTGTAATATGGAAAGATAACAATTTGATAGCTGTGTGTAAAGTAGCCTTCCTACGTAAAATTATGTTGTTTCTTTGCAAAAAATTTTCAGAAGAGGTCCTACTTCATCTTTAAAAGATAAATTCATGCACACAAAATGCAATTCAGAGTATTTAAGTATTTAATGTATACTAATATTTGAAAAATGTTAAAAATTTAAAGCATTTTAGTCATGGTACCGGTAATATTGTTATACATTAGTTATCCTTGAATGAAGACTTAAGAAGAAATTTTACTCTAAACACAAAATAATTTCTTAAAAACCAATTTTATTTTTCTCCCTTACCACCCTCAAATATTAAAATTCATGTCTTAAAAATGCCTCCTTAATTCAAGACCCGTCAAACTTTAGATACTATCGACTGAACACAGCTGAGAAATTCATCCGTTGATTAGAGATGCATTAGCATTTGGTTGTAACCACGATATTCGAATTTAATATTTATGATCCAATTTCTTCTTCGGCAATGGCTCGCTAATTTACTCTCCTTTAATGCATTACTGTTGGGCACCTTCCATCTCTTTCCTTTGTTAGTCCCTGGGACATCTCGGAAGGTGTCACGCGTAAAATCGAATAATCATTATTGGGGGGGAGACCCATGTGGGTTTGTAAGTATGTGTGATGAATGGGGGAACCGTTGGCGTGCCTCGAGGGAGAATTGGAATTTGCAGCGTGCTGAAAAGTTGGTCAATGGAATTGAAACTAATGAACATGTGCATTAGAAATGAATTACATTAACTTTACACGTGGCGAATGAATTTAAAGTTAACTTTATTGGAGTGAAATCAAAATGGGAAATGGAATATGACGGACTTTTAATTACATACTTAGAGGTTTGTGTGTATGCTTCGATGGGTATGGGAAGTTTTGTATGGGTGGTGAAATTACTGAATGAATAACTTGGTATATTTGGTTGAGTGAAATCGCCTTGAGGGAATTTGAGAAGTATTTTCAGTTTCTGAAATTCTTTAGAAACTTTAAAGACGATGGGAAGGGTTTTAAATTGCACACTGGTGGCTAGGTACATACATCTGAGGAAGTGGAATATGTTAAATAAATTATTCAATGTTATATTCTATGAAATAATGTATCAATAATGCAACGTTTAATCTAATGAAGTCAATTTGTAGAGGAAAAGTAGTATAACTGAAATTATTAAAACTGTTTTGAATTTTCTCAGACATTTTTAAGAAATATTCAACTGTATAAATTACGATGATGAGGTTTCGAATATAAAAATACATGTGAGATGAATAATTTTTCAAACTATAATACTCTATAAATTAAACTATATTAATATTAATTTCAATAAATTAATTGCAAGCAATAAAATAACTCAATATATTACTAAATTATAGCTATTAACATATTTGATGAATAAATGTACCAAACGAAAATTATAATACATACTATGTATTAGTTGATTTAGCAATATAATTGCCTCCTAGCTGAAAAAATTTTCTGAGATTTCTGTTTTTATATAAATCCTTTTATTTCAGCTATTCATGTCTCGTACTTTATTCTCCGGAACAACTATTTATTTACTCTTAGTTACATAGAAAGTACATAATTTGAATTTACTGCTTGATATGTTATGTAGTAAAGCTAACTATTACAGGCTACAGCGTATTTATATGCAAATGGCTTTACTGCTGGAATCTAAAGTTGTTTCTAATGCAAATATTGTTTCCACTGCGCCGAAAGTTATGTATACATTCAAGTCGCTTTTAGTATGCAAATTAAAGTCGGAAGAGTTTCAGCAATCATCTCTGAGTAAATGAAATTATCGATTTTAAAAATTGAGATATTATGCAGAATGCATCTTCGCGGCTAATCCAACATTAGATGAGTATTTCCGATGGCAAACGAGTTATTATAAATATGTTTTATAAATAGCAAAATAAGAGTAATGCAGAAAAGACTATACAAAGAATTTATAATATCTTAAAGAACACATTTAAGTAATTGGATATTTAGTTGGATCAAATCAGTTTATCTGAAAGTGAAAAAGACTATGACCTTGTTTTCTAATAACATTTGGGAGAATATACTGTTTCGTAAAAAAATATTTCTTTTCCTAATCAACTTAGAAATGAATTTTAAATCAAGGAACCAGGACATCATATACATTGAAAAAATCGATTTTTCAATTTTAGTATTAAAAAATAGTGCATATTTTTCTGAATGTAAAAATGCAAAACACTTATATGTTCGTTGAAAAAATAACCTTAAAATAAGAAACAAGTAATTGATAAAAATGTAAACAAACGTTTACCAATGTTTAGTTTTTTCAATTTTTTTTCAAGGTATAATTTTTTGCTTTTAGATACACTTTAAAAATATTGCACTATATGTTTTAAAATTTTTTTGTTTTTCAGAATACCTGTGCATATTGTGAACTTATTTTTTTAGAAGTAGTGCATAGCTTCTTAAAAATATAGTTTTATGTATGAAAAAGGGGGGGAAATAGAAATTTTCATAATTATAAAGTTTTATAATTAAAAAGAACAATTCTCATTTACTAAAAATAGGCTCACTGTATTTTTCGTATTGTTTTATATATGTGCAGAAATATTTTACACTTTTAAGATAGACTTTTTTTAAAAAATCGTAACTAAACAAAAGCATGTATTATGAGATCTCAAAACTTATGCCCAACTTAAATTAAACAGAATTTTTTTTAACTAAAAAATTATTTTTATATTTTTACAGAATGATTAAAATATCTTTATTAATATTACAAAAAATCTAAACTCTATTGGAAAATTTTAAAAATATATGTCCCATAAACAATGAGTCTTATTTTCAGTATTTTGCTCTTCCTAGCATGTCCTGGTACACTTATTTCTTTAAACACTTTATTTCTGCTGATTAATTATAGATGGTTGTAATGTAAATAGTTTTATTTTGTCATTTTTGAATTTGAATCTAAAACTAATTAAATTAGACATTAAATTTTGAAAAGTCTAACTATGTGTAAATTAACTGATTGTTTCGAATTAAAGTCGTTCAATAGATGTTCACAAGAGATATTAGGGGTTTGGGGCACCCCAAGTCCCCATAATAACTATAGAACAATGGTCAAATGAATCAGTTACGGTTAAGCGACGTTTCTGGTTGTAAGAGTTAAATCCACAAAACCATTTAATATCCAAAATCTATTCTGTAAATTTTAACATTGTCAAAAGACTATATTTCATAGCTTAAGAAGACCATTAGTAGTAACGCCTTAAGGCTTGGGACAACTGGACCTGGACCTCGTCTCATTCTCGACTCTGCTTCAGCAAGATCTTGATCCTTTTAATTTTAACCTTTAAATTTTATTCATGAATATATTCTTCGAAAATTGGGAATTTTGAGTTATATTCAAATCAGTAAAAGTGGCAATAATGCATTATTATAACAAGTTCATCCTCCGAGTCTAGGCCTAGCCCCGCCCCTCATTCACCTCATTTAGTCATAAGGAGGCAGTTGATCGAAATTGGTTTGTGTCTATGTTTGAGAGTCACACCCAGTAATTTGTCAAGTATTACCGTTTGCACGAGTATTTGACAATTTATGCTATATACAGCCTACTTTTGCATAGGAGCTCAGGTCTCCCTTCAAGAAGTGTTAAGACGTTACAGAACATTAGTTATCTAATACTGGACCCAGTGCTGGTTTATCCATTGGGCGATTGGGGCGGGTGCCCAGGGACCTGGATAAGCTGGACTTAACTAGATTTTCTGGTTATAAATTTAAATTTTCCAGGGCCAAGGGAGCCTGTAGATCTTCTGCGCCCAGGGCGCAAAATGAGCTTAAATCGGCACTGACTAGACCTCAGGAGTTGTATACAGTGCCAATCATATGTAATGCTCATTTATTTTTTTTAGTTTTAAACGGGACATCTAATTTAGGTACTAGTATGTATATTCAAGAAAACTCAGATTTATTTGTAATTTATATTCATTCAAAGAAAGAATTGGAATGAACACATGGAAATGAATAGCTTATTTTACATATTTTTTTTTCTTTTGAAGAACAAAGTTTTTTATGTATATTTGGTATTGATATCAAGTAAGAATGACATTCTTAGCAAAAAATATTCTAAAATTTACTTTGGTTTTATTAAAAACTTAACTAGCAGGCTTTTCTTGACAGATTGGATTGATATTTATTTTAACTCCATGTTTCTAATTATTTAAAGTTTCCTTTGTGTGAATTTAACTTGAAACTTAATAATAGTCACCTAAATATTAATTTTAAAAAAATCTAGTAATCGAATATAAATTGCCCGATAAATGCACAAATCTAATAAATGTAAACATGTAATTAAACCACAACTTTCCTGTATTTGTACAGTACACTACAGAAAAACATTTCACAAGTTTCTATTCTTAGAAAACATAAACTTTCCATTCCTATATTTTGCAAAGGTATTTAAATACTAGAAAATTATTATATCAAAAGTAGATTTGAATCAGAGCTTAGTTTTAAAATTAAAAAAATCCTAAATTTAGATTCAGTTACGTAATATAAGTGATTTTGATGACATGAAGTTTAAAAAGGAGGCAATAACACGTTCGCTACTCTTTATAATTACCTTAACTGTGACTGTGTACGCTATGTTTTTTACCCCAACTGCGGCTTTGCAGCCCGACGGACTGCGGCAATATTATTATAAATAGGAAACGCATGTCTTTGTTCCCCAATATTAAAAGACAACAGCAGTTTGAAACTTTTAAGTTCTGAACATTCGCAGCAACTTCAAATATGCTATTTGTTTTTCAACCAGTATTTTACAATAAGAAATTAAATGTGAGCTCACTGTAAATATTTTTTATAATTAAATAATTGTATTAGCTCCATCTCTGGATTTTATTCAAACCGCAAGCCAACGCATAGTTAGTAAGTAACATTTTTTGAAGAATAGCAACTTTTTAGCTCATAGCTATTTAAATATTTAATTAATTTTTGAAAAATTAAATTAGAAAACCTCACATTAATCGATCCAATGCATTAACACTAATTAAGATTTTTTCTCACGAAAATCAACATTCTTATTAACTAATCTTATTTCCTGCTCTTCCTTACCTACTTTAGATAATGAAACACTCACAGGAGCCAGAATATTCAAATTTTCTAATGAACAAACCATCCTCCTCTGCTCCAGCTGTACTATAACCATTATAATTACCACCATTCCATCTTTTCCTTATTGCCTGCTATCACTTCATTTTTACCTAACTTATTTTATTATAATATTCAATCACTAGACTCTTCGATATAATCTGCGGCTCTTCGCACAGCGCAAACAGCCGCTCCCAAAAGAAATATCTATCATATTAATCAGGCGCTAATTTGAAAGTCCACCTTATTGCTATTCGCGGCTAGTTTTGATGAAAGCATCGTTCCCAGCTTATATCGCGACTAGCTGCAGTCATAAATTGTTGAGCATTGCCCTCTGGCAGTATCCATGGCCATTCAATTAAATCCTCTCCAATGTAATGGAATTTGTGCTAACTATATTTAATTACGAGCTATCTTGATTCTCGCCAGAAACGAAAAGGGCTGAGTCGAAAACTTACTTCATTTTCTTCTCCACCTTTTTTTTTTTTCTTTGTCCCTACTTCCCAGCAACGTTAAGGTGGTGAAAGGAAATTACTCAGTTATATTAATACAAGAGTTGCAAGTAAAAAAAAACGAGTTAAATTCGTTAGTTTGAGAAATGCAGCTAGATTAGGAAAGAAGGGAGAAAATATTGAAGTAAAAATAAAAAAACGTTCTTAGAACAAACAAAAAAAAAGGGAAAAAGAAGCTGTATACATATATATAAAGATAAAAAAGAGAGAAGAAGGTAGTAAAAAAAGAAGAAAATGCGAAAATGACTTTGTGAGTCTGTAATAGGTTGTGTGGGAATTTAATTAATGTGTTGGAAGTAAAAATTGTGAAAATATCGTTACGGCAAGAGGGAAAACCCCATCGAAAAAGTAATGTTGTATAACAGCAGGTTGGAAGAAGGGGTTTTTAATGTTACGGCTCGGTAGAGTCGGTCGTTTACTGAGTGAGCTCTGAAAAATTAGCGTATTAGCGCCGCTCCCTAATAATTGACTGTGGTCTTGTTAAAGGGAGTCTTTTCTCCAAAGCTAGCGTTAAATGACTTGTGGCATATGGATATGCGCTGTAGCGTTTCCCTTCGAATGAGGGAAAGAAAGTTTTTCTGCATGCCTTACGATATCTTATACTGTAATACGAACCAGGCGCATTTAAAAAATAATCAATTATATACAGGAGTTCAGCCATCGGATTTGCTTAATGGGGTTAGAGCAACACCAGATGCAATTTCTGAATTTCTTTTCTTTTTGAGGAATCAATTACTATTATTGCGCTTTATAAATATGTATACCTTTGCTTACCTGGGTATTAATTCGGATAATTTATTTCTGTTTTCTTTTCTTCTAAGAATGCGCTAAGCAAATGCGAGAAAAAATTTATTACAATTCATATCAGTTTCCAGGTAATCAAAGATTAAAGACCTGTTAAATGAAAAGGAATAAAGTAGGGCAGTGGTTCTCAAACTTCCGATCGCCACGGCCCCCTATTATTTATCAGTGAGATATTGTCCCCCCCCCCTAAAAACATTTTGAACATCTCTCCCCCCTACTTAATATTCTTGATCAAAACACAAGTTCTGGAAAAGCTTTTTTCCATCTTGGATAATTTAGTGATCTCTCAGCCTTTCATCCATTCAGTGGGTCGATAAAATGAGTACCAAGCTTGCTTGGGGGCTAGAACACTTGGGATTTCGCTTCCGATTGACCACCTGATCGAGACATCTGCTCATGCACCTCAGCGCCCAATAGTTGCGTATACTGAGATGAACACAGTTGGTCCATGAGCTCATGAGCTTTTGTGCTACCGAGTTTAATTATGAGTTTAATTTAGTGATCTAGTCTAGTGTGGCACATCTTTAAATTCTTCCACGAGGCCTTTCCGAGTCTATAAATGAGGAGAGTTTCAACATAACATGAGGCTCCGCAAACCTCTAGAGAGGCACTGTGGACCCAGGGATCTGCGGACCACAGTTTAAGAACCACTGAAGAAGGTGAAAGGGCCAAAATGACGCAAATTCTATGAAATGAAAACTTTCTGTGACACTCATCTAATCTTTGAGATTGTTGAGTTAAGAAATGTGCCTCTTAATCTCAAACTAGTTTTAATAACATATGCTTAGTTGTTTTCTAAAAAAATAAAGCTAATTTGATATTTTAAACAACCAACGTGATTCTTTGCATTTCAGTCTATGATCTTGCTAGCTCTATTCCTATGATTGCACATTTTACCATATTACAGAATTTTTTAATGAGTTTAATAAGGAAACATGAGAGAGAGAGAATTTCAAAGTATATTTTTTCAGTTATTAGCTTAAGGTGTTTTCTTTTAACTAATTATGCTATTTCAATAAAAAAAGTAAATTATAACAAAGAAGGAAAATAGTTCAAAACATGCCTGAAAAGATAGTTAATTCTTTGTTCTGGAAAGGACCAGCTTTATGCAGGAATGTAGTTTCAAGTAAATATCAAGGCTTAAAGATTTCTACAGGATTTACTGCTATTCATCTAAGAAACTTGAAGAAGAGGTAGAAAACATGCTGAGGAATCATTGTCACGTATGAAATATGGTATGAATGCCTTCTTCACCTATTGGTATTATTATGCGTATAACATCTGCGTCACATCGATTGCCAGACATTCACATAGGAACCGAATACTTAGCAGCAGTTAGTTGGTTCAGGCTCAAGTCCAAACGTACTAGAACAGGCGTATTCTTTTCTCCGGCTGGGCCACATACAGATGGGTGACAAAATAACACGAACACCCGTGAAAAAGGCATGACCCATTTCAAAGACGCACAACGCGCATGTCAGTTAGCGTTGCAGTCCGCCGCCTAGCGGATTCGAAATGTAAAGTATCAGTCGCTCAACAGCTGCGATAGGTGTTGCACGCGTCAATTGTAATTTCTGAAAAACGCAATAATGACGGACTTGTCAGAGTTCGAAAAAGGTATGATTGCTGGAATGAGGTGCGCTGGTTGCTCGGTGACGAAAACAGCCATTTATTTGGGGCGTGCAAGGAGTACTGTATCTGCCGTTGTGACAGCATACAAGAAATGTGGGAATGTGACATCTGGCAAGCACAACAGTGGACGGAAAAGAAAGCTTACCGACAGGGATAAAAGAGTCTTAACCCACATAGTGGCCCGCAAGCGTAAGCAATCGCTATACCAGATAACGTCTGAGGTGAATAGTCATCTTCGTAACCCTATTTCAGCAAGAACCGTCCAAAGGGAACTTCATGCTTCGAACTTGTATGGAAGAGTTGGAATTCGTAAACCATTGGTAGCAGCACGTCATGCTTTACAGCGACAGGGTGGTGTAGAACACACAGACAGTGGACCCCACAACAGTGGCAACAAGTCATCTGGTCGGATGAATCGACGTTCACCCTATTCCAAACCACCGGACGCGTTTATGTGTGGAGAACGCCCAAAGAAGCATTTGCTCCTGAATGCTTCGTGCCGACTGTTAAGCATGGAGGTGGGTCCCTTATGGTATGGGGGGGCGATATCTTGGCGTGGTCTTGGGCCACTTGTTATTCTGCATGGCAAGGTTAAAGCTGCCCACTATGTCAATATCCTGGGGGATCAGGTGCATCCATTTGCCCAGACTTCATTTCCCGGAGAATGCCCACTTTATCAAGACGACAACGCTCCTATCCACACTGCTAAAATCGTGCAAGAATGTTTTGCAGAGCATGAGGGGGAAGTAGGTCATCTTGATTGGCCCCCTCAGTCACCTGATTTAAATATTATTGAACATTTGTGGCGATATTTGGAGTCAAAACTACGTGCTCGATTCCCTCCACCATCTACGATTTCGGCATTAGAGACTGCTCTCCACGAAGAATGGCTTCATATTCCATTACAAGTTGTTCATGACCTCTATGCGTCCATCCCACGTCGCATACAGTCTGTAATTCAGTCAAAGGGGGGTCCAACTCCCTATTAATAAAGCTTTTCTCCTCCTTCACAGGTGTTCGTATTATTTTGTCACCCATCTGTATATATAATAGGTATTTCATGCGGGCCGCAACATGAGAATAATTGGACAAAATACTAGGACACAAAAGCAACATCGAACAAAGTAAAATTGATCAAAATATTAAAATTCACCTTTTTGGCTTTTATTTTAATACTATTCCAGTGGCGTAACGGAGAACATTTGAGCCCCCTTGCAAAGTCAGGTTTTGGGCCCCCACGTTGAATTTTACAAAGGGTAGGCACTTGTGTCAGTCAGGTTTTGGGCCCCTTACAACCCTGTCCCCCCCGCGATGCGGGGGTTGCGGGGTTGTACGTTACGCCACTGTACTATTCTATCAAGAACACAAACAAAAATATTTACTTTTTCACATTTTTACTGAGTTATAGGGTAGTTTGGATTCCTTTTCTCCATCACCAAGCTTCTTGTTTACATTCTACTATCAAAAAAAGCAAATTGATATATTTTATTGCTTCATTGATAGTATATTCCACTAAATGTTTAATACTTTGTTAAGGTATCCGACTACCCTAAAATCATGATTTTTTAAAAAAATGAACAAATTGTTTTATTTTATTTTATAGGTCATCTTATTAGCTTCATAAAAATACCAAGGTTTTTATTTTCCGTTCACTAGAACAACCCCCAGGTGTTTTAGTAAAAGCAGATGCTATAATTTTACATAAGATATCAAACTATAAAATGCGATTTACTAAAAATGTGTTTTTCCCCAAAAAAACTCAAACGGGGACAGCGGTTGCTCAAAAAGTTTTCAAAATAATTTGCTGAAATTTTGTGTGTATGTTCTGTATAATAGCAGAAGTGTTTTAACCTGTAGATTTATCAATCACTGTTTTAATACAAAATTTACAGTTCTTTATGGGAATACAAACACTGTTTTCTTAAGCAATTTCATATAACAGCTAAGATAAGGTGCTGCAGTTTTTGTAAATATTAAAACATCTCACATCCTGAAGGTCACTTCAAAGAGGAATATCAAAGTAATACATCAAAATTGAAAAATTGAGAGTTTGTTCATTTACTATTTGTACAGAGCGGGCCCCGTTTATGCAATATTTTGTCAATTTTTACCCATTTGTTCCCATTTTAGTAGTAATAATTTATTTTTCAATTTATAATTTTAGTCTTATTTTCTTAAAAAATGTGCTAAAGAAATCTAAAAACTCCCAAAAAATCCCCATATATCCATTATTTAAAAAAAAGTTGTCGCAAGTAGTCGGATACCTTAAATTAGCGTTTTTCAAACTGTGGGGAGTGCCCCCTTGCGGGCGTGATAACCCTACGTCGGGGGGGCGAGCATACCAAAAAGTTGAAAATAAAAGATTACATAAAAATTTACTTAAAAGAATTTGCTGAAAGGAAACAAAACAAAATACATTCTGACATATTCTCACTGATATAATACACTTATAAATAAGTATCTGTATTTGCACAATGTATTAATTAATTTATTTTTCTAAGTTAAAAACAGGTTTAATAATTGCTAGTGACTTCCATGGGATTATGTCATAGGCAAAATTATATACAAAATTTAATACTAATCTTGATAATTTGTACGGTTTATAATTAAAGTAGTATTGTAGCTTTACAGGGAAGCACATTATTATTGAATTCAATATATTGTTATTGTATGGAGGGGGAAATCTTTATTATTGTGAACGAAGCAAACGTTGGAAGTTTGAGAAGCACTGTGTTAAATAATTGAATATTTTAGTGCCATGGCCAGGTCACTCAGAAAAAGCCGATGCGTCACATACAGCCCGCAGGTTTGAGTATTACTGAACTAAAGTCTCGTAAGCAATGACCTTCAAAGCAATTCCTCTTCCCTCCAAAAATATCTAGGGAAGAGAAATCAAGTGACCTGGAAGGAGAGGGGGATACCCGAGAAATTACTATGTGTAATCAATTTGTACAAAATTAACTTGTTAAAAATTAACATAAAAACCTCTGTGAAAACCATACATAGCATGGATAGTCTCTAAACTGCAATAAAGTGATTTTTTTGAAGATTAAAATGGCTTAAGACCTCTTTGTACAGAGCTCACAATACAGTTGTGTAAGTTGATCGAGTTACAGCAGCAAGGACTTCCATACTGGAGCCGATATTTCTTTTTATAATATCGAACTGAATGCTGTTTGTGTTGCTCTCAATCCTCATCACCCTTCATCGGATCACATGCTATGAAGGAACCCTGATAAAGAAAGAATCTAATGTAAATGAGCAAACATTTAGTGGTTTGTTAGAAGAACAATCGTGCAGAAGCAAGTTCATTTCATTATGTGAATTTCGATCAGCTTGGCATTCTTAGAACTATTCATGATGTCATTGTCCATCAAATAACCAAGAACCCACCTAGTCAATGTAATCAAGTGCTTGCATGTTCTGACCTTGAAAGATTAGTGCAGCGTCTCTTATCTATTTCAGACCATGCTTTTCTGAGAGAATATGAATCCTTTTTCCTCCAAGTTTGTACGTGGAGTTTCGGAAGACCATGCATATATACGAGGTGTGACAAAAATAAGGAGACTGGTCCAATAAATAACTGCACATGCAGAATCAGTTATCTGTGACATTATAACCTTCAAAGTAGTTCCCTTCAGCATCCACACACTTCTACATTCGGTGTTAACATTGCTGGTAACAGTTCTGGAACGAGGGTTTTGGAAGACTCTTCAGGAGGTTTTCCGTTTTTGCCTGAACCTCTTCAAATGAGGTAAAATGGGTTTTCTTTAAACAAGATTTAATTGTAGGAAATAAAAAAAAGTATCATGTCAAATTACATGAATAAGGAGGGTGCCTCATCGCACTTATATTTCTGCGGATCAGAAACTGATTAACAAATAAAGCCGTATGAACGGGTGTTTTGTTTTGGTGCAAAAGCAATCAATCACTCTCCAATTCTGGCCTTTTTATCCTAAATTTTTCAAGAAGTCTTTTAGTACTTCAATGTAGTTGTGTTGATTAATAGTCTGACCACTGATGTGAAGGGAAACTCACTCATATCACGGATTTTGGAAATGTTTTGTTCCTTTTTTTCTTACCTTGGCCGCCCAGCACGTTCAATGTCTTCCTCACTGTCCCTTCCCCCTGGAAACCGCTTATGCCATTCAAACACATGTACACGACATAAAAGTGTCATCTCCATTAGCCTCGGTTAATATTTGAAAGGTTTTTGTGGCTGATTTCTTAAGTTTCACTAGAAACTTGATGTCGATTCGACATTTTTCCAGCAGAATGCAGCTGTACATGTTCATTCAATGACTCAGTACTCTCACCTGACAGGATCGGTTAATGCTAAACTGGCCACAAGGATATAGAATAAGTGTGGGATGACGTCATGAAAACAGTTGTTGCTAACTCAACTCGACTCGTTTTTTAAGCTATACACTTAGTCTCTTTTTTGTCACACCTTATATTACATAACTTTCCAGATCGTGATGGCCGAGTGGTCAAGTTATCGGATCGTGACTGCCCTTGTCACGAGTTTGAGCCCAGTACCACTAAAGACCCGCCGTGTACGGGAGCGATGCATGTTAAATCTGTCAAGAGCTCAAACGTCCTTCCGTTGGTGTGGTAGTTAGGAGAGGAGACGGGGGTGCCAGCTCAGGTGTCGTCCACGTGTTACTTGACCATGGTTCAAAATTACGTTCTCCGTCGCCAAATACCATCGTGTAGCTGAACAGTGCGACGTTAATATTCTCTCACTACACAACTTTCCAAAATGTAAATTGATTACGCAGTTCGTAAGAATTCGAAAGAATAATGATAATTGTAAAAATACTAAAATAGAAAAGATAATACAGAGAGATAAATGTGAAATATCATTTATAAATTCTGTCATAACATTTATTATCGATATAAAATAAGGATCTCATCAGGTTTTGATGAATTTTTTTTAAAGAGAGAGTGAAAAGTACTTTTAAATACAATTTTTTATTTTTAGGAATATGTTGATATCCTGCCTCAGAAATTGACTTAACTTAGTGAATTATAATATGTATTTAATCAATTATCGATTTATTGTAATTTCTGAAAATTAATAATTTTACTTTTTGTTAGAGAAATTAGTTTTAAGTATCAATAATATTTATCAATGCATAACGGTTTTAGAAGTTTATATTTATGAATATGTTTACATATAATGTATAGTGAATTATTCAGAAATATTTGCTGAAATTTAACTATTTATTACTATTCAAGTGTTTTTATTTGTTTTTTAGGGTTAAATGACAACTAATTAGGCATTGAACTTAACTTACTAATACGAAAACTTTTATGGAGTTGTACTAGTGAAATACTGAAAGCTTAGAATTCTCTTTCTCTCAGTTGTTTGTCAATTGCTATTCAATAACGATATTTCTATATAAAATCCACTTTTTTCCAATTGTAACAAAGTGGCAACAATTTACCACTTTTTATGTAAAACAATAGAAAAATTAATAAATATTTTTTTTGGTGTTTTATATATTGTTTTCAATTTATTAATAATGATCTGATTAAATAATATATAATAAAAATGGTTTAAATTAGTTAAGCGCATTATTTCGTGAATTCATAAACTTCAAATAATTAAGACAAAGAAATTAATTTATTTATTTAATAAGGTAAACCATTGACGTAAATTAACTTAATGGTGGGTATTATAAGACATACTTTTTGATTTATACCGGTTTATTTTCCAGAACTTTAGAATTGCAATTATAAACTTATTTTAAATTATGCAACGTTTAATATTTCCTTCCTGTGTGTTTTCCAGGTTTAATAGAAACCGTACAAATAAATGAAATTGTTCTGCGAAATTTTAACAAATTGTTCGTCTAGAAAAATGTTTTCTAGAAGCTTTTGCATATAACTAATTGAAATCTGAGAAGTAAAACTTCTGTGAAGTTATATCTTCTATGCAAAGAGAGAAAATTAAAATCTACAAGTTAGTCTTACAGATTTTATATATAATTAAATACACGTTTAGGTTTCAAAATCAAAAGAATATTTAGTATTTCAAATTTTTAAAGTTATGCTTTCAAGTTTCTCGAAAGAAAACATATGAAAGATAATTATTCGCTTAGTAGGTATTATTTTTTTTCAAATATAATAATTTAAAATGAAACTGCATTTTAAGCATTGAACTAAGGTAACTTATTCGTTGATATGCTGTAAAGCTAATTTAGGAAAGTAATTCATTACAAACGCGGTTATAGAATACAAAGTTTCCTGCTTCACAGAATTTAAAATAAAATAAAAAAAATTGACTTTTTATATAAATATTTCAAATTTGAAAGAGAAAGATCATGTGCTCATTTCTTTTTTATTAGTGATATTATTTTACATTTGTTAGATATAGTATAGTTGAAAAAGATTTTATTTATTTAAATTTAAAATTTTTTTAATGTTAACTGGTAATTCTAATGTTAATATTTTAAAGCTGTTAAAAAATACACTGGTATGGCCAGTGTTATTTTCCATTATTATAGTTAGGAATAGAGCCACAGCATACATATATAATGTGCAAAAGTTTCCATGGAAGCGGAATGCGCTCTTTTTGCAACACTTATGCACATTTCTGCACTGTTCATGTTGGTCATGCAGCGGTAGTGATAACAGATATCAGGCAATTGGCGTGTGCAGTGAGTTGTCATTAGATGTGAACATGGAAAGCATGAAGTTCGAATTGTGAAATTGGGGATAGATGACCTACATGCTTCATTTAGAGGATTTTTCTCTTGGGAGTATAAGAAGAAATATGAAAGATGAGTACAAACATATATATCAAATGTTGTTGTTCAGTTAAGCATCGCACACTGGATGTTTTCTAAGTGGAATGTGCAGTAAGAGCACAATGTTAAATTATGCTAGGTGTACGACATTGAAGATCGATAGCATTAATTCAGCAAAATGTAGCAAAGGTAGGACAGCTGGTCAACTGGCGGATCAAATTCGTTAATCCACAGGAACTCAAATATCTTGGAAATCTGACCGGATGTTCAACAGACAACTCAGTCTATCTTTTGGTTCTAAATGTAAATTAATACGGGGAAAAGTTGGCATGGCTTATTGCTGCAATAATATTGTGAAAAGGTATCAACACGCGATGAGGTGTAAGGAGGGAGAAGCCAGAAGGAGTTTTATATACTTGATCAAGGGTCCATTTTTTACGTTGTTTGAAAGTTGAGTTCATTATTTGCAGTCATGAGTTTGGTCAACTGCTAATACCCTCCTCGTATTTTTATATTGAATCATTATGAATGAATGCACTGTTAATACCATTATTTATCTTATAGTTTAAAATCACCCGTAGAGTTTAATTTGCATGCTCTGTCTTCCTTCTCCTTAAGTTTTGTCCATTAGAGTGTATACATCAGTACTTTTTTGTAAATACGTACTGATGTCTAAAATTAAATTTATAAGCATACAAAATCATAATATATTGAAAAAAATATATAATTTAATGGACGGGTATTTGGTAATCACACTAAAACAATCACTCAAAATAGGAAATCACACAATCAGACAAACAATAAAAACGCAGATCCAAGTAGAGAGATATGCAAATGAGATCTTCATTTATTAAAAAATTAAAAAAGGTCAAATACATCATAACGAAAGGCTGGCAGTATTGATATTGACTATGACTATCTCATGCGGCTCAAACGTTCGGATTACGGGCATGGGCGTTGTCATCCATAGAAACGAATTAGATTCTGACAGAGAGGCTGACTGTGAAGGCTTTTTACGGCCGATGACTAGTGGTGTGTGTTCCCCTCACAAAATGTCACTAGAGAGCCCATAAATCATCAAGCTAGGAATCTCTCTCTTGGACAGAGCAAGATTGAAGTGTCTTGCTATTGAGTGACGATGCGAGATTCAACACACAAAACGATTCTTGAAGAATTTTCATCTAGAGATGCTGTCATCAGTTACTTTGGTGGCAATGCTACCCTTATATGGGGAGGGACATGCTGAATGAATGTAGACCATTGTACATCTTCTCTTACGCCTGTACAGAGGCCGCACTGAGTTATACGGAGGATATTCTCAAATTGTATATGCGGCTTTTCCAAGCAGCTATCTGAAGCCAGTGCATTTTAATAAACGGTAGCGTTTAACCATACGAAGCTGCACGTGCCCATGATTGCCTGGAGAAAGAGGATATTAATCATATGGTAAAGCCTTCTAGGGGGGCAGATCTCAAACCTGTAGAATAATGGTCTCCAACCCCCGGTCCGCAGATCAGACACTACCGGTCCGCCGCTCAATAAATATTAAATTATTTCCCATTTATTTACTGTGGTAAGTTTTTCTTAGGTTTGGGCTACTTTTTATGAAAATCACTTTATATTCATTGTTAAATCACTTTATATTCATTTTTAGTGTAGCTATATTTTATTCTGAAGTCACCATTAAATACAATTAAATTAAAATTATTAAATCAAAACCAACCAAAATATAAGCAATCAACGTCCTTCCCCCTCAGCGGGCCGCGATTAATTTAACAAACGTTGACCGGTCCGCGGCGATAAAAAGGTTGAGGAACACTGCTAGTAGAGGACGCGAAGAAGGAATGATCGAAAAAAGAACTATTGCACACCGTCAACCTCCTCCCAGAACCCTTCAGACGTTAAAATTGTCATTTTAGAAGAATGAGGGTACTCACTATCGATGATCAACATATTCAGTGAGGCTCTTTATTACTCCAGTAAAGTTGAACGAGGTGGTCACATGGCTTTTGGTCAGACCAGTTAATCGTGAAGCGTCCTGTTTTGACTATTGTTGCTTTTATTTGCATATCGCGTTACGTGTACACGTCCAGTAAAAATAATTTTAAAAGAAATTCTGAGTTTGATTCTTTTGTTTAAGATGAAATCTTCCCGAATTAGATATTATACTAATTTTATCAAGGAATGTTAACTTGATTTGCATCACTTTTGAAATATAAAACATTACAATGTGTTCAGATAAGTGTTAACTATGGAAAGAGCTCATGTTAAGAAAAGGAATCAAATCTATTGCAAATTCATTGATGAATAATCGCTACTGAAATTATTTCCTAGTTTCAAAAAGAACATTTACTCGATTGCGCTATACATAAAATCATTTTTTTAAAAAAATATTTATTAATTTATTACAAAAAAAGAAAAAAATGATTTATGAATAAAATATGCTTTAAAAGTCATACAGCTGTATATAATTAAGAAAATTTACATGTTTTACTAGTTCAATTTAATAAATTTCAGGAGTACCATTATGAAAATCATTAGAAACTATTGTTCATTATATTTTAAATCTAATAATAAGTGCTATTTTTTATTGTGAACTGTACACATACGCGACGCATGCCCTTTATATATCTATAACATCAAAAGAATACCTGCCAATCTAGTGCTCATTTTTAAGGTGGAATGGATTTCAAAGGAAAATATGTGATTCTAAAAGCAAGATGTCATTAATGGACTAAAAAAGTCTGGAATTATCTATTAAAATCAAAAAGTGACGACAGTTGTAAAAATTATGCCTGTGCGTTGCCGTCTTAAAATAAAAAAAAACTAATTACAAGACTCATAATTACTTTAATAACGTATTGAAATTCAGATCTCACACAAAAAAATAGTTTGTAGATTCCTTTGTAAATTTAGTACAACAAACAAACGAAATTGTTACAGCAGATTATTAAAAAATCTTTTTTTTTTTTTCGTTTTTATTATTATCAGGGTTGTTTAACATCAAAAATCAAAGTATTCAGATTTCCTAAACAAGGTTGTGCTCACATACTTCGTTATGAAACTTAATTTAATAAAATATATCTATTTTCTAAAACTTTTTAGAACTTGGTAGTTCTGATTATTTTTCAAAGTTTTAATCTATAAAGTTCAAGTTATACTAAGTAAAACACATTTAATATATTGTTTATTTGCCATGCGACTCTTGAATATCCGATTACCCAGGTCTGCAAAAAAAAAAAAACTTTTTAAAATTGTTTTGATTTTATTAACTGATCTTTATTTAGTTATTTGCGCTGATTTCAAAAATGACATGGGTTTTTTCCTATCACGTAAGGCCTGCCTACAAAATAAAGGTAAAATATTTGAAAAAGTACAAAAAACGAAAATTTTGGATATTTTTTTATTATTTTAACAAACTAAAAGAAAGAAAAACAAAGAAAATAGCTTAAATAAGAATAATAGTGATACACATGTGTTGAAAATGCTATTATAAGTCTTTGTAAAAACGTTTTCTTTTCCCATCGAAGCTTCTTTTAGTCTTTTTCGGCTGTGTTCTTGTGAATTTTCCCGTTTTAACGTCCAACAGTAGTCTGCATCATGTTGACATTCCAACGACCTTGGTATCTGTGCTCCATTTCTTTTATATCCTGAGGGAAACGTTCTCCTTGTTCCTCACTTACAGCCCCAAGATTTTCTGGAAAGTAGTCCAGATGTGAGTGGAGGAAATGGACTTTGACACTCATGTTGCAGCCCAATATTTTGTAGTTTTGTAACAATTCAGCAACCAAAGCATTGTAGTTTGGATCTTTTTTTGTTTCCAAAAAAGCCTGTTACAACAAGTTTAAATGAATTCCAGGCATTTTTTTCTTTCATTTCCATTTTAGTGACAAAAGTTTCATCTTTTAAAAGTTAACTTATGTCAGTCCCAACAAAGATGCCCTCTTTCAGCTTAGCATCGGATAGACCAGGAAACTGTTCACAAAGATACTTGAAACACTCTCCTTCTTTGTCTAATGCTTTCAAAAACTGTTTCATTAGCCCCAATTTTATATGAAGTGGTGGAAACAAGATCTTCTTAGGATCTACTAAACTTTGTCTTTCAACATTTTTAACTCCAGGAATAAGAGCCTTTCTGATTGGCCACGTCTGCTTTACGTAGTGTTGTTTCCTGTCATGGCTATCCCATTCACAGAGGAAACATGGAAACCATGTGTAACCACTTTGTTGACCTAGTAACATAGAAATAACTTTCAAATCACCACAAATGGTCCATTTATGGTCAGAGTAGCTGAGTTTATTAATAATAAACTCAAGATTTTCGTAGCATTCTTTCAAATTTACTGAGTGTTCAACAGGCACAGAAGCATATCGGTTACCATTGTGAAGAAGTATAGCTTTCAAACTCCTTTTTGACGAATCGATAAAAAGTCTCCATTCCTCTGGTTCACACATAATTTTGAACATTTCCAAAATTGCAGGTACATCGTTGCTGAAAACTAGGTCCCCCTCTTGCGTAAAAAAGTGACAAATTCCTTTTCTCTAAATCGGTACCACGAAAATGAAACACCGGAGTTTAACAAATGTCTTTCTCTTTAAGTCTAGACCTTAAAACTTCCGCTGTGTCCTTTGGGAGGCCCAGATCTCGTACTAAGTCGTTCAAATCTGATTGAGAGAAAAGTTCAGGGTCATTTGTACCTGGATCGTAGCCATCATCACTGTCGCTGCTAATATGTGATATTTGGTCTAAATCGTCTAAAATATTGTCCAGGGTATCCGGAGGTGAAGGAATAGGCAAGTCAGGTCCATAAGGTACAGGGCGAATAGCCGAACGTATGATGGTTGGGTATGAAATGTCCTTCTTGTTTTTTTAAATTGAAACCTTGCACTGAACAAGGACAAAAATAACAGCCATCACTGCGATTTTTAGGCTCTCTCCAAAGCATGGGTACTGCAAAACGAAATGAATTCTTTTTACCTTTAAACCATTGTCTCAGTTCTTCAACACACACAGAACACACTACATGGGGCGCCCAAGATTTGTCTTGGTCCCCTAATATAATACCAAAGTATGCAAAATACATCTTCTGAACAAAATTAGAAATGTTCGTTTGTTGCTTCTTGACGGTATAAGGCCCACAAATATAACAGAAACAGTTCGGAGAGTTAACACATCCTCTAGAAGCCATTTCTTTTAAAATGCCGTAGCACAAAACTGTTTGATGTTTACACCACAGTGGATAGCTCCACACTGAGTCACTGACTGCAACCAAGGTCACGTCGCACGACGCCTAGCAGCCAGTAGGATTGGGGAGGGGGCAGACAGAATGAGACATATCTCGTTCCAGTAGGAACTGGTATTCCGAGATTAGATTCATTGTCATAGCAAATAAATAGAATAAAACTGTGCTTGTAAATAACATACATTGTTTAGTAACCTATTCACCATAAAAGATCCATAATTCAGACTAAATTCACCAATTATATAGGCTATAATATTGAAAAATCGTACGCATACTGGACCTGAAACCCCTTGAAAATAAGAAAATTTCAGATGAAATTTGTGACTTATCTAAGGGTGATGGATTTTTTTTCACTATTTTTCCCGTAATCAGCACAAAAAATATAGTTAAACCCACTAGTTAAATATACAACAGTTTTTTCATCGCAGACCTGTGTTATTTAAAAAAAAATCTAGAATTCCTAATTTAAAATTTTCGACAGCCATAAACTTTTTTTTGCAAATGAATGAAGTGAAGAATATAATAAAAGGTGGGGAAAACTTAATAAATCTCTTTTACATTAAAATAAAAAAAATTCTCAAGAAAATAAGAGAAATGAAACAAATATCTATTATTTTTACCGGAATATCACAATTTATGAAAGAATAAGCAATTCTCTCTAAATATTTTAATACTCCTGAAATTATATTTATTATTTCAGAAGACCAAATCAATCTGTTTGAAATGGAAGATAACACTACAATTCTTAATTTCTTTGAATGGATCTTAAGATGAAAACGGAATTGATAAATATATTATACATTATACAAAGCAGCAGCAAGACATTTTATTATTTAAATTAAACTACCATCACATTTATTATTTACTTACACACAACATCAATCATTATTTTTAAATATTTCCTCTTTTATTCTAAAAATTCTACTTCAAAATCCCACAAGAATGGAACTCAAACTATTTCATCAAAGAAAATTCTGTAAATATTAACTCTTCGAATGAGTTCATTCGAAGCTGAAATGAAAAGTAGATAGATAGAACACGGGGAAAAAATTGAACGCAAAATTTTACTCTACGTTTTCTCTCCTCCTATGAAAAAACGAGTTTTCATACGAATCCGAATCAATCGCACCGCATGAGGGGGGAATCAAAAGAAGGGGGTGAAAAGGAGGGTAACGTCTTACACTAATGAAACTTCGAACAAGTCATAAATATTTATTTTTCTAATACTCTCCAAATCTCGAAGGATGCTACTTAACTATGCATTACATTCTCTTAGCTTTTCTAATTGAAAATGTTGTCAAGTTAGAGATCAATATATTTGTTGTGAATATTTCATTTCGTCTTGTGTGACGCTCCGTTCCGTCAAAGTAGGAAACCCCTATCATTTTTTTTCTTCTTTACTGGGTTGAACGGGGTGACCTAAGACTGTAGTGTGTTAACTTAATGATTTTCTTTTTTTATTTTGTACTAAGTTTTGGTTTTGTTGTAGCTTTTGGTTTATTTACTCCAATTTCTCCGAATGGACATTCTTTCAGTTATTCTGTATTGTTTTTTTATACAAATTGAAACGTTGTCAATTCGTTAATGCTTTTACAAGGCATCGGTTTTAATTATTAGGATGTTGGATATTTTTTTTTCTGACGGCACGTTGTTTGCATTAAGTTTTGTTTCTCTTTAAACGTATTCTTTGAGTGTGAGTTAAAAGTAACAAATAAATCAGTTGGGAATGGATTTAAATAGCAGCATGTATATAAACATTGAAATTTTTGTTCTAAGGAAGATTCGGTGCATAAATAAAAAAGCAAGCAGTTTAATGATCTTGTAAAAGTTAAGTAAAATTTTATTGTATAAAAGAAAATACATGTTTTTAAACAATGCGCATTTTAATCTTAATTAATATTTATGTGTAAATTAAATACAGTTGATAGTTGTGAACATTAACTATGAATAATATACCGGTTTATATCTGTTGGTTTATGTTATTTTATGTTTTTTGCAGGCTTAGTTATGGCTGTCTTCGTCTAGTGTTAAATAATAGAACCCAAATTTTGAATATTTTTTTAGATGTAAAAGTACTCAAACATTAATATTATAATCTGGCTTTGCTATTTTGTAGAGAGAGAATCGCTTATTTTATCATACTACTCATTTTTATCAGAGTTTACTCCTTTTTCTTTCTTTTATAAAATGTGTTTCGCATTTTTCTCATATACCGTGATGCTAAATGAGCAATCCCTTTAGGTGTTAAAAAGAACAACTAATTTTGAAATTTTATAAATGCTTCAAATGATCGCTTTTCCAAACTAATTGCAAGACATCACAGAACTGTTTAATCACCCAACTTCAAATTTTCTCTTACTGCAGCTATTATCCTGATTTACTATACCTTAATGGCTGCATGTAAGAAATATTCCATGCGAGACCCTCAGACTTACACGTACCATTTCATCCTGGCTACGGAATTAAGAATTTAGAATTAAGTTGTTTTAAAATATAAAGCAATATAATGCAGCAATTAAAAATTATATTTAAAAATTTAAACTTATCAACATTGATACGATTTAATTTTTATCATTTTGTTTTATAACATCAGGTACTTAAAAGTTAAATTTAATAATAATAAAGCTAATTTGATTTATTTATTTTAAATCTAGAGAATGAAATGGTTTTGAAATAAACTACGTTATTCAAAATTTGTGTATTTTTAAATCTTCCTTATTTCAAAATATTCACTTTTAAAAATATAGTTGTATAAATTTTACATAATGAGATTTGACAAGATAAATGTCAGTGGTATGTTAAAGAAGTATTAGTATAAATAAATCTCTATAAGTAAATATTGAGAGTGAAATTTACATACCTGCGTCAATATATTAAATTTGATAAATAACTGAAAGTCGCGTTCCCCACAGAGAATATATAATCCAGTTCCTAAGGATATGATTCCATATAAACCATAAGTGCTAGAAAATTTATTTGCAATTCGTAAAAATATGTAGATTATTAAATCAGGATTTATTAGTTTAACTTTCCATAAAAATGATTAAATTTTTCTCCTATGTTTCACTTATGAAAAACTTATATTCCTACTGTCTTGATACATCAATAATCAATTTAAATATACCTCCTGATTATAAAAAAACTATTTTAAAAATATATTCACATAATTTTCACTGATATTTTTATAATTTAAATTCTTTAAAAGTTGTTTAATATTTTTTTAATTATTTTTTTAATAAATAGCATTATCTGGGATGTATAAAAGAAATATATAAATCATTATATAAATTTCATATACAAATGTTAATATTCTTAATCATTCATATACAGTGAAAATTGTTTAAGAGTAGTCGGTGAAATTGAGGGGAACTAAAAGATTTTCGTGTTAGAGAATATTGCTGAAGAAAAAAAAACGTGATTTTAAGAAAATTAAATTTATTAGAGCACAATTTATTCCCATGGATATGTTTTTATGTATGTATTTAATAAAAATCAATGAAACAAAAACATTCACAAGGACTTAATGAAATTTAATAAAAACTTTTAAGGATTTTGGAAAAGCAAAAAATTTATTTTCTTGAAAAATAACCTGATTTGGGAAGGGGAGGGGGATTTCATTTTAGTATCAGATTGTCCACAAATTCTTCTATGTCATCTATTTTTTTTATTCATTTCATCAATTGAAGGCAGCCTCGTTTCTACGAAACATGTAAAAAAACCACCTCTCTTTCATTTCATTTCTCTCTTAATTCTCGCATGCGTGGCTGTTTTCAGTATTTTGCTCATTCCCAGAAAGGAAATCTTTTCGTTTTAAGAGAAAAAAATGCATAAAAATCCATAGTAGTTTGTTGGTACTGTTGTATTATTTTGTATTAACCGAGATATTTCGTCTTCGGTGTTTTCGTGTTAAGCGAATTTCACTGTAGTTAAAAAACTTCCGAAATAATATTTATATTGTTTAATTCTCTTGTACAATGAATACTCTCTACCAGAGTAGCACTCACAGGAATTTTTCCAGGTGTGGGGGCTCCAGGGTCGAAAGTCCACCATTCTCGTATCATGCTCCATTTGATTTTGTCTATTTTCGGAAACAAAAAAACAGTAGAAAATTAATTATTAAATGAATAATTTGCATTAATTAAAAAAGTTAATTATTAATAACAAACACTTGATTAAATTTTACGTACTGTATACATAGGATTATAATCAATCAGAAAAAAATTAAGGGCTTTGAAGAAGGATCCAGACTTGATGAACCCCCTTGTGTACACCACTGCACTCTTCTCTTGAGTCCTTAATCTATTCCTCAATCCTACTCTTTAATCGAGACATGCGTTGTAGTATCGGTAAACGATGTTAAGAAGGTCGAACTACAACACTTTGTTTTTTAATGTTTAAGCAAATAGTCCGTATAAGAGAATTTTAAAGTACCTGCGTAAAAAATTTTCTTGTTTATAATTTGTTCTTAATCCTATTTCATTGTACTCGTGGCCACGGTAGCCAAGTGGTTATGGTTACGAATTCGTAGCTGGCGTGTCATGAGTTCGAACCGTAATGACACGGTGACACTGAAGACCAGTCGTGTAGGCGTTGGAGTGATGTGATGGTTTAGAGAGGGGGAGATAACTCTGGTATCGTCCACGCCACTTGACCAAAATTTAAAATTGCCACGTTCATTGACAATAGTCCTGTGACGTTTGAGATAAATAAGGGTAAAGCGATATTTATTTATTCAAATATTTTGTTTATTTATGTAACAGCTATTAATTATAGTATATACATTGACGTTATTAAAATATTGCTTAGATCATTAGAGTTCAAATTCTGTTGTTTGTGAGTGGAGGAGATTCCATCCGTCCTCAGTGCAGTTTTCAAACCGTCTTCTCTCTCTGCTCTCTCTGGACTCTCCTGAATGGTAGCAGTCAGCCTCTTTATCTTCGAGTTATATCCAGTTCGTGGGCGGAGCAGGGAGTTTCTCGTGGTGTCAAAGGTTGACGTGGCGGTGTGGAAAGACAAGACCACTCAATATTTTAATGGCAGGTGTTCACAGAGACAGGGTTATCGTATGCACAAAAAAGAAGGCGATTTACATCTGTGTGATAGGAAACGTTACAGCCTTCTTGTTAATTTAGAGAGCAACGTTAAGAAACATCCCCATTGCGTCTCTAAATCAAATAGGACTTTTAATTATATGTTCGCTACTAGAGTCCCCTTAATAGAAGTCATTAAAATTTTTTTATTTAACTATAACTAATTATAACATACAACATTTAAATGTTTGGAAAAACGAAAAAAAATATATAGCACGAAACCCCGTAAGCAATTTTATTTTATTACTGTATGTGTGCTATCACTCAGAGCATTCAATACAGACGTCGAAAAGTAACTCAAAAACTCACAAAACACTCTAAAGAAGTCTTATTCACAGAAACTGAATAATTCACACAGACCTCTTTGAAACGTGTACCACAATGGGGAAATCTATTTTGGATGCGACTTCGTTCAATGAGGATATATTCGTTCAGTAAACATTAAATTCAATGATCAATCTTCCTTCCCACACAGACCTTTTACACAAAGGACTTCAGCTTTTACAGAGTATCAGTTGAGGAATTACATTGACGAAAAGATATAAAGTATAGTATCTTTATCAATAGACTGCATGAAAAAAAGGCTTAGTAAAGTTTGATTAAAAAGTCCGTCCACAAATTAGATAGAGCTGTTCACTGAAGTTTTTCTTGTTTAGTTAGTCTGTGTATTTTGTCAAAGAAAATTTCATTACGGGTAAGTATTGAATAAATCTACATATTTCAATTTTAATTAGTCTTTTGCCTTTAAAAAATTTAAGTCTTTGCTTCACTGTAAAAAATGGAAAGAAAAATAAAATGTAATTTTTATTACGAGCTGTAGTTTTTTAAATCAAAATGATTGCAAAAAAGTTTTAGCTGTGGTGTATATTTATTTAAAAATTCTTTATTTCTATAAAACATAATTTTTCGAGCTGAGGGCTGGGACATTATAATTTTAAATTAGATGCTTAGTTTAAAAATAAATTATTATTTTCATGGTATGAAAGACAATGACTTATTTTTTGTCCGAGACCAGCCATTTTTTCAGTAACATATTTTAATACTTATAGTTAAGAACAATATAAGGTCATATAAAAAAAAGAAATTATGTAAATAACTTTCGAAACTTTTATGACAACCGAATAAACAATGAGTTTTCTTTTAATAGTTCTAACTAAATTAAATTATGCTATCAATTGATTAATTTAATTAACTGAGCATAATGAGGAAAGAAAAAAAAAGAAGCGTAGAAAAAGTTAATAATACGTTGGTCCATGTCTGATCCTGATACAAGCTGCTATCCGACAGGGTATTTACTTGAAGAGTTTGGATGCCCCGCTACGGAACTGAGTGTCATGCACGATCTACTGAGCATGTTAGATTGGTACGATCCAGAGGTGGTCTGAGATGCCTGATCATCAGAGCTCAAGCGTGTCTTATTGAACAGAGATCTGGGAATCCTGTTCACCGGTGGAGATGGTATTAGAGAAGCAAACAGATTACAAAGGCTTATCGCGTACGACCGGCCATTATCCTGCTTAAATGTAGTTCCAGAAGTTCATGACAAAAACGGCAGCACTAAAGGCTGAAGCAGCTTTTGATGCGCCACAATGAGTCTCGGATCACAACCGAAGAATTCCGGTTATCAATTGAAAGAACACCTCATAGCATAATTCCTGGCCGTAGTTACATTGTGGATGACAGTTGGCGTATGCTATTGATCTCCTAGACGTCCCGATTTAAATAACCATGATCCGGTAAGAGTGTCACAATTGCCAACCAAAGGGGTCCTACTATCAAATGAAAGAGCAACTTATAGCATAATTCTGGCCATAAAGTAGCACAGCGTTTGGCAGTTGGGAGTATGCTACTACTCTCCTGGATATCTCGAGACAAGTAACTGCAATCCTGAAAGGGTGGCAGGATTGACAACCAAAGGGGTCTAGCTGCCAAGCGAAAGGGCACCTTATACCATAATTCCTGTCCATCAAGTTGCATAGCGGATGACAGTTGGCAGTATGCTATTGCTCTCCTGGAAGTGACGAGACAAATAACTGCAATCCTGTATGGGTGTCACAATTGTCAACTAAAAGGGTCCAGCTGTCAAGTGAAAGGGCACCTCATAGCATAATTCCTGTCCATCAAGTTGCATAGCGGATGACAAATGGGAGTATGCTATCGCTCTCCTGGAAATGACGAGACAAATAACTGCAATCCTGTAAGGGTGTCATAATTGCCAACTAAAGAGGTCCAGGTGTCAAATGAAAGGGAACATCATATCATAATTCCTGGCCGTCTAGTTGCATAGCGGATGACAGTTGGGAGTATGCTATTGCTCTCCTGGAAGTGACCAGACAAATAACTGTAATCCTGTAAGAGTGTCACATTTTTCAATTAAAGGGGTACAGCTGTCAAGTGAAAGGGCACCTTATAGCATAATTCCTGGCCGTCTAGTTGCATAGCGGATGACAGTTGGGAGCATGATATTGCTCTCCTAGAAGTGACGAGACAAATAACTGCAATCATGTACGGGTGTCACAATTGTCACCTAAAGGGGTCCAGCTGTCAAATGAAAGGGAACCTCATAACATAACTCATGTCGTCAGCTTGCATAGCGGATGACAGTTGGGAGTATGCTATTCTCTCCCGGAAATTCCGAGAGAAGTAACTGCAATCCTGTAAGGGTGTCAGGATTGACAACCAAAGTTGTCCAGCAATCTAATGAAAGAGCACCTAATGCCATAATTCCTGGCCGTCAGGTTGTATGGTTGACGATAATTGTGAGAGAATGTCATTGCTCCCCTGGAAGTCCCCAGACATCACTTCTCTGGTGAACGGGATTCATTGCTGAAAACAATTGTACTTAACTTCCGTGAGATTCTAAGTCGCATCCGCCTGTCAGTACAGAATGGTGAATATTAATCATTAATAATTAAATCTAATATTCTGCAAATTTAAAATTTGCTTAGCTGTATAAGAATAGCTTTTTTCATAATAACATCAGTTGTTATGAAAAATTTCATGTAACAAATAATGAGTAATATCTTTTTATCATCATCTCATTTGATTTACAAAATTCACTATGAATCCAGGAAATTATGATATGATGATTCACTATGGATTCAAGTTGGATACTGTAATTCATATGATGTTTTATATAATCCAAATTTCGGCCATCACTTGTGTGTGAATATCGATATATACTTACTTGTATGTGTATTTTAAGATACTTATACAAATGCGTACCAAAGCATCTAATTTCTTCAGCTAACATTTTTTAAAATTATTTTTTATGCGTAAATATTTTCAGTAAATTACTTCCTATTTAATAACTAGACAATTATTAAAGGTGTTCTAAAAGTAAAATCTTTGAAAATTCAATAAAAATGTGTTTTCAAAGGTTTTTAAAATAAAGCCATATAAATGAATTTTGTTTTTAAGTATAAGCTAAGCTTGTAAGCTTGTTTAAATAATTCATCGCTTTTTTTAATAGAAAGATAATGCTCACTTTTAAATTGATACATTCAATCAAGTTTTAAAACATTATAAATGATTATTATATATTTAAATATATATATATTCACTTACTTTATAAGATACAAGAATGAAAAAAAATATGTATTATTCATTGAAGGGAAAATTCAAACGACGAAAATAAGCGAAAAAAATTGCTTTGAATTTCTAAGGTAATGCAGAAAATAACTTAAAACGAGTGTTTTGGGATATTTGATGAATAAAAAAAATTAACAGTCTTGCAGAAATAAAAATTGCTTCTAAACGGCTTCATTTTCTCTAAGACCACCCAGAAATGATTATGAATAAATAGCAATCAATGCATTAAAATTGTTTGGGAATAAATTCCGCCAGAAGAAGAATACATCATCGAAACGAAGAAAGATATTAAAGGAAACGCACATTGAAATTTTTAATTTCCATATTATGTTGATTATTTTCATTAAAAAATAAGGATATCATGTAACAAATTGTGCAGCTTATTACATAAAAGCGAAATAAAATTCCTTCATGAGCTACATTTACAATGATTGTGTATTACTTATAACATTATTTCTACTCTGTCAAAGTAATGAATGTTTAAGAATACATTTATGTGCAAAATTAAACGAATTTTGTATGTTAAGTTGACTTTCTGAAACTCTAATGAACTATAATAATGACATTTGAGAAGAATCTACATTTTTATAACAGTGAAAGATATGTACCATTGAAAAATCCTTTTATGTAAGTGCGGATTAAGTAAAGCTAATAGTGTAGGATGTTCAAAATCCACGTCATAATATCAAATTTAAAATGAGTCTATTATGAGATGCGATCCTCTTTCATAGCCACACAAACTGCAATGTGTAAAAACTTACTGGACAGGATGCAATTCAAAAGTCTTTTTGGCACTCGATAACATTTCTGCAGGAGATGGGGGATTTTGGGATGGTTCTCGGATGAGGATGGCGAAACGCAATTTCTCTCCCAACAGGTTTTTATAATTGCTCTATAGCAGGGATGGCGAACCAGTGGAACGCGTACCATCAAAGACACGCCAGAAAATATTTTGGGCACGCCAGAGATGAAAATGGTTTGTATTTTATTTCAAAATAACAAAATTCATTATGAAATATTACGAACCAACGCGAGTGATCAGTCGCAGGGCGGCGCCGGGGAGCCCACTCGTTTGTTATTGACTCTTAGTTATTGCCTTTGTTGCGTCTTGGACTATAGTTGCTTATGATGTAAAATTTGTATACGCATATCATAGTCAATTTCATCGACACGACTGTATTTTAAATTTTATTTATGTTATATTTACGATTTTTAACTGTTGTTTAACATGGCTAGTTTAGCAAAAGAACAAAAAGGGCAAGATGATAAATGTAACAAAAAATTTCAAACAAGGAAGCTAGAAATATGTCATGATTAGTAAAGGTTACAAAGCGGTGTGTGTGTTTTATGTTCCCGAACAGTGGCATGATCATCTGTAAAACGGAAGTTTTAGACAGATTACACAAGTTCTCTTGTCAAAAAATTGAACCGCAGCAAAAATAATTAATTGCTTAGAAACCATTTGGCAGATTACTCCAATTCTGCCTTCATTCTACTAAAAGTAACATCTTATAAACCTAATATAAGTTCTAATCCCCACACAATCTACAACAACAGAAGTAGCACTAATGTTGCGTTAATTTGAATTACACGTATAACTGAAATATTTATAACTATATAGTAGAGAAAAAATTATTTTTTCGTAATAAATAAAGAGTTTTGAGTTGTTAGAAATTAGTTTTATTATTTTTCAAATAATCATAAGTCGAAATTATTTGACGGCACGTCTATACCTCTCATTAAAACACTTCTTTAGAAAAAATGGCACCTTTATTCATGAAGGTTCGCCACCCTTGTTCTATAGGGTTATATATATATATATATATATAAGGTTAGGAGTTTTAATAGAACAATCCAGAAATCATCGATCAGCTGAGCCCTACGTATAAAAACGTTGTTTCTCATAAATAAGTACCCAGTACCACCAAGGTTAAAAATTTGAAAATATATAGATTTCTAAAATATCCTTTCTATACCTCATATCAGTCAGGAAGCCTTTGTCAAACACATATAAAGGTGTGTGGCTGTTCAACATAATGCCTCTCAATCTCATTGTACTTTCACCATCATAAATTATCCTATTTTCTTGATGGTGGTATTATGTCCTGTCTCTAGACGCGGATAAGTCGAGTAGCAGAGACCAGGCAGATTCTCAACTCATCTGTAAAAAGTGCGGTGTTCCAATAATGCTTGGTGCAAGATGTATGCTACCTCTTGTGTGCTGCATATAATTGAACGCAGACAACAGATTTTCTGGAAGAGTTCAATGAAGACTTTGAATAAATGTAGAACATGAAGCTCCGGTTCCAGCGATGCTAACGGGAAAACTATGAAGTTGCACTGTACCTGTATCACTGTGATGAAAGTATCAAATAAAGATCCTCATTTGTCATTTGGATCTTTTTTTGACCTTATCTATATCTTCATGATCTGGATCTAATGTTCTGAAACAGTTTCCATGAATTTTAGATGACACTGAGCTTTGTAGCTCCATGCGTTTGTAATTGGCTTGATTCCAATTAATTAAAAATCTCCATCTCATTCAGTCATCCACATGTTAATATTCGCACATCTTAGAAAATAAATTTTTCTCGTTCCTTGCATTAATTCTCATTTCAAATATAACCCACCAAAAGTCACATGCATCAATTACTGCTGTAACTGTGTCCAAGTTAACACGAAATGTATCATGCCTATTATGTATCAGATTTTTTGATTTATCAACTTGTGCGTGTATGCATTGTTATATAAAACCAATATGATCTACATAATTTTAACTGTACAAAATTGTTCCATAGTGAATTATTTTTTCTCGAATTATCGAATTCTCTAACATAAATCTTAAAAGGTAAAATTTATTAAAAAAAACTCTGATTATTATTTCATTAGCGTCTTCATTTCACTCTAAGAAAAGTCTAAAATTACTTCCTAATTTTACGAAGTACCTTTGTTCTTACTACGCATTATCAGTGCCAGTGGCGTAACGGTGAACACTTGGGCCTCCCTGCAAAGTCAGGTTTTGGGCCTTCAAGTTGGATTTTACAAAGGGTAGGTACTTGGCGATAGTCAGGCTGCGGGCCCTCTAGAACCCTGGGCACCCACGATGCGGAGGTTACGGTTGTGTACGTTACGCCACTGATCAGTGCTCTAAGTCAATGCTTCTCAAACTTTCAATATCTGGGCCCCAATTTTCAATCATAATTTTCATCGCGCTCCACTTCGCATAATAACAATGTATTGAATGCAATAATAATGCACTCTGACGTTAAAGCTACAATACGATTTTAATCATAAACACTGCACGAATTATATCGAAAAACCGTATACCTACGTGAATCACTAGTTATTATTAAACATGTTCTTCTCTTCGTATTCTGAGATTAATTTTCAAATGCATTGCGCAGTAATGATACATTTGTAAGTAATATCATTAAACGTGAATTTTATTTTTATGATGTCTGAATGTATATTTTGTTTTGCTTTCTTTCAGTAAATTTATAATTTTTTAAATCCTTTATTTTTGACTTTTCGATGTGCTCGTGCCCTCCCTCCTCTTAAGGTTATCACCCCCCGGGGGTGCATCCCACAGTTTGAGAAACGCTGCTCTAAGATAAACATGTACAATATGTTACTCATTACACATTTCCTTCATTATAAATACTGTTAAAATTTCAGTCAACTGACTTCGAAAATCAGTGATGTAATCAACGTACAAAAACGAAGCGAATTTTTATAATATCAATTTTGTCATTAATTAATAATATCTGTACCTAGTCAATTTTTAATAAACAGAAACTAAATAACAAAATTAGATATACTTATTATTATGTAATTTGAATCAGAAAAACGATGGGCGATCCATCGTAATATCCTTGAAACTCTTATTTTACAATATCCTTACATGTTACCAGTTAAATAATTTATTAATTTTCTAATGTGTTTTCCCCTTACCTTGAATTCAAACTATCCAACCAAACCCAAACAAATGTATTGATCATTCTTCCGTTTTATCAAAATGGCGTTATCTGGGTGCAAAACCCAACGGCATTCGCCAAAAGCAAACTTTGACCTACACCAATGTTAATTCCTCTGCATAATGATCCAGTCTCGCTCGGTAGGATGACAAATGAACAATAGCAGCGACCGCGGAAAGCTTTATTTTAATTATCCAATGCCCACTAGCAAATGCGAAGAACCTCACAAAGTCCAGTGGTCCATCAATCTTCATGACTGGGTTCCACCAACTGACGCTTCTTTCGAGGTTGGCAACTAGCAGGGAAACGTTCGCTTACAATGGTACGAAATTTGTCTTTTAGCGGTAATGAGGAAGTATTGCTTTTGATTTAGGAAACTCTTGTTCACGGTTCGGCCCATGTTGTCTTTTAGGATCTTAAAGCACACCTGGATAGTGAACCTTCTGTCAAGTGTGGCGGCATTAAAGTGGTAAATGCTCCAAAAAAGGGTTTATACGTACAGAGCAATCAAGAAAACCTTGAGTGAACTATTTTTATCGGTAATTTCTTGTATTTGTTTATTTACTAGCCTATGTACTAATAAGAATATTGTTTTCTCAGAAATAATAGCAACTCAGAAATTAACTGACACTTAAAACAAAAGTGGGAAGAATATGTTTCTTATTGTTTAATTGATGCCGTTTCCACTGATGTGATACGGTGATAAAATTAATTGTAATTAAAAGGTCTGTTTTCTTCGTTAAATAAGACTTAATTAATATTGGTGGTATAATTTATACGATATTTATGTTACTTTACAAGGAAAAACCACTTAGAGCTGATTTTATTTAGTGAATTGTGCATATAGTCCTGCATTAAAATTTTATGTATTAATGCATTTCTTTTTATTTCCTTTGTGTTTTTTTTTCATTTTTTATTGTTGAAATTTTATAGTCACTGCCCAAATTAAAATGTTTATATAACAGAATAAATACTGGTCATATTTTCTATCTATATTCGTATTTGAAGAATATTATTTCTATAAAAATAAATGAAATAAATGTTATGTTGATCTATTCACGAATTAATAAAGGCCTTTATTGAATAAAAACCTTCATTGAATGTGGATATTTAATATTTAAAATAAGGTCCTTTTTATGAAAACATCGAAAGAAGTTTACATGCTCCAAAAATTTTCAATTTGGAAAACCTTATTCAAATAATATAAAGAAAGATAGAATAAAATATTTGTAATTATTACATTGCTTTTCATTATATTCCTGCAGCTATACTTTTCTTTACTGTTATTCATAACTGATTTGCAGACTTCACCGCTGTATAAAGCATTTAAACTTCTTATGATATATATTGCAAATAATTCTATCAAAAAGCAATAATATTTTTTGAAAGGATATTTTCAACGCAAACTAATCATACACATATGCTTACAGATGGACTATCATTTCATTAAGAGTTCATTCAGATGTAAGATGTTGATGCTGATGCATTTTTCCAATATTGAAAAACGTAAGCACAAAAAATGCGCATAATTCACGCAAAAATATAGAATTTTATATAACGATAAATAGATACTTCATCACTAATATTTCATTTCGTTATGCATTTTGCGTAACTCATATTTTCGGTAACCGGAAACGATTACATTGATACTAAGTTATTATTTTTAAATTTGTACTTTACCTTTTTATTCCTTTCTACATTCTTAAAGAAATAAAACTCTTATCAAATCCTTTGAAATATCATCTATTTTATACAGACGTAATAAAACGGCTCAGAGCTAATGTTACTTAAAAAATCTTAATACTTGAAAAAAAAATAGAAAACTACATTCAATTATAATGTATTTTTTACGTATTGACGAAAGCTTATTATTAAACCACTATCGAATGGGAGTTTTTCATTTGAAATTTATTTATCTTTTCTTTCCCCCTGTTTGAATAATCTTTTTCGGAATGTTCTTGCTGCAATATTCAAAGTTGCGAATTTCACATTTATTAACTGTTTGCATTCATTCTTATTATCAAGTATTTATCTTTATAAAAATAGGTATATAACGTATTTTTATATGAGTAATTAAACATTTGATTTGACTGAGCTCGTTGTCATAAAATCAAATAATCTAGCTTTATACCAACTAAAGTCGTGCCATCTCAGCAAAGATTTCATTTAACCAATAAGTATGTTTTTTGTGTTAACAGATAAGTTTTGCTTTAGACTTAATGTCGCTTTAAAACAGTACGAGTCTTCCGAAAAAATTTCTGAGACGAAATTGAGTTATTTGAATAGGCCACTACGTTCATTATTAGAAGAGCCAATTTTTGACCTTTCAATTCGATTCGAGGGTAGCCACCCAGAGGTGGACAATCATAGTTTTTAATAAACCAGAGTCCAGGAACAGTTTAAAATGGTACTCATTGAAATCCTGAATCCTAGAAGAACGAAATGTTCTTATTTGAAGAATGTTCAGTTAGTTGAAATAATTTTTGATGACTGCTGGAACTATTACCGTTAATTATATAGTAAAATGCTCTAGATGACGTAAGATTATCAAACTAATTAAAATATAATATCCAGTTGTTACTTGGATGTCTCATAAGTACTTTAAATGTATAAAAAGTACGGAATACACATCTTAATCCTTTATTGGACTACTTCCTATCTACATAATCTTACAAAATACATCTGTGAGAAGAGTAAAATCCATTATAATATATTGGCCTTGCTATTATAACGATGGAAAGCCTAATCACCACTTCAGTTTTGTGCTACTGCACATAATCCAGCGATAATGTCATCTGTAAATGGGACAAAAAAAGATGGTACTAAAGAAGAAGTACCTTGTCCAAAATCCGTCGGTGTTGGACAAGCGACCAACCCCTGACAAAACGATGTTATGTCAGGGGTTGATCGCTTCGATCTAAGAATAGAAAGATACCAAACAGGAGGAAGATAATCTGTAAAATTGTGGCATCGTATTCTTTACTTTCTTATTGACCTTGCTGTCATGAATAGTTTCATGCAGTGGCAAGTAAACAAAAGAAACAAACATTTAGAGCAGCTAACATTCCGTATAGCATTAACTCGTCAGCTAATAAACGGATATTCCTCAAAAGAAAAAGAAAAGGACGTCCTGCTAGCTTCCAAGAAAAGAATTATGTAGTTTCAGATGATGTGTGACTAGGCAGTGTGAGAAATCATATGCCAAAGATGGTTTCGAACTATAGACGATGTAGGAAATGTAGCAGAAAGGGACAAGAAAAGAGGACCCGCTACATGTGTGCAGAATGTGATGTCCCCTTGTGCAGCAGTGGCCAAACTTTTTGACCTGACGGATCAGTAAATTCATAATTTAAATCCTGCGTACCACTGATAAGATTTTTTAAGGGCTAATTATATTTATTAAAAAAATGTGACCCAAGAATATATAAAATACACCTAAACTAATTTTATCCTAATAAACATAAAAGAAAAGAAACTATGCACATGGTTAAGATTTAAGATCATACCTGTCTTAAAAAAACACCAATATAATATGCAAAAGAAAATACACAAAAACTTCCCTTAATAACTCAACTAATGTGTTGAATCTATTTTATATTGAACTCAATATGTCCGTAAGTCCATCTTTAAATTCTTCAACTGATATACATATGCGACATACAGGAGAGTGAAACACTAGAAGTGTGTAAAACGAGACGAGACAAAACATGTAGCTAAAACAATGCAGCTACAGCAATACGACTTATTTACCGTGGCGTTATTCTATGAAATGGCGTTATTCTATCAAGTAGCGTTTTTATAACTTTTTACGTATTCTTATGAATTGAAATATGTTTCAATGCATTTTAAAACATAGCTTAACGTGATGAGTAAGTATATTACACCCATTTTCTGGGGACCAGCGAAATTTTCTCGTGGACCACTAGTGGTCCCAGGACACCAGTTTGGTGACCTCTGTCCTTGAGCATTACAACATGCTTCTCTTCATGACAACTAATTACTATCATTTTAATCTTGTTTATGACGGTGAATGGCTCCTTGGAAAGTATTCTTCTCACCCCTAAAATTTAAACGTAAACATAAAATTCGGCAAAATAAAATATATTTTCCTGAATGCTATTGTTTAATTGTTAAAGAAACATAAAAAAACTGTGAGGAATTCAAGTGAGAAATAAATGGTCCACGAAAAAGTAAAATCGAAAAATAATTGTGTGGAGACTTCACCCTTACATACCAAAGTACGATAAACAGATATTTCATTTGAATCAGTTCTAACATATTATTATCTAACTATCATCTTGAAGTACTGATTTTTATTAAATACTTACCCAACACTTCTGTAAAAAAATGCAACCCTTTCTGGAAATGAGTCAGTGCTTCCACGATTATTCTTGTTATAAAAATTCCGGTACCATAGTCGTGATATTTCTAACGAAGAAACTGAAAATTAAAGTTTTACAGAAAAAAAGGGAAATATTACATTATTTTATACTTTTTTATTTCTTTAGCTATTTTCGACCTTCTTTTCTGTCCAGCGAAAAAAAGAATCACTTCTGTAATGTTTTCCAGCCTCGCAGCTCATAGATCGGATTTTCGATGCAGACAACATTACGCCGGTCATATCCACACGCATACACCTAAAATATGGCGGAATCTTTTCATCTGACATCATGCCGATGACCGATCGCCAGGAGACAAACAACATCTACACACCACCTATGAGCTGAACTTCGAAGGAAATTCAAGGTGTAAGAAGGGACCACCCCACCCCAAGAGGGTGGACAGAGGAGACAAATTCAAACACTTGGAAAGGGACGTTGTGTTTTGCCACCTCCATCACCAATAACATATTCTGAGTTGTGAAATACTCAATAGTTTGAATAACTTGAATCAAATTGCAAATATTATAATCAATAGCTGTAGGCGTAATAAATCAATAATTTAATCAATACATCAATAATTAAATTTTTGTTTGAAGTTGGCAGGTTTCGATAAGTACATAGATGGTCCATTTCATTATAAATTTAATCAATTGATATTATAAAACTCCTGTACATTTGTTTGTTTAAATTTTGTAGGAGGAATGCAATGTACTTCAAAAAAGTACTTCATTAAGGAATTAACTATCAAATTATATAATAACTATCGTGGAATCACTTTATTGAAAATATAAATTAGCAAGTTCTGACTAATTTGTACAAAAAATATGGATCTCTAAAATATCTGTCTTTGTTCTTCTTTTTTTCATATACGTATTCATTTTGAAAGAATATTTCTTAGATGTATCGTACATTTGTTCTAAATTTATATTTCGATATTTTCAAAAGTTTAAAAAAGTATTTCTCCTAGAAACTTAAAATGTACCAATACCTACCTCATAATAATATTAGCTTATCTAAGAGGATTGTATACCTCCAGATTAATAAAGTTAAATACACCATTAAGAATAGTACCTATAGTTGGCAATTCAGACCCTGATACATTAGACTTCAATTAATTCCTAGTACAATTTCGCATAATCAGAACTCAGAAGCATCACTCTGGGAAGAAAACTGGGCGTCAAAATTATATTGTGGCAATTTGTGTCCATCATATGTTGTCACACTAAAAACTGATTCCAGATCCCGAAGGAATGTTCTAGTTCTGCAATGGTAATTATGAATCCCCAGCACCATTAGAAAAAAAAAGAAGTTTTCATTAATTATACTTTTCCAATTTATTTAAATTACTTAGTAAAATATTTTTTCATGCCAGGTTAAAAAAAAATTTGTAACATCAGTTCTTTTATTAACTGGTTTTATTTATTTTTTAATCTCTCTTTTCCTCACTTCATTTTCATTTACTAATACAATTTCATCTCTTGCCACTTTTTCAGAATCTCATTCAAAACCTCACGAACGTACAATGAACAACCAAACTATCCTTTAACAAACGCTTAATGTATTTCTGAACACCTACCTGAATCTAAGCTATGAATCTGGACAAGACTACAACTGTCATTAGCCAGGACAATGGCAAGCTATCTTGGAGGATCAATCACCGCATAAAGATTATGTGCTCAGACCGTGGCTGTCTTGAAGACGAAGTAAAGGGAAATTAACGAGAGAAGACATTCCATTGTACTATCGATGAGTTACTGGCAAGACAGCAAAGGCTTCCAATGCTGGTTTGTGTTGGAGCCAGTACATTTTGATTAATGGATTTAAGATAACATTATATCTGTGGAATTTCAATGTTCTAAAGAGCATGGATGTAACCTTGTGTAGACGACAGCAGCCTTTGCGGCTTGTGTTTCTTATTTTGAAAATTATGCGGGTAATTACGTTAATGTTGGTAACTTAGAATAATTAATTGTGTCCGCACGTTTACGCAAGAATGGTTTTAAACTACCATTAACGAAGCTATTTGTATAGGGGTAGAACGCTTAAAAAGAGATAGAAAGTAAAAAATAACAAGTCATCACCGTTTAAAGTGTTGAATTCCAAAATTTTGTTTCGACCTATAATGGTTAAGGGCTAAGAAACCCACTCACGGCATTCATGGAATGTGGCTGCATTTTAGAAACTATTAAGGAAAACTGTTCGTTTGTTTAGTTTTAAATGAAAGCATTTTAACTATACATATTATGTTTTGAGGTATTACATTTTTGTAGCCTGAAAATTATTTAATTAAGTTTGTAGTATCATTTAGCATTAATTTGCAAAAACAATTCAGCTAATTATTATTAATTTGCTTAAGAATTTATAAAGAAAAATTACTAATCATTTTACATTAAATTTAAAGCCAGAAGAAAAGTGAAAGTAATAAAAGTCTTTGAAAGAAAATGTTACTTCTTCATTGGATCTGCAAAAAATTTAAAGAATAATATTTTAGCTTTATTAAAAACGTATTAACTAAAATTTCAATATATCGTAGTTTTCAACCTTTTTTTTATATTAAGTCCTTCATCATTTTTATAAAAAGAAAGTATTATTAAATCTTATTCTGAATTTTCTTATTACGAATCATTGTGAACTGGTTCCAGTCGGAAGGTTTAATAGTTTCATCTCATTACCGCATGCAATTAAGAATATCCAAAATTGTAGAAAAACTCTGACGCATGATTAAAAAGTAACAAATTCAGATTATAAACATACTTTGGTTAATGAAATACAACATTGTGTAAAGTTTCAGTTGAAAAGTTCATTGTTCTTCCAGTTCCCATTAGGATTATATATACAAAAGTTTCTTAGGTTACGGAGAACAGTTGGTTACAACAGTGCTTCTCAAAGTTTCAATATTTGCGACCCAGTATTCAATCATAATTTTCATTGCACCCCCTCACACAATAACAATGTATTGAATTCAATATTACTACACTTTGGCGCTAAAACTACGATACGACTACAACTAAAGTGCCACCGGCGTATATAAACGTCTGGCTCAGCCAAAGCGTTAATTTTCCCGGGCGTATATATACGTCTTCCGAAGTACGAACTTTTCTGTGCACTTCTACCCATGAAATTATACCGAAAGCTTTGGAATGTAATAAAAGGACCTTGACAATGTTCGCGAAAGATTTACTTATTTCAAATTATTTGTTTCTTTATTCCTCCCCTTCCCCTCCATACATTGCATGCGCGCCTACGTGGAAAACGGTTGGCATTAGGAAGCGAATCGCGTAACTTTTAATCGGCAGTTAAGGGATTAATTATAAACCGTACAAATTATCAACATAAGTATTAATTTTTGTATATAATTTTATATATGGCAATCCCATGGGGTCGATAATAATTATTAGATTTGTTCTTAAAGTAGTTTTGTTAAGTTAATTATAAAATACATTGCATAGCACTGATACATTAATAAGTGTATTACATCAGTGTAAATGTGTATTTTATTTTTTTTTATTTCAGAATGTATTTTGTTTGTTTACTTTCGGTAAATTAGTAATTTTTTTTAAATAATATTTTGCTTTCGATATTTCAATATACTCGCGCCCCTCTCGTGTAGTTGTCACGCCCCCCAAGGGGGACGCACCCCCACTTTGAGAAACTCTGGCAGTGATTCTCAAACTTTTAATACTTGCAACCCAATATTCAATCATAATTTTCATCGCGCCCCCTCTATACAATGGCAATGTATCGAACTACCAGTGCGTAAATTGCCCCGGATGTATATATACGTCTTTCCGATGTACGAACTTTTCTGTTTACTGCTATCCGAATTTATTCTATTTATTCCGAAGGTTTTAGAATGAAATAAAATGACCTTGATAGTGTTTGCGAAGGATTCTCTTATTGAGATTCCCTTTCCCACTCACCCCCAATACACCCATACGCGTGCATATGCACAAAACGGTGGCACTGAGGAGCGAATCGCATAATTTTTAGTCGGCAGTTAAACTTGTGAATACCGGTACTACAAAATTGTACAAATGGCTCAAAATACCGGTATTCGGTATCCCGGTATTGCAATCTGTATTTGGGATGCATCACCATACTCTACCGGAGTGAACCGAGCGCAAGGTGGGATTCTTACTTAATACTTGGCAAAACCTCTAATCAGCTTTTGTTTGCTCCGTATTTAAAATTGCCATTTTCCATTGCTCGTAAAAACGTCCATCAAGACCATTCTCAGCAGAGTTATAAGCTGCCTTCCACAACTTCTTCGTTCTCAAAATCTCATGAGACATTTGTGGAGATCACTTTCATACTGGTGACTTAGGTCTATAAAGACGGACTTGGGTACTTCAAACCGTTCCATTCATTGTATAAAACCTCAACAATGATTTATATTGTCTGGTCGGTCATCGAATACACTTCGGACCTTCGGGTATACTAGTGAACAATTGTGACACTATGTAAAACCTTTTGAGGGTGGTAAAAGACTGTTTATATCCAGATTTAGATGATGTGATAGCTACCAGCTTCTAGTATAAAGTGACATCCCATTTTATTTTACTTTATTTATTTATTTTGAAAGCCGAAACATATTTTGCCCTGTACAGATACGTCTTTGAGCACATTTTGCCAAATAAATCCTTACTGTTGCTTTAATTTCTGGAAGGGAAATGTTATGAATGGCTACAATACAAAAAGCGGAAAACATTTAGAAACAAAATGATGTATAGCACGCGCTGATATGCTCCAAAATAAAGAAACATCCATCGGGATGAGGGGAATTAAATGGTTTTAAATCAAGATTAGATTTGGAGATGCTTAAATTCTTTAATTCGTTATGAAGCGTTAGTACATGCCTTAACTTCAAAAGTGAGATTCCCAGATTTAAAGTTCTGAAATGTGAGACATTGCATCAGCACAAGCTCATGAACCTTGCCTTTATAAGCAGCACGAGTACTTGTAAAGGCGATTTTAGTTCATTTGTTTCAAAGTTTCTTTTCAGTAAAATAAATATACGTATCATAATATATATTTCTAACATTCTCTTTATTCTTTCACACTTGTTTTAAACAAAAAAACATGCACATCCTTTTCTGAAAGTTTTTCCAATCTTGTGAGACAATCGTGTCTCACAGCATCTGAATATTAAATGTTATTTATATCAGTTTTACACTGTATGAACAACAAAAGTTATTTATCAACGTTCTGAAAGAAATTACTTATAAAATTTTATATGTTAATTTCATAAATTGCATGATATAATTCTTTTAATTTTTGATAAATATCTAAAATTTTGAAACATCATGTAAATGAATTTTACTTCCAATGTAATAGCAATTACTGATTTAACGCTTTATCTTCTGCATGATGATTTACTGCAGTTTTTTTCATACAATATTTTTTTTGAATTACTACATTGAAAATTAAGGGATGTACATAAACAAAAAACTTAACCTTGAGAAATATAATCCATAAGAACTAATTAATTAATTAAAGATATTCACCTGTAAATTTAATTATATACACTGTTCACTTGAAATAATTAGTCAAATCCTTTTCTAAGGGGTCTTCATTGACATACAAAAAATAATAATACACCTTTTGACATTAACTACTTTTTTGGAACACAAATGTCAATCTTCTCAATCCAATCAAAATGTCAGCTGAAAACTTAATTTCTGCAATAAAACTATTCGCTTTCCTCGCTAAAGTACTCATCATAGAACCCATGCACCATATATCTTGGAAGAGTGGATTTAAAAGAATATTCCTGCTAAATGTCGTCAGATTATTCGCAAAAATGGTTATTCTATGTAATTTTAAAAGGAGTGGTACTTATAAGTACCGTCGGTATATAAAGGGTTAATATACAATGGCATGTATAAATTGACGCTTGGAATGAATTTAAACGTAATCGAAAATAGGTAAAAGTAGCTTCTACAATATATGTTACTAATTAACAAACATCTCATCTGAAACTATAAAGCGATTCTTTCTCCAATTTTAAATATATTAATTTCTTACCAGAAACTATTCATTGTCGATTTAACATCTAAGTACGTACTCAAGCGTGGTATGAACAAAAAAACTTCTGATATCTGGCAACAATTATTCTTTTAAGAGTTCTAACTGAAAACCGTGTTCTAAAAACGTTTAATTTCCCATCTGAAAATGCATACATCGAATAAACATCAAGAGCAATTTGCAAAGGCTCTCGAAAGATAACACGAATAATTCAATTTCGTTACTTCTTTCTTTCCTTCTTCGAAACAAATACTTTCTCAGTGAGAATTAAAATTTGTGGTACAATTAACAATCAAGAAAAAAAAATCGGGTTTCATAAAAAACATGCCCAGACCTTTCGTTTCAATGCTCCATAAATTCGAATACCGCTTAATAACAAAGAACATTTTCTCTTAGTTCACTAATTTCACGCCCCGAAGGAATTTAAGCCTTACTTCTTGAACTTTTTTATTGCTAAAAAATTCATTGCCTTTTATTTGTATTCTTCCATCCATTCTTATCTGTCCGGGTATAGTGCCTTTCGACTGGAAAAGCCAATGAATACGAGAAGGAAATATCTAGCATTGGACCCCTTTGCTTTTGTGTAAGCTTGTTATATTGAAAGCTGGTTAATTAGTGTTTCTAGAATTAGCTTAATTTCGAATAAAAATAAGTGCATCTCTCTCTCTCTGCCCACATGAGATGTTTCTTTCGCGGAAAAATTTCAATTATCAAGTGTTCGAAGATCTTTTTATAAATGATCCCATATGAAACAAAAATGTTACTAAGTAATAAAATTAGGAAGAGAGCAATTACATATAATAAAATATAACAAGTATTTTGAACAATAAAATGCATTTAAATAACTTACGTGTACAAAAAAATATAAGGCAAAACTTTTAATTTTATAATTCTCCTTATTGCAGAATTAAACATAAAATTGTACTGTTATGTATTGCTGAAATATAATTAGAACAATTTTAGGTTCCGTTATAACTAAGCATTAAAACTAATTACATTTCAGACAAAATGGTTACAAATACTGTTTTAATATTGTTTGTCACTTCTTAATTAGAAGTACTTATAAGATAATTTTGTTGAAATAAAACAGATAAAGTCTTTACAGCTATCATTAATTACTAAACGTCGGTTCCGGTGGTTTAGAGGTAGCGTGTCCGCCTGCCTCGTAAGCTTAAAATCGTGGGTTCGACCCCGGCTGGAGTCGATAGATTTTCTGGATACAAAAGTCACAGACACGCATGTCATATCATTAAGTGGAATATAAAATATCCCAAGAGTATCAATTTGGCTCTGGTATTCTCGGTAAAATAAAATCGTAACAATATTAAGCATCCGATGAGAGATTGAATTGAATAAAATTTAAACGCCACAAATTGTTAGCAGAAGCCGCCACCAATGAAATGGCTTCTCCTTTTGGGGACTTATTGTGTCTGCAAAGGCTTGGTTGCTAGTATGCAGCCCATTGAAAAAATAATTAATTACTAAACATTAGGTGAGAAATGAAATTAAAATAATATTACTATGAAAATAATCTATCGAGAAAACAATTTAAGAAAAATAAAACATTGCAAATTCTGTTTATTGATGCCTCCCTTATATACTTCAGAGTGGTCAAGGTTGCGAACTCGGGGGGCGTTGTTGAATCATGAGTTCAAATCCTAATGCCATTGAAAGCCCGCAGTGTTAGTGTAACTTCGGGCTGATGCGCGTGAAATTTATCGAAGATCAAATTTCTCCCTTTGAAGTTTGTAGAGGGGAGACGACAGCTCAGATGTCATCCTCGTCACTTGCCCGTGGCTCAAAGTAATTAGATCCGTCACCAATAATCTGTGTTCTTACGAATGCGACGCAAAAATTACTTAATGAATCTATGATTTAGTGATGAAAAACACTCATCTGCTAATTAATCAATGTTCAGTTATTTTGACGCAAAATGGTACATTTTGAAAAACTAGAAACTTTCAAGTTCGCACTGAATTAAGGAAATCCCTACCAAAGGTTTATTTTATTTATTTTTGCCACCGGGGCCATAATTAGCGCTAAAGTATGTAAGTACTAATTTTCTATATTTTTTGTTAGTCACTTACAGAATCAAAAATTAGACTGAAAGATATGTCCAGTCAGTATTTTTGCGAAAGATTTCCTAACAACAAAACATTTCTTAATTGTTATGGTTCTAAAGGATTAAATAATGTCAAGTACATTATAAACTCAAACTCAGTGGCATGACAGTCCATGAGTGTCAGGGCCTACTGTGCCCATCCCAGTATACGTGACCATCGGGCGCTGAGGGGCTTGAGCAGATGTCCCAATCGGGTGGTCAGTCTGAAGCGAGAAACCCAGAGTTAAGTCTCCAAGCAAGCTTGGTACTCATTTTATCGACCTACTGCAGTTGGGTTGACATTGCCCAGCCCGGGAAGATAACCTAGACCTGTGGGGTGGAAGCGCGATACGCTACCCCTCAACTATTTATATTCCGGATAAATAGTTATTTATTCCAGTTTTTACAGAAAAAAAAATGAAGTTTAGTGCATGAACTGGTTCAAAGTTCGAAATAAGAGAGACCATCAAATGACCCGATCTCATTAACTTATAAGTTTTATTATATTAATGTACTGAACTCATGAACTTTCTGCTTGAAAGGCACAATAAAATAAAACTCATCTTGAATGAAATAAACGACAAATTATTAGCTTAATCCAGCGATACTCACTCTGCGACCCACCGGACCTTTTTAAGTGGCCCGGTCAGTGCCCATTGCTCTGAAAAATTAACTTATTTAAGAACAATACATTAAAAATTTGTTGTCAAGAAATCAAATATATCAATTTTGTTTTTTGCTGTCGATGTCTTACGAGTGCGAATTGATATTCTTTGTTATTTGTAACGGCTACGGTTAGTGATAACAGACAACAGTGAAGTAGTGACAGTTTTATGGGAGGAACTAACTTTTTACTACCTTTCATATCTTGCAAGCGAAAATTCTTCGAAGAAAATGTATCGTTTCAAGACGATTGGGAGGTTTACTATTTTGTGGTGAGAAACAAATATGAATCAGTAATTGTTTGATTTGCCATGAAAGTGCTGTATTTAAAAAATACTAATAGACAGGAATCATTCAATGACACTTTTTTTCGAAGATCTCTCTCAAGAGACGATAATTATAAGGTTTCATGAATAATCTTTGCAATGGCAAAAAAATTTCTGCCAGTGGCAGTATCACAGTAGTAACAAAGACATCCTATGAAGTTTGTTAGATTATTGGTTATCATATTAAAGCGCTTACTGATGCAGAAATTGTGAAGAAATGTTTATTAAACGTTTCTAATTCAGTGTTAGTGACAAAAGTAAAAAATAAAAAAATTGTTTTTAAAAAGAGCAAATCAAGATTTAAAATATTTTGATCAATTTTCTGCATTATAATCCCCCCTCCTCCTTATCCTCATGATGCGGCCCGCGTGAAATCGCTAAGAAATTACGTGAAATAGCTGACATCTGTATGCGTCCCAGCAGAAGAAAAGTTTGAGTACCCCTGGCTTAACAGAACTTAACTGAAGAAAAAGTGCAATCTGTGTAATATGATGTATTTATTTACACAATTAAAAAATTACACTTGTGTGCTATTTTGAGGTATTCCAATTTAAACCTGAATCATCCACAATGGTATTAGGCTGTATTTTACTGTTAAATGAAGTGTCAAAACATCACTTTCTTCTTTGATCTGTATAAAAAATGCTAATTAGGAACCGCAACTCACTTCTTTTTTCAGAGTATTTGCTAAGTGGATTTCGTAACTAAATGTGAGCTCCCCTAAAGAAGTAAAAAAGAATCAACCAAATGGTATCACATTAAATTTATCAACTAGAATTAGAATAAACCATACATAAGCTTACGAAATATAATTGAACAACGTATTTGATTAATAAGTGAATAACAGATATAAGCGAATAACATATTTGATTATTAAGTGAATAACAGATATAAGCGAATAGCATATTTGATTATCGATTATTGTCTTTGTGGTTTTTCTGCATACAATACTTCTTCATAGAAAAAAAATCAGTCGAGATGAAATATCTCTCCCTAGAGTAAAATCCCCTTACCTTGCATATGTCCTATTACAATACAAGCGTCGCTCATCTGGTACAGTGTTTAGGGACACTAACTGCTGCACCGCAGGGTCTAGGTTTGAATCCTGGACAAGGTATAGATGTTTGTAAATGTATAATACCTTTGCGGCACATTGGGTTACTCTAAATATTCTTCGAGCCACAAGTTGTGAGGTTGGTGGAAAGGGGAGAGAGGAGAGAGGTCCTGACCACTCCCTCAAAATTGGGTGGAACTGAGCCAAAACGTATTGTCACCTGCATGGTGCTCATGGCTACGGCTAACGACAGGTGTACAATCTAGCCCTTTGCTATGATGAATTTTATAGACCTCAATCTGGTGCATGCCAATCAGGTGGCATTAGTAACAACAACACGAGGCAATCACATTGTTATAAAATGATTAATGCTGTCTAATGGCTCAAGTACAAAAATTTAGGTAGACTGCATCATGAAGAAACAGCCTCTAATTCCATTTAAAATTTCTTTTTAAAAAGATCAAAACTGTACATATATATCGTGTCCCATTTTTTAAAAGTTAAGACAGTAAACGGACAATTTATGATTTAAAAAATTACATTCATTAAAAACTTCCAGCACATTTATATAGTTATTCTCGCTTTTTATTTAAGGGCTCGAATTTCTTATCAGAAATTAATGCTGTAACTAATATCACAAATTTGTAACCTCGTTCCCTTATATATTGCTAGACAATAGGGTATTTCATGACGTTGTAGGAATTTATACTAGTTAAATATAATTACTATCTGGATGGCCCGGCGTTGCACGGGCTTGTTCAAGCGTACAGCTTCATGCCTTGGAAGATTCCTCTTTCTCTCTCAGTGTCAGCAGTTCCTGTTGTGTGTGTTATTTCTATATTAATATCATTAAAATACTCTTTTTCGAAGTTTCTTCCACGTCTTTGTCTCGTCGAGCAGGTCTGTTTTCTCGCCACTTAACCCGGCGTTGCGCGGGCTTTTTCCGTGGGTACAACTTTACCCCCATGGACATTTTCCCTTTCTCTCTGAACTTCAGCACTTCTGTGTGTGTGTTTGAGTGATGTGAGCGATTTTTATATTTATGTCATTTAAATCCCCTTTTCTGAAATTTCTTCCACTTCTTCTCTTTGACACAGACAGGTTTCTTTTCCCTCCGTACAGCCCATTCTTGTATGGGTTTTTTTACGTGTAACCCCTTTTTCTCCCCCGAGGTATAAGATCTTTTTTTTTCAAATTTCTATTTTCGATTAAAAATTTACAACATTAATCCAGTTTCGTTCTCAAGAAAACAGACTATGTACGAATTTATTATTAAATAAATAATTTAGTAATAAATAATAAAACGCAGAGAGAAAGAGAGTACAACTTTAATTCTTAAAAATATATTAATTTACATCAATTTTCTTTAAATAAGGAATCAAAAAATGTCTGTGATTAGCTATAAAAAGACTGCTTTTATCTGGATGTTTGATTTTTCGATTAAATATATATAACAATGAAAAAAGATTTATGGGGGAAAGCCTAAAAAAATCTGTTTGCATTCCGTGTTTGATAAAAGATTTAAAAAGAAATAGTACTATTTAATAAAAATAGGGCAACATCTTATATTTTATGGTTTTTCAGTAAATTATATATTTCTCCAAAAAAAAACTATCAGTTCTAATGTATTATAAAAAACGAAGATCGTATTAATTATTTTATACATGAAGCAATGAATACTTTCTTAAAATTCAAGCTAATAAGTTGGATTTGGAAAATTACTGGAAAATTCAATATTTATCCTCATTATAAAGTTAAAAAAAAGATTCAAAAATAAAACATTTTTATTTGACAGATAAATGAATTATCTGCTTACGTACTCTCCGTAAGCTGTTTTTCCGCGCGTGCGCTATAAGCACTCAAACTCGTGAGTTCTGAGGTAGCTTTCCCATAATGAACTATTACTGACTTTTGGCAATTTTTCCAATTTTTTTCGTTGTATTTTTACAGCTCCCCGAGACGGAAAAAAATTATCTTCTTTAAAAATATTTTATGTATATAAAAAAGTAGATTTTTTTTTAATTACAAAATTCCAAAATTTTTTTGAAGTTTTACAATATTTTGTTTCAAATTAACTTGGAGGAGTTAGAAAAATTTTTAAAAAATGTACCAATCTCCTTGAAAAATAGTTTTATCTTTTTTTAGGAATTTAAATTAGAAAAAATCCATAGAAATTTGTAAAAAATGTAAAACATTGAAGAAGTTGAGATTTTAATAAAATATTTCAAGTTTATCACATATTAAAAGCATTTATTTTTTAAACAAAGTTAGTTAATACAGTCAATAGAGCAACGTTATGAAATTCCAGTTAGACTGAAAACTGATTTTTGACGCCAACAATAACAGTATTACAACAATGCAGATAAATAAAAGTTGGCACCAAAAACTTGTTTTAGGGTGGACCACTCTTATCACTTAGGGGTATGAAAAATAGTTTGCGTCCTATTCTCAAACCTACTGAATATATGCACACAATTTCATAAGAATCGGTCTAGCCGTTTCGGAGGAGTTTGGCAACAGACACTGTGACAGGAGAATTTTATATATTAGATAAATTATTGATATCTAAGTCTTAGCACAAAGAAATTGATTGTACTGAAAAACATTCTTTTAACTCTCACCTCTTGATTTAAAAAGGAAGGACTTTTTAATAATAATTTCTAAAATTGATGTAGAGTTATCTTTTATGGTCTCCCTATCTCTTCCTAACATAGTAGACTTCCGCAAAACCCATCTATGGTGAATCTCTACTCAATAAAAAAAAATAGACTCTTTCCAAATTTCAAGTTTAAATCTAATTGTTCAAAAAAACGTACTTTTATTATTATTATTATTATCAATAATCCATAAATCTTTTTGAAAGTCGATTTATGTAAGACCTGTTCTTAGCGTATTTCAAGAACAAGTTTAATAATTACCAGTGGTCTCATGGAATTGTCATAAATAAAATTGTATACAAAAATTAACAATTATCTTTATAATTTTTACGGCTTATAATTAATCCCTAAACTGCCGACTAAAAGTCACGTGATTATTTTCTACGTAGGAGCGCGTAGGGGGGTATAATGGGAAGGGGGAAGAATAAAGAAGAGCAAATAATCTGAAATAAGTAAATATTTCGCAAACCTTGTCAAGATCCTTTTATTGCATTCCAAAGCCTTCGAAAAAATTATATAGATAGCAGTGCAGAGAAAAAATCGTACTTCGGAAAAACGCATATATACGTCAGGGAAAATTAACGCTTTGACTAAGCGAGGCGTTTATATACGCCGGTGGAACTTGCGAGGTTACGGTTGCATTTTTTGTAGTTTTAGTGTCGAAGTATAGTATTATTGAATTCAATACATTGTTATTGTATGAGGGGGGCGCGATGAAAATTATGATTGAATATTGGGTCGCGAATATTGAAAATTTCAGAATCATTGCTTTAAGTAAATCAGTAAATGAAGTGATTTGAGTAAATCAGTAAATGAAGTGATTTAAGTAAATCAGTAAATGAAGTGATTTAAGTAAATCAGTAAATGAAGTGATTTGATTTAGTGATTTTAAATCAGTAAATGAAGTGATTTGAGTAAATCAGTAAATGTAAATCAGTAAATGAAGTGATTTAAGTAAATCAGTAAATGAAGTGATTTGAGTAAATCAGTAAATGAAGTGATTTAAGTAAATCAGTAAATGAAGTGATTTAAGTAAATCAGTAAATGAAGTGATTTGAGTAAATCAGTAAATGAAAATCAGTAAAAATGAAGTAATCAGTAAATGAAGTGAAGTAAATCAGTAAATGAAGTGATTTAAGTAAATAAATCAGTAAATGAAGTAAATGAAGTGATTTAAATCAGTAAATGAAGTGATTTGAGTAAATTTCAGTAAACAGTAAATGAAGTGATTTAAATAAAACGAAGTGATTTAAGTAAATCAGTAAATGAAGTGAGTAAATGAAGTGATTTGAGTAAATCAGTAAATGAAGTGATTTAAGTAAATCAGTAAATGAAGTGATTTTTCAGTAAATGAAGTGATTTAAAGTGATTTAAGTAAATCAGTAAATGAAGTGATTTAAGTAAATCAGTAAATGAAGTGATTTGAGTAAATCAGTAAATGAAGTGATTTGAGTAAATCAGTAAACGAAGTGATTTAAGTAAATCAGTAAATGAAGTGATTTAAGTAAATCAGTAAATGAAGTGATTTAAGTAAATCAGTAAATGAAGTGATTTAAGTAAATCAGTAAGTGATTTGAGTAAATCAGTAAAATGAAGTGATTTGAGTAAATCAGTAAATGAAGTGATTTAAGTAAATCAGTGATTTAAGTAAATCATTAAATGAAGTGATTTAAGTAAATCAGTAAATGAAGTGATTTAAGTAAATCAGTAAATGAAGTGATTTGAGTAAATCAGTAAATGAAGAGATTTAAGTAAATCAGTAAATGAAGTGATTTAAGTAAATCAGTAAAAATTCACTACATTAAGTTAATGATTAACAATTCACGATTAACTTGCACATATAATTACAATTATCATATTAAAACTGGAATAAATTAAATCTTGATATTCCTAAATCTGAGTAATTTAAGTAAAAAAATGAAGTGATTTATAAATGCTATGATTTTTCGGAAATAAGCATTGATTTTTACAAACTTTTCACTTTCAAGGAATATGATCATTCCATTTTACGAAATAATGACCAAACCTCTTTGAGCAAAGATGATTTTTTTTTCCTTTTTATGATTATGTGGTGTGTGCCACCCAATTGAAAATTATCTTTAATTATATCACTTGAAAACTTTTCTAACTCTAAGGTCAGAAAAATCAATTCTGCACCTACTTTAATCATTTGCGAGAAAATTAATTGGTAATTACACGAAAACGAGGACGATCGATTTCATTTCGGTAAGATTATACGTGACATTTAAGTATTAAATGTAGAATTATTTAGAACGCGCAGAAAGCACTTATAGGTACTTTCGAAAAATTAAAAAAAAACCTTTTGAGGAGATATTTATTTTAAGAATGTTTGATATAAAATGTTAAGAATATAATTAGCTATATTTTTAAATTATTCTCTCTGTTTTGATTTTTATTGTTGGAATTCCCTTTATCTACCAACGGCATTTATAAGTACCACTCACTTTAAAATTACATAGAATAATCATTTTTACGAATATTCTGACGATACTTAGCAGGAATATTCTATGAAATCCACTCTTCTAAGATACATGGGTGCAAGGGTTCTATGATGAGTATTTTAGAGAGGAAGGTGAATAGTTTTATAGCAGAAATTGCGTTTTCAACGGATTGGGAAAATTATTATTTTTGCCCCGAAAAAATAGTTAATGTCAAAATTTAAGTGTCTTATTTTTTGGATGTTGATCAAGACCGTAGAAAACGATTTAACTATTTATTTTAAGTGAACAGTGTGTATAATTTATTTTGCAGTTGAATATATTTAATTAATTAATTAGCTCTAACTGATTAAGTTTCCCAAAGTTGAGTATTTTGTTTATGTACATCCCTTAATTTTCAATGTAGTGATCCCCCCTCAAAAAATCTTGCATGAAAGAAACTGCAGCAAATCATAATGCAGTAGATAAAGGTTTAAGAAGAGTATGGAATTAGCGCTTATAAAAATTAATACAGTTAAGAACAAACAGTGAAAATCGTTTGACATGAAAACGAGGTGGGCCAGAATATTGAATCGTGTTAAGGTATCCAACTACCCTAAAATCATGATTCTTTTCAAAAACTGACAATTTCTTTCAATGACATTATTTTATAGGCCGTCTTACTAGCTTAATATTAATACCAAGTTTTTTTTATTTTCTCTCTACTAGAACATAAACTACAAGCGTTTTAGTAAAGGCAGATACCATAACTTAACACAAGGTGTCAAACTTTTAAATGCGTTTTACTGGAAATGTGTTTTTTTAAAAAAAAACTCAAACGGGGACAGCGATTGCTCAAAATGTTTTTAAAAAAATTGGCTGAAATTTTTCGCTTATGTTCTGCATAACAGTAGAAGTGCTTTGATCTTCAAATTTATCAATCACTGTTTTATTTCAAAATTTGCAGTCCTTTATGTGAATATAGTCAATGTTTTTTTTAAGCAATTTCGTGTAATGACTAAGATAAAGTGCTCTAGTTTTGGTAAAAATTAAAATATCTCTTTTATTCTGAAGGTCACTTCAAACAAAAATAACAAAGTAATACATCAAAATTGAAAAATTGAAAATTTGCCCATAAAATCTTTGTACAGAGCGGGCCCCGTTTATGTAATTTTTTTGTACATTTTTACTAGTTTTTCTCATTTCAATAACAATAATTTTTTTTCTTTTATAAATTTTAGAATTTTTTTTCTTAAAATATACTAAATAAATATAAAAATCACAAAAAAAACCCATGTCTCCATTTTTTCAAAAAAAAGTTGTCGCAAGTAATCGGATACCTTAAAATATTTGAGTGTTGAAGGATTTTGCAAAAAAAAAAAAAAATTAAGTTTATTAGAGTGCATTTTATTTAATAGATATGTATATATGCATGGATTTAATAAAAATCAATGAAGCAAAAGCATGCAAAACTTAAGGAAATTTAATACAAAATCTCAAAAAGTTTTTAAAATACTAAAACATTTACTGAGTCTTTGAAAAATAATCAGGCATTTTAATTTTGCATTGTCTTTTTTAGCATCAAATCGTCAAAAAAAATTTTGATATCGTCCATTTTGTTATTCATCTCACCATTGGAATGTGCGTCTCAATAACTGCACTTAATTTTCATGATGTTCCTCATTTCGGATGACGTGGGAGCAGGAGCTGCATTATTCATTCGTTTTTTGAAGGGGGACAAACAAACTCCAAAATGTCTTTTTCTGCCATAATTGAGGCTGTACACACATTATCATCATTTACTACACCGAATTCTTCCAATTATACACTAGAACAGTTCAATAATAAAGAAACTTTCTCAAACATATTTCATTGAGTGTTCATTCCCAAAAGCTAAATTTTCGTGTTAAGCGATGTTAACTTCGTGTTAAAAGAAAACATGCACGAAAATACATAGTAGTTTGTTGGGACTGTTGCATTATTGCGTGTTAACCGATATTTCGTCTTAAGCGTTTTCGCGTATTTCACTGTATTTAAAGAAGGATTAAGAAATCGAACAAAATCTGTAAGCATTTTTTTAAGGTTTCAATAGTATAATAAACTTATCAGGCAATTTTAAATGTTCACACAACAATAGATTACTTTTTATATTACATAAACATTTTCTGTTACAATACAAATGGCAGTTTCGAAAAACAGAAAAATAATTCCCATAAATAGAAAGAAGTTATATACTCTTATTTCTAAAATTGGTAGTTCAGATATTTTAACCCATATTTGCATGGTTTTACTTCTTTTGAGAACTAAATCAGGTTGAAATAATTCACACACACATACTCTAGATCAGTGCTTCTTAAACTTTCAATACTTGCGATCGAATTTTCATTCATAATTTTCTTCGCGCCCTTCTTTCCCATCCAAACAATAGCAATGCATTGAATTCAAAAATAATATACTTTGAAGTAAATTTACAATATGAATTTAAATATAAACCGTACCATCAAAATAAGTATTAATTTTTTTATATAATTTTATATATGACAAGCCCATGGGGTCACTATTAATTGTTAAACTTGTTTTGTTAACTTGGTATATTGCTAAATTAATTATCAAATACATCGTGCAGTACTGATACATTTATAAATATATTATAATCAGTGTAAATGCGTATTTTATTTTTTATTATGTCAGAATATATCTTATTTTGCTTCCTTTCAGTTAATTAACAATGTTTTTAAAATAATGTTTTATTTTCGACTTTTGAATATGCTCGTGCCCCTCTATGGGAGCTTACCCCACAGTTTGAGAAACGCTGCTCTAGATTAAAAGAAAATATTTAAAAAAAATCCTCGTAAAAAAACATAAGTTTAGTACAAAATCAATAAAAAAATAATATATCACTGCATCATTTTCATTCCTCATGATTATTAAAAAAAACCAATTATTATTATTATTATTATTCTAATTTCATCTGCATCATGGTTCTCGTCGTCAGAATTTTCGTCATCAAAGCCATCTTCTGATAGCCAACCACTTTCTAACTGATTCAGGTAATCCTCAATGTATTTCTCTACTAAATTTCTCAACAAAAATAACATAAAATTAAAGTATCCAACTCCGTTCGGAACCGTGATTTTAAAAAAGTACATAAATGGATAATTTTCATGATATTTATTATCATTTATATTAGAATACATGTATAAAATTGTTTTAAGGACATTTTGACAAAAAAAATCATTTAAATACAATATTTCGGCAAAAAATTAACTTAGAATAACCTTTTTTCAAAATGTTCTCCTTTTGTAAAAAATGCTTCTATTACAATAATATTTTGCCTGTATATAGCTCAGACCTCTGTACAGATGCTCAAATATGATTTTTAAAAATTCACCTTATTTTCAGACTTAACTCCTTTTAAAATAATTATCTGCGTTTTTTTCTTAAAATTTCTCCCCTCTGTGGTCGTAAAACATGGATAAATCCATTTCTAAGTTATATATTTCAAAAATTCCAGTTGAGCCTCTGTACAGAGGTCTGAGTTATATACCGGCGAAATATTGTTATAATAGCAGCATTTTTCGCAAAAGGAGAATATTTTGAAAAGGGGTCATTATATGTTCATTTTTTGTCAAAATATTGCCCTTAAATAGTTTTTATTGTAATACTAGTCTTAAAACAATTTTAGATACATTTTCTAATCTAAAAGACACTAACTATCCTAAATATTATCCATTTATACGCTTTTGCAAAATCACGGTTCCGAATGTAGTTGGATACCTTAACATGCAGTAAAAAACAATTTTGACATACATTAGAAATGAAACAATTGCATAGTGATTTAAATTTCTGTCATAGGGTTATGGGAAGATTATTTGGGGTATTCGATATGAATTGCACAGAAAATAACAGAAACTCAAAAAACAAACCTTTCTCTGCTTATCATCGCTTTTATTAGCACAAAAAAAATCTCAGATTACCTGTACGAAATATTTAAGAAATCGCATCCAACCAAAACAAACGGCAGAATGACAAAATCAAACCCGCTATAATGATTGTGATATTTGATATTTTGACAGCTAAATTTATTATAATGCACTAGTCAGGAAAAAATTGCCAGCAACAACCAATTTACGGGACACTTGTTTTGAGTACAATTTTTTGTTCACAAAATCTTAAAAAGGAAATTTCCCTATAGCCTTTCATCTTTCCATATTCCATCATCATGCAAAGAAGTTTTAAATAATTGTGCGCTTAAGCATATACCGTAAAATCCAGTGTGTATAACGCGCACCTGTACTTTCAAGCTGCATTATTTAATTTTTAGGTATGGTCGCCGTATTACGCTCACACCGTTTTTTTTAACGAAGATATCTGAAATAATAGTATACAATGATCTTATGTTTAGAAGTCATTTATTCGAGATATTATTATTCCAGACTTTTGAAATAATACTAAATTTCTAGAAATAGAACTCTTAATTCATAATGTTCGTCATCTCTTTTAAATAAGCAGTATATCGATATGTGTAGAAATAATTTTTTTATGCAAATCTCTTTCGTTATATTTAATGCTATCGTTTTTATATATTACCTAAGTATAAAGCGCACCCGTATATTTCCATCTCATTTTATTTTGGTTTAAATTGTCCGTTATATGCCGGATTTTACGGTATTTAAATATGGTTCTCTTGTAAGTAAGTGAAATAGTACTTTGATTAGTGAAGGAGCCATTAATTAAGCTGATATAATATGCATTAATTTTCTTCTAAAGTAAACTTTTCAGGAATAAATTTAAACATCTCTAATTTTCTAAGAAATACTTTGTCTCTAAAAATGCCTAAAATAGTTAAAATTTTCGATTATGTAATAAGAATTTAAAATTAATTTTAATTGTTCTATTTTAATAAAACGTACCAGAAATGTTTTAGATCAAATCAAAATTACACAACATGTAACACAAATATAGCAATTCTGAAGTGAATAGGAGAACAATTCGCAGAATAATTGTGTTTTAAGGTATCCGACTACATTCGGAACCGTGATTTTAAAAAAGAGCATAAATGGATAATTTTCATGATATTTAGTGTCACTCAGATTAGAATACATGCATAAAGTTGTTTTAAGGAGATTTTGACAAAAACAAATTATATTTAAATATAATATTTTGCCAAAAAATTAACTTAGAATAATCTTTTTTCCAAATGTTTTCCTTTTGTGAAAAAATGCTTCTATTATAATAATATTTTGCCTGTATATAGCTCAGACCTCTCTACAGAGGCTCAACTAGAATTTTTGAAAATTTCACATTATTTTCAGAGTTACCACTAATTGAAATAATTATTGGCGTTTTTTTCCCCTTAAAATTGCTCCCCTCTGTTGTCTTAAAATTTGAATAAATCCACTTCTAAGTTATATATTTTAAAAATTCTATTTGAGCCTCTGTAGAGAGGTCTGAGCTATATACAGGCAAAATATTAGTATAATAGAAGCCTTTTTTTATAAAAGGAGAACATTTGGAAAAAAAAATTATTCTAAGTTAATTTTTTGTCAAAATATTATATTTAAATAAACTTTTTTGTCAAAATATCCTTGCAACCATTTTATGCATGTATTCTAATATAAGTGACACTAAATATCATGAAAATTATCCATTTATGCGCTTTGCTAAATCACGGTTCCGAACGTAGTCGGATACCTTAAGCAGTCTTACAAAAAGGCAAACTCAATCAAGATTTATTAAAAAATAAAACAGAGAGCTCTTTTTAATCAATTTAATGCTTTCACAGACTCATAATGAGAGATGAAATACATGGTATCCGGGCTTAAAGTATTCAAAAGTTATGGCTTTTTTTCGGAATTACCCATTCGAATGTAATAAACTGTTCATCGGTAGATTGCAAATCCCTCCAAGATTTTGGGGTCTTGTCCGATCTGCCGCACGTGCGCGCATTATTCAGCAATTGCAGGCGATATATTACATGCTACACGGATTTCGTTACTAAGCAAGTGGAAGTCACAGAAGAAGATGCATTCCGTGGTTTGGTTAACGAAATTTAAATCAGTCTTGCGTGTGCAGCGATGTGTTCAAACAAAATGGAATACCGTTACTGGCTTGCTTAATAGACTTATCAGGACTCCTACAAAATGAATCCCGCACACGATCAACAGTGTCTTCTATCATGGAAACTTAACGATACTTGCCAGTTTGAGATACCAAAGTTCCCGTCTGCTTTAAAGTACTTCCCCTTTGGTATTCCATTCTGTTGGAACACGCTGATTTGAATTCCGCTAACCAAAGTATGCACAGCTTTACAAATGAAGTCAGTGTAACAAGTTTATCTTCGGCGATTGCTGAATAATGCGTGGATTTGTGGCCAATCGGACAAGACTCAAAAAATTTCGGAGTGGTTTGCAATCTACGAATAGACAGTTTGTTACATTATGATGGGTAGTTCCGTAATAATAAGCCCTAACTTTTGAATACTTTAAGCCCGAACACCCCTGTATAATTAAACTTAAATTTAATTAAAAATTAAAATATCAGCACTGGAGGATGATATGCGAACTTCAAATATGCTGCAGACAAACTGAAACATACAAATTACATTTTCTAGTTTTTCTTTTACGTCTGTAGATTAAATGTGATGATTAATATTTGATGATTAAAATAACGATTATGTTCTCAAATCGATTTCTTGCGAATCTTTATCTGAATCGCTATTTGTGTATAAATTAATCAAAACAAATCAATATATTTTACATTGCATACAAATGCGGATGCACTTTTGCATGTGCGTGCAGTCGTGAGGAAAGATTAATGCTGTGAATTACATTTCCTCCTGTAAAGAAAATATCAATTCGAAGTATTCCAATTGATTCTGCGTCGGCTACCACCACGGTTGAGACGGATTTAATTTGGTTTACGTCGAATTTAGACTTAAGGTAATTTGTTAACTTCGTATATTCTTAGTTGCAATTTGAATTTTCTTCCCACTTCTGCAAAGTTAATTGTTGCTATCCTGTATACCGCAAGCCAAAGTTTAGCTACTCCACTCAATCTGAGAGTCTGTGAACTAATTAGTTAAGTAAAAAGGATTCCTTAGTTCTTGGAACATATTTTGTGAGCGTCTGGATATCCTAGAATTCTGGAAATATTAAGTTAGCGTAAAACAAGGCTAGATATCATGTTTTCCTCATCAATTTTCATGGAGATATTTTTCAATTTAATGAAAAAAGGAACCGCACTTATTAAATGGAGTGTATCTTTTTGGATGTGAGAAAAACATGAAAAATTAATTTAACTGTTTGATGCTCAAAGATAGAAATTAGGACAAGTTAATATTTTATAAACCAGATTCATTTCAAATTGTTTAAAATGTTAAAAATTCTTTCTTTTTTTTCTTTTTTTGACTTTTTTGAATGAGCTACAAACTGAAATAAAGACAAGGATGTATGTTAAAAGTATATCCTTGATATATATATTTCATATACATATCCTTGGTATATATATATAAATGACTGAGTTACTTAAGATACCTAGGACGTGAAACTGCTTTAAATTTCGCATTTTTTTAATTTTACTTTTAAAAAATAGAGGGTACTTTTCTGCATCCATAGATACATTATTTATAAAAATGCGATAAATAGAACGCTAAAAAATTGAATTTTAAAATTGTAAGCAAATGTGATGCAAGTATGATTCAGGTACACTTTCTTCAAAATCCATTTTCTATATAATATGTATTGTAAAAAAACTAATTTTTCTATACAAAGAATGTAATTTTTCTGTATTGTATGTTCAAATTTATTGAAAATTCTACATTTTTTCTGCAAAAATTACGGAAAATTTAAATCGTTAGTTACAAAATTTAAAAAAAATTGTTTTTGAATTGTTAATTATGTTTAGCTTTACGTTAATAAATACTCAATGTAGTTCTTAAATTATAAATCAAGTATATTTAGTACAAAGTGGATCTTCAGGATTATTCTAAATTAAGTGCACAGCTTGTAAAACTGACATTTCGTTTTTCCTAACTGCTTATTGTTAACATTTGAATTCTCATGAATAACTCTATGTTTTTATAACTATTGGTTTTACTTTAAAATAAATATTGACATGTTTGAGTAATGTTGTTCATATGTTTGAATATGTTGTTATAATTTTTAAAAACATAGTTCCATTTAAATAAGGCATCAAATTAACTTTTTAAATTAATCAAAGACATTTTCTTTGTGTATTTTTATAACAATAAAAATATGTATAAGGAATTCTGTAATATCCTGTATTGATGATGTTCAAAGTGAAGTAAAAATACTAAAACTTATAGACATAAATTTTTGGTATTTTAAACGGAAGAAGGTGTGAAACGTTGACAACACGTGTTGATGAAGCAAAGAAAGAGTAATTAAAAATGTTTCTAAATAATCTAGAATTTTAATCTTACAATTTAAAAACTGAGAAATGATGCAAAATAATCTAATTAATTATGGTATAACTTTATATTACATTAAAAATATTGTTTTACAAATCATAGATTAAAATATCATTATTTGCGATTTTCTCAAAATGCATTTTTTGTTCATTTTGGTACACTTTTCTCAAAATCTACTTTACCTATATTGCTGATATTTTGCATATTATAAGATCCACAAATTTTTAAAAAGTGAATGAATTCATTTTGAAATAAACATTCCGAAATTTTAGATGTAGCACAATTTCTGCGTAAAATTTAAAGGAAATTAGAATCACTAAATTTAAAAGTTTTTTTAAATATTTATAAATTTATTTTTTTAAAATTTCATTTCATTCATTTTATAGATTGTTATGTTTGCAAAAACTCTGTGAAATTTTATAGCTATATATACAGTGGGTTTTATGCAAAGTGTACCTAAAGATAAGAACATGTCTCGAAAATAAAAAAAAATAGTTGTTGATTGTTTATTACTCATACAGATTTAATTGTAGCTTAAAATGGAATTTTTTTACATTAACATGTTCATAAATGTATGGATAATTCAACTTAAAAATTTTAATTTCGTTGCTTTTAATTTAAGTAAGTGAGCACCATTTAACTTTGGTGTAAAAAAAGTTCATTTTTGCTTCTCGCAGAGACGTCCCAGTTACCTTAAAATTAATATTCCAATTATAATAACTAATTTCATGATTAAATTGGTATTCCAATTATAAAAATTAATTTCATAATTTTAAATGGAATTCTAATCAAAATGATTAATTATATAATTGTACATCCGTAATATTTAGAGAAATTAAATTGATATAACAAATACTTCATGTTAATATCACTTATAGAGTTTCTAATTAAATGAAAAGCAAAAATGTATAGAAATATACCAATTCATAAATATGCATAGGATATATTGTTAAAAACGAATTCTAATGAAATGCAACTCTGACATATAACAGCTGCCTATATATATAAAAAAATCGTTTATTATCTAATTGCACTTTTATTTTAAAAGACTCTGTTATCTGTAACATTTGAATCCAAAGTAAGAAAAATTAATAGTCTAAGAAAACAAGTAACCTAAATCTGAGCGTTTAAAAAAGCATTTAACTATAAAAACCATATATTATGTATACAATGTATTGTATTTATTACATTTTTAGCATATAATACTTTAATATACGAATCAAAATATTGAAAAAGTGACAGAAAAAACAATACATTTATACTATCGTATAATAGTAATAACACTAAAAATGAACTAAGAAATTATAAGTTAATTACATAGTTTAACGCACGCATATGTCTTAAATTCAGAAAAATATATCACGTTTTATCGTGAGGTATAAATAGTATAAGTAAAAAGTACTATATTTATTTTTTTTCTTACTTATAATTTAAGGGGTCTCAAAGGTGTTAATTTTGTCTAGAGAGCTGAAAATGGAAACATTTTTCAATTAATTGTAATTATTTGAGGTTAAAATTAAATAATTTGATTCTTTTACACATTATCTAAAAAGGATTAAGGTTTCAAAAAAGTGTAAAATGGTTAAAATATAATCATAATTAGAAAAAAAATAAGCATATGAAAATAAGAAACATTTCTGTAAGAAATATTAAGTTTTACTTTGCGCATAACTTCTAAAATAGTAGCTCTAATTGCTAGCAATAATTGATTTATAAAGATTTAAATATATCCTTATTACACTGTAGCAATTTTTAATAAATACTATTTTTTTAAAAAATATAATAAATTACAGTTTAATTTTTTTTAAATTTCTATATTTTTAATATCTTTTGAAATAAAATAGATATATAATCCTTAAATTAGATAGAGTTCAAAGAGTTTGATACAATTTATAATTCTATAAAACTTTATACACCAAAGAGGCTACTATTTTAGTAAATATGATGCGCAACGTAAAATTTTCTTAATAGTTATTACAAAAATGTTTCTAATTTTTATATGCTTATAATTTTTTAAAAAATTACGATTATTTCTTAAACATTTTACAGTTTTTTGAATCATCATTCCCTTATAAACAATGTGTAAAATAATCTAGTTATTCAATTTTAAATACAAAAAATTACATGTGTTTCAAAATTGTTTATATTTTGAGCTCTCGAGACAAAATTAACACCTCTGAGATCCCTCAAAAGTTTTCTTATTTCTTGATGTCATCATTATATTCTGTCACTTAAGGGACTGTCACAAAAATATAGAACTTATGTACTCCATATCCATTTTAATGCAGTCATTATGTGGCATGTTTCTCTTTTTTTTTTAACTAATTGCACATCGCACTCCCAGTACCAATCATAGATCTAATGCAAAACCCAATTACATCCTAATGAATTTATCTCTCTCAGAATTTTTACCCGAAAGCTTAAATCCAGCAATGAGTCAGAGAGAACAAGAGGAACACCCCTTCATCCGAATTTTACATTCGTATCTTTCCAAATTCACCCAGGGGGTGCTAACAGAGGGGGAGGGGAAGCAATTATTTGTGCGCTTCTGCCAGTAAATCTGGTCTTTTCAAAGCTGAAGCGTGAAATAATGATTTTAAGCAAGGACACAATGGAGACACGCTTCCAAAGGGACTGCCAGTCCCAACACTGAATCGAACAGTTAATTGTCTGCAAAGGCTAAATAGTCCGGGAACATGGAAAAGTCGTTAATTTGTCCATTCGGGTTATAGGTGTTTTGTTGGGTGGATAGAGTTGGGGGTACGATTGAGAGGGAGTTGTCGTTTGTAAACTGTTTCCTTTCTGAATTGGAAGTCTACAATTAGAGTTTAGGGGAACATTATCTAAAATCGCATGCAGAAATTTTTATTTATATAAAAATCTGGATAAATGTTTCGAATTTAATATGTGTGGACATGCAATGCTATTCTCAACCTTCCATAGCACTGAATTTTTCTTGCATTGCTATGTTAAAATATTTTTAGGGAATTGAGATTGTTTTATAAAAAAGAAATTCATTGGCTTATAACCTAAAATTATTATCAGTTTTAAAACCATGTTTTGGTGGGAAGTTTGTTACCCGCCGCCCAATAGAAGCTATTCAAAAGTAGCGCATCTTATTATTGAAATATTTGAATTATTTCATCTTATACTTGAATTATTTGAAATTTTGAGACAATTTTGAAACCACCATTATTGTTATTATTATTATTTTATTAATTAAACTTATTTTGAGTCCAAAAGATTTTGACTACTATGAATTATATATATTTTTTGACTTCGTACTTCTCCAATATTATTCTCTTAATTTATAGCAAAATCTTTCCTTAGTACAAAACCTGTGAAAGAGTTAATTTATCCATGTTAATACACATTAGTCGAAACTCATAAAACTTATTATTTATTGAATGTATGCTTAACATCCAAATTTACTCAAATATGGTGCTATCAAAAACTGGATAACTGAGATCTTCTGCAATGAAAAGTTACAAATTTTATATTCAAATTATTTCGCTACGCTGATTAAATGATGAGTAAGCGCTTTGTATCAGATTTTTGAACCAGTTACTGGTGATAATTCAGATATATGTGCATTTACTGTATTTAAATGCACATATATCTAGATTAATACAATTAGTTATAGCACTTGCGGTATAATATAAATACATAATATGCATGAATTGTAAACTTTAGAAGAATTTTGTACTTAATCTTAGAAAAAGCAAATAATTGATTATTTATAATAAGAATTATATCAAATACCTTGTAAATACTTTTTGATTATCCAAAAAAAAACTGGGTTTTTTTCTGTTAAAAATATTTTTGATGAAAAAAAGGATAATTTAAATTATCTCTCTTTCACCACAATAAAAATAATAAGTAATGACATTACAAGTAATGACTTTGAATAAGTAAACGCATTACAAATGACCGGTAATCTTGAATATAAATAAAAAGTACAGTTCATTTTTTTAAAATAAATATTCCTTTTTTTCAAAGGAATGTTTATTTTTCATTAAACATAATTGCATAACTTTATACTATTTTCAAATCAATTTTTCAACAAGAAAGGAAGCAGAGCCGAAATATATCTGATTATATCTATCATATTCACTTTTTAACTTATGTAAAATATGGAATTTCCTAATTAACTTTTACACGATGGAAACTAAAATTCACAGCACCTTAAACAAAGATTTAGCTAAACGATTCAATGTTTGGTTAACCCCATCTTTAACCATTCTTCCATATTTGTAAAAAAAAACTTTTGTCGGGTAGGAAAGATACACAGAAAAGGAATTACTTCTCTAACAAACACATCAAACTCAGAATCGTGCAATTCGTGGTAATATATGAGCGTCTCTTTAACGCACATACCTCGTCTCTTAACCAATCCTTGGCATCGTTAAGGCTCTGGTCTGCATCACCATATTATATGTTCTAGTGTCAGTGCGCGTTGAATGGTTCGCTCAAATGAATTCCTAGGCCAATGGATGGCGGAATCTGTTGCATGCACATCACAAGTGGAAGGAAATAATTCACGCAGTCAGCCCATTTGTCCAAACAAGCCACGCTGCTGGGATCTTTGATATGGTGGCATTCGGTTTCCACTTAGAAAGGTAATGGCTACATTTATAAAGCTGTAGTGTATTATGCTTCTGTTGGGAGTAAGAAAGGTCGCTTTAGGAATATCAATTTATGAAAAAGGTTGTACTTATATATATATATATATATATATATATATATATATATATACAAGATCGTATTTATATTTTATGGTAGGTTTATACTATATAGAGAAAATCTCTTGATATAACCAGATTAATTCTAATAGCAGTTTAAAATAAACATACTTAAACCTTTTGGTTGTTTTTAAACTCAAATAAATCTTTATATCGAAAAATAAAACTGTAAATTTTTTAACAAAACTTTAAAATGTATTTGATTAGTAAAAAAAATTATTATTATTATTTTCTGCAAGAAAAATAAATTACGAACTTATAAATATAAACTCTTCTTTTTGAAATTTAAAATATAAGTTAAACATTCTATTTTACCAGAAGGTAATAAAAAAAAACATTTAAAATTACTCGAACGTGAACACACGCTATAACCGATAATTAATTTGAATGAAAAAAAAAATTAGTATGTTATATAAATAACACTTTGTGATTTTTATGTAAAAAAGAAATATTTGAAAAAGAACCAACATATATTTTCAGATACAAATTTTTTTCGCTAATCTTCGAAAAAAAAACGTATAATTATTTTTTATTCAACTGAGAAAAAGTTCTTTCAGATTTAATTCTACCACTTTTTTGAGCCAACAATTTTAAAAATAACGTTTAAGTTTATTCAATATTAAATGACATACCTACACCATTTCTATATTATTTAATATTATATAAATGAATTTAAAAATATTGACTAATTATAAAAGCATTTATATTTTAGCAAAGCTCAAAACAATGTTTATAAATATTAGTGCTTTAAAAAATAGTACCATTAAACTTTTATTACTATTCCTGAGTATTTAAGACATTAATAATATTTTTATTCAAAAACAACCTTTATCATGCAATAACGGCAATAAATGTACGCACGCAATAAAAATTTTATACAAATTTCTTAAATTTATACGAGTAATAAGCACAATTCTTATTTAAGGGACAAAATAAAAATTTCTAAGAAGAATTAACACCAAGTCTTGAGGTTTATTTTGAGATTTGTTCGTATCATAAAATCCAGTGCAGAGTATTATAACGGCAACAGATACCTTCTTATATATTTCTGATAAAGAAAAATAAATATTTACTTCTAATTTAATTTATATAGCTATTTTTAGTGAATTATGATTTGTCCAGAAATGAAATCTCAAGTTTTGTGAAACTGACAAATAATTAAACAATTCTGTAATTTAAATAACTATCTCACAAATATTCTCAAAATATCTTGCTTAAAGCTAGCATCCACTTTAGATATTTCTTATTTAGTCTTTTTTCTCAACTATTTCAAAGAAGCGTTTTACATATTATAACTAGAAGCCATCCACTACATTCCTTAACTTATTTGCATAAATCACTCTTGAAAAATAAACATGTCACCTCTGGGAGTGGAACCGATTAAGCAGAATAAACTCATAATAAATTAACCAATAAAAATTATAATGAAGCCACACATTGCAATAATTTCCACTTCATAAATCTGTCAGACGACTCCGAGGTACTGATCATAAATCAGAATTTTTTCAACTTTTAGAACACCACATCTAACAATTTTGCATTGTCTCCCACTCCCCTTATTCCTGTCTAAACTCTACCATCTGCAAAATATCCCCCAAATGAAGGATAAATACAATTTCCCTACAGTCAAGGGGATAGACGGGTATGCAAGAAAGAAAAACTGACTTCGACAAATGGGATGGATGTAATCGAATTGGCATTTATTGCTTTTCCAAAGGATGGACGCACACACACATACGCAGCTTTCCTTTAATTATTGCCGTGTCACTCAAGGACGAGAGCCGGAAAGAAAGGTCATTAGCTTCAATAACGCTGCGACGAAAATCCTATAGTCTAAGTTCACCCGGATCGAGTAGGCAGAGACAAAATGTTGCAGCGTACGGTACAGCGGGGAAGAATCGGAATTCTTTAATATTATGCTTCCATTTAGAAAAGGAATACATTGGTTTATTGTAATAGTGGCTCTCACGCTTTTTCTGAAAGTGCCTTTGCTTCTAATATGCTTCTTGTTCAGCTTTTATTACTATAATACATTATACCTTTCTTATGTTTGGTGTTTTTATAGTAGTACTTTTTTTAAAAAACCTATGAAATATATTTGAATGCGAATCATTTTGAAATGAACAGCAGTATCAATTTCTTAAAATAATTACGAAGCTTCAGATTCTTCAGATCAAATTTGGGAACCGAGCATTTTAATTTGAAACTCCTCTAATTTTTTTATTTTTTATAAGGAAAGAAAGATGGTGTAATATATATATATCTTTTACCTCGAATGAAACCTGCAACAAAAAAACGGTTAAAATTTTTATTTAAGAAGCATTTCGTTATTCATAATTATTACGATTGCTGATATGTTATCTTTTTGCAAACATTCAATTCTATAGAAAAAACAATCTTCTATTGAAAAAATTATGGAAAATAGAAAATAAAATAACCACATTGAAGCGCAGTAGCAAATGGAAAATAGTTGTGTTCTATCTTATTAGATAAATAAAGTAAAAATATTATAATATGAAATCAATGTGTGAAATATACTACGATTCCTTACAGTAGTGCACACAAAAACTTTTCAAGGGGGAGGGGGTTGAAAGTCCATCATTCTCCCTTATGCCTCAATACGCCACCCCGCAAAACATTTTTTTTTATTCTGTCGATTTTGGAAATAAAAATAGTAAAAAAAAAATTATTCATTTAATAATTAGCATAAACTAATAAAATAAATTGCTAATAACAAATCATTAAATTTTACGTGCTATATACATAGGATTATCATCAAGCACTCCCCCGTCTTCCCAAAAATATTCAAAGGATAGGGGGTCCGGATCCGTGGAACCCTCCCTTGTGTACGCCACTGGTGCTTTTCCATACTAATTTGAATGACATATTAATCGTATAGATCAGCGATACTTAACCTGAAGCCCGCGGGCCGCATGTGGCCCTCCGAACCTTTTTCAGTGGCCCGGTCATGACCATTGTTTTAAAAAATTTACTTATTTAAAAACATTGCATTAAAAATTTGGTGGGAAATTCTTTGTCAAGAAATCAAATGCATCAATTTTGCTTTTTGCTGTCGGTGTCATACGGGTACGAAATGTTGTTCTTTTTCTATTTGGAACGGTTACAGTTAGTGATAACGGACAACAGAGGTGTAGCGACAATTTTATATGTGGAACTAATTTTTAACTATCTTTCAAGAGAAAAATATTAGAAGAAAATATATCGTTTGAAGACGATTGGGAGGTTGACTATTTTGTAATGAAAAATAAACTTGGATCAGTAATTGTTTTATTTGTCACGAAAGTGCTGTATTTAAAAAGTACCAATAAACAGGAATCATTCAATGACACTTTTTTTCGAAGATCTCTCTCAAGAGACGATAATTAGGGTTTCATGAATAATCTTTACAACGGCAAAAAAAATTTTCTGTCAGTGGCAGTAGCACAGCGGTAACAAAGATGTCCTATGAAGTTTGTTACATTATTCGTAATCATATGAAACCGTTTGCTGATGCAGAAATTGTGAAGGAGTGTTTCTTAAATGCTTCTAATTTAGTGTTAGTGACGTAATAAAAAATATAAAAAATAATAATTAAAGAAAATGAGTTATAATATTTTGATCAATTTTCAACATTTTAAATTTCCCATGTTATATTGGTCTTAGTGGCAAAAATAAAAATTTATAAAAAATAATAACTAAAAAAAGCAAAACAGGAGTTATAATATTTGGATCAATTGTCCTCATTTTTATTTTCCAATGTTTTGGTCTTAAAGCATTCCTCCCCCCTCCTCAATTTACCTTCATGTATGCGGCCCGCGTGAAATAATAAACACATGTATGCGGCCGACGTGAAGTAGCTGACATATGTATGCGGTCCAGCCGAAAAAAAAAGGTTATGTACCCCTGGTATAGATTAATAATTTCAGAATTTTTTCTCAATGTGCATTTTGTTCATATGAGCCCACCTCTTAAATGGGGTTAAGAATTTAATGTACCCTGGAAATACGACACTGTTATTGATATTACATAACATAACACATTTTTCGAGAGAAAATATTAATGCTACCGCTCTTGTTAGAATCTTTTACGTACTGCTGAAAAAGCATACACCACAGTTTTAAAACACCCCCACACACAAAAAGGAAACAAACTATACATAATTCTTGAAATTATAGAACATTTATTGTTAACTTTGTTCGTATTTGTTAGTAATGCATTCCTTTTAAAATAAATTCCTGTAGCGTGGTAGTGATGGTCACATGAGTTCGTGGCCGACCGTGCCATATGTTCAAGATCCAAGGTCACTTAAGACCCACCATGTAGAGAGACTGATATATGTTATATCTATGGTAACTCAAAATCCTCCTCTTGACATGGTGTGGTAATTTGAAGAAGGAGTTCCTGCTCATATGTTGTCCTCGTCACTTGGACGTGGTTCAAACTCAAAATCCGTCTCCAATAGACCTCCTAATTTTACATTGAAGTGCGACGTTGATAAGCACTAACTAACTTTAAAGAATTATTCATAGACTTTTTCCTAATACGTACAGAGTGTGTGAGTGAGTGAATAACACTCACTCACATAACCATAACACACGTTGATACACACTTTTAAAGAAGGATTCTTAGACTTTCCCCCAATACTTACAGAGTGAGTGAATGAGTGAATAACACTCACATAAACATAACACACGTTGATAAACACTCACTCACTTTTAAATAAGGAATCTTAGATTTGTTCCCAATATGTACAGAGTGAGTAAATGATACTCACTCACATAAACATAACACACGTTGATACTCACTTTTAAAGAAGAATCCCTAGACGTTTCCCCAATACTTACAGAGTAAGTGAATGAGTGAATAACACTCACTCACATAAACATATGACACGTTGATAAACACTCACTCACTTTTAAAAAAGGAATCTTAGACTTTTTCGCAATACGTACAGAGTGAGTGAATGACACTCACTCACATAAACATAACACACGTTGATACTCACTTTTAAAGAAAGATTCTTAGACTTTCCCCCAATACCTACAGAGTGAGTGAGTGAATATTAACGTCGCACTGTTCCGCTACACGTAGGCTTTTGGCGACGGACCACGTAATTTTGAACCATGGTCAAGTGATATGGACGACACCTGAACTGGTACCCCCTCTCCTAACTATTACACCACGCCAATTGAAGGACGTTTGAGTTCTCGACCGATTTAACACGCATCGCACCCCTTCACGGTGAGTCTTTGGTGGTACTGGGCTTGAGCTCGTGACAAGGCCAGTCACGATCCGATACCTAGACCACTCATCTACCGTAACCACCCAATACTTACAGAAGCTAAAAGAAATATTTTATTTGCATATAATTACAACGATTTACGCTTGTCGAGGTTAAATTATGAGTTAGTTTGATTTGATTTTAACTTACCTCCAAATCTTAAGCAACACGAAAGTTATTTACGACTGACCTTATAATTGTGCAAATTGTGAAAGTTAAGTAAAGAGATGTGTACGAATTAGATATAAGCAACTAAAATAAATGCTGAATAAATCAAATTATTCTTTTGGAACTACGTGTAGAGGATTTAAGTATACTGTTGCCACGAATCAAGTGAGGAAATAGTGGAGAATTAATCCTCGATTGCAGTTCAAAGAATTTAACTGGATCTATCGAATTCTTTATAAAATGACATCAATAAATCTGCTTTATTTCAACGCTCAATAGCAAATGGTCCTGAAAATTTACACAAGTTTATCAGTTGAGCTAATTAAATTTTAGCTATCACTACACTTGTTAACTATACAGACCTCTCAGAGTCTCATACATTCTGAAATTCAAAGGGAGCATTTCTGCCCAACATAAAAGTTTACCTAAAAGGAAAAGCCTTTGTTAGATCCCTTTCCCCTGCTTATAATTCGAAGCCCATTATGCCTTTGTGAAAATTAGGGTTTCGGGGGAATTCTTTTCCGAACTGATAACACAATAGATAAATTGTAGCATTTCAATTGAAACGCCGTCACAATTTAATGCCCTCAACCAACTTTTGATTACTATTCCTCTGAATGGCATTCAAAGTCTCTAAAATGGGCACCGCATTTAACTTCATTCGAATAAATTTTCCACTAATGTGGAACAAGAATCCGTAGCTTCGGACTGAGCCTTTTAAACCAACTGCAGAATTACGAGAATAGATAAATCAATTAGTCACAATGACCCCTCCATTCTCTCCACCCGCCTAAACTGCAGTTTCCCATTCCCGACATCCACTGGAGCATATTTAATTTCCTCTTTGCACAAATTATAACGGGCACAAGACGGACTAATTAAATCCAACGATTATCAATAAGCCTTCGAGTTCCTACGAGATGATCCAAACGATTTATACCACATGATAAAACGCCACAATTAAAAGGAATGGTAGAGAACATTGGAAAGGGGAAAAAAATTCGTACCGTTGCCATTTCAGCGTGATAAAAATCTACTCCGAAAGCCGGAAGCTAACTGTTCAGCCAATAGTTGAAAAAAATTCACCTTTTCCAATGAGAAAATAAAAATGGCAATAATGGGAAGAACTTTATCCTCTGCAGCACGCTAATAATCAAATGAAAAGAACGCTTGTAAAATTTCTAATTAGAACATAATGCTATTCATGCTGTAACTAATTAGAGAAGTTCAGGAGATTAATTTATAGCTCGTGTTTGCACTCTTTCTTTATTTAAAAGGAAAGACATTTATTAGCCGGAGCTTCTGCAGAGGTGGTAAGTATCATTATGTGCAGCGCTTAACTTTGTTGCCAGTGAGTCTGGTTAGAAGAAATTCCCCCTAGGATTTGCCATTTGCTGGAAATGCTATTTCTCATCCCTTCTTCCACCTGTGATACGGTGTATAGATTCGACGAAGAACCATAATTAAATAGCAAGAGCATCGTAACGATTCCGAGAGATGTCATTGATTATCTTTGAAGAATTGATTCATGAGACGTCTTTGCTGTTACATTCTGCTTCCAGGCAGTTAGTTGAAAAGTATGCTCTTCGTTATAGCTAATTATACATTATCACTTGGATTTGCGTTCCTACTTAAGAATGGAAAAGATGTCTTTTAAAAGACGTAATAGAAGTGGTAAAAGTTATCATGTTTGTGCATCTTAATCCCTGCAGACGTTTTGTTACATAACCAAAATGAATAATCAGGAATGAAACAGTTCACTTAAATAGGGTTCTTACGATAAATATTCATATTTGTATGAATAGTTTTGGCAGCGTAGATATCAAAAGCTTTTGATTTAAAATGATAGCAAGATATATTGGGGGTATAATATGTATTTTAGTTTACGGATTTTGTAAAATGTGATGGTGAACTATTTCTTTATGTAAATTAATGGTCTTCGAAAAACTGTTTGTTATTGCTTTAGTACTGAAGATAAGATTTAGATGGGTGACTCCTTGAGAAATTAGCGATATTATATCCTGCACACATTTATGCTGTAGACCAAGTGTGTAAAACTAACTTGGGCAAAACAAACAAGGCTTAATTTTAGGTGGGTCATAAAAAATAAATAAATATTCATAGAAATGTAGGTTTATTTCGAATAATACATTATAATAAGCATATATAAAAAGAACAAGAAAATTTTGATGTTTACGTCCTGTCACTCTTGACATCTACTTTCTGCTACTATCTTTTCTATTTCGAGAGAATTTTTTAAAATTTTATTAAATGTTATTTTCTGACGATGTATTGCCCGGGCCGAAAATAGTTTTGTCATGGACCGCGAGTTTTTGATAAAATAATAATACAAATATTTATTATATTGTTGTAATGTGGCTCTCACAAATTAATTTACATACAAGGAATAGGAAATTATTTTATGTGTGAGGAATAGATTAGAAATTCAATATATATAAATGTTTATTAAACTATTTTTAGTAATAAGTAATCAATTTAAAAAAACTAAATAATATTCAATGGATGGTACGTGTAACTACACTTTTAGTACTGATGTCTCTTATTATGCCACGGATAATTTTCATTATTTAGCTGCAAAGTATTATTATTGAGTAATATATTACCGAGTATTGTAATTTTAATTTTTTTCTATAAAAAAGATAAATTTATTTCACTATTTGTTTGAATAAAGGTCTTTAAGAGTTGTAGTAAATACAATACCAGGGGATATAAATTATTTTGGCTCCAGTGCTACATTGTGAAAGCGGGGAATATATACCGGAGCCCCCCCTTTTTTTAAATGACTTTATTCATAAGTTAGCTTTGTATCTCAGAAAAGGTTTAACACTATAATAATCTATAAATACAAATTAAATTGAATAGATAATGTTAGTTTTAAACATGGCTTCGCACTTAATATTTTCGTTCCGGTTCAGCTAAAAAAATATATTAGGTCAGTTCCAGTTTTTGTTCCCACAAAAATAACGGTTTTTGATTTTCGGTTCACTTCTGAATGAATAATTTTATTGTATACATATTTTTATATTAAGTTATCCGACTATGTTCAGAACCGTAATTTTGCATAGATAATATTTAGGATATTTAGTGTCACTTAGATTAGAAAACGTACACAAAATTAGTTTAAGAATATTATTAAAATAAAAAAAAATATTTAAAATACAATATTTTGGCAAAAAATGAGCATACAATGACCCCTTTTCAAAACATTCTCCGTTTATGAAAAATGCTTCTATTATAATAATATTTTGCCTGTATATAGTTTAGACCTCTGTATAGAGACTGAACTAGAATTTTTGAAATACATAACTTAGAAGTGGATTTATCCATATTTTACAACAACAGAGGGCAGAAATTTTAAGGAAAAAACGCCGATAGTTATTTTATTTGATGGTAACTCTGAAAGTAATGTGAATTTTTTTCAAAAATCCTAGTTTAGACTCTCTGGAGAAGTCTTTACTTGAAATAAGCAAAATATTATTATTATTGAATTATTTTATAAAAGGAGATTAATATTATTTTATAAAAGGAGAACGTTTTAAAAAAATATTCTAAGTTCATTCTTTGCCAAAGTATTGTATTTAAATAATTTTTTTTGTCATAATGTCCTTAAAACAATTTCATACATGTATTCTATTCTAAGTGATATTAAATATAATGAAAAACATCCATTTATGCGCTTTTTTAAAATCACGGTTCCGAACGTAGTCGGATACCTTAAATCTCCTATACTTCTAGTTCTTTCAATTGATTTAAATCTGCTTTCTACAAGTACTTCGAACGAAACTGAGACAAAAAAAGTACACGTGAACATCAAAACAAAAAATCGAGAAGCAATGTGCATGTAATGATGGTAATTATATGGTTAATGTGAAATTAGAAAATATAGATAAGTTTATTATAATAAGAAAATGACTGAAGTTATATCGAACCGAAATAAACCGATATATTTTGGGGTTCGGTTCGGTTCGAAGCCCTGGTTTCAGAGAATTTATTTATTGAGCTAATTTTATATCTATAGCTCCAAGTACATTTGATTTTAGAATCAGTTTTATGAGCCTGTCCCACTTTTCTACATTTTTTTTGAAGGCAAGAATGATATTGCTTGTCAAAATTCTCATCAAAGCCTGCAAGTTAATGTCAGAAAATTTGCATTTATATTTACTTCCTGTTGTTGATACTTGCTGATCTTCATTCAAGAAAGACTTTTCTCACAAATATATAGTGACCTTTATCTAGAAAACATATTCTGTCTATAGGGTTTTTCAAACTTTCTATGTCAGGGGTTCTCAACCTTTTTTTCTACTAGGCTGCATATTTATGACAGCTAATTCACACGGGCCGCATACATATGTTGGTTATCTTACGCGGGATGCAACATGGCAATAAATGGAGGAGGGGCGAATAAATGCTTTAAAGTATCTGACTACGTTTGGAACCGAGATTTAAAAAAAAAAGCATAAGGAGATAATTTTCATGATATTTAGCGTCACTTAGATTAGAATACATTTATAAAAATTATTTTAAGGACATTACGACACCAAAAATTATTTAAATACAATATGTTGGCAAAAAATTAACTTAGAATAGCCTTTTTTCAAACCGTTCCCTTTTTATAAAAAATGCTTCTATAATAATAATATTTTGCTTTCATAAAATAAACACTTCTCTTCCAGAGAGTCTAATTTTTTTTTAAAAAAAAATTCACATTATTTTCAGAGTTACAACAAATTGAAATAATTATCGGCATTTTCATCTTAAAATTCCTCCCCTCTGTTGTTGTAAAACATGGATAATCCTACTTCTAAGTTATATATTTCAACAATTCTAGTTGAGTCTCTGTAGAGAGGTCTGAGCTATATACAGGCAAAATATTATTATAATAGAAGTATTTTTCGCAAAAGGAGAATATTTTGAAAATAGGTCATTCCATGTTCATTTTTTGTCAAAATATTGTACTTAAATATTTTTTACTGTAATAATATTCTTAAAACAATTTTATATACATTTTCTAATCTTAGTGACATTAAATATCATAAATATTATTCATTTATACTCTTTTGCAAAATCGCGGTCCACTAAAGACCGCCGTGTAGGGCAACGATGCACGTTAAATCTGTCGAGAGCTGAAACGTCCTCCCGTTGGTGTGGTGTGGTAGTTAGGAGAGGGGGGTGCCAGCTCAGATGTCGTCCACGTCACTTGACCATGGTTCAAAATTACGTGGTCCGTCGCCAAAAGCCCTCGTGTAGCTGAACAGTGCGACGTTAATATTCAATCAATCAATCAATTTGCAAAATCGCTGTTGCAAATGTAGTCGGATATATTAAGACCAAAACATTGGAAATTTAAAATGTGGAAAATTGATCCAAATAGTATAACTCCTGTTTTGCTTTTTTTAGTTATTATTTTTATAATAGTTTATTTTTGCCCCTAGCACTAAATTAGAAGCATTTAAGAAACACTCCTTCGTAATATCTGCATCTCAGTAAACGGTTTCATATTCTTACCAATAATATAACAAACTTCATAGGAGGTCTTGGTTACCAACCACTGGCAAAACACATTGTTGCTGTTGCAAAGAATATTCAAGAGAGAGAGAGCCTATTTATCCTCTCTTGCTAGAGATCTTCCAAGAAAAGTGTCATTGAATGATTCCTGTTCATTGGTATTTTTTAAATACTGCACTTCGTGATAAATCAAACAATTACTGAACCATGATTTTTTTTCACTACAAAATAGTTAACCCCCTAATCTTCTTGAAACGATTTATTTTTTTCGAATATTTTTCGCTTGCAAGATATGAAAGATAGTTAAAAATTAGTTCCACCCATAAAATTGTCACTACTTTACTGTTGTCTGCTATCCCTAACCGTAACCATTTCGAATAGAAAAAGAATATCAATTCGTACCCGTACGACACCCACAGCAAATGGCAAAAATAGTACGTTTGATTTCTTGACACCCAAATTTTTAGTACAATGTTCTTAAATAAGTAAATTTCTCAGAAAGCAATGGATCCCTTAACCGGATCACTTAAAAAGACTCGGTGAGCCGCAGGTAAAGTATCGCTGGTCTAAGTGGTTACCAAAAAAAAAAATTGCGGGTTAATATTTGCCCCCTCCCCACCATGTGTTTACACCATTAAAAATATAAATGAAACAAAAAATAATTTTTTCGTGTTTATAGCAGGATTCTTAGTACAAATATACAATAGTATTCCCTAAATCTCGATATTCTATAATATATTTTTGGTAATTATAACTATATTAAACTGATGTTTTTGTTTTGATTCATTTCTTCATTAAAGAATTCCAATATTCTTTGATGTAAAATAGTACTATTTTTATACCGTTTGCCTCAAATGTTATTTGATTGAGATATTTTTAGAATCATTAACACTCGTGTGATTAAAAAGTATTCTTCTTCCGCATATTTTTTCTCTTCATTGCATGCATTCCAGTGTTACAGGCTACAGCTTTTTATTATGAGTTTATTTCCTTTTAGTTCATTTATTTATTTATATTTCCTTCCAATACATTAAATATTTTACCATCACATAAAAGCCTCCTCTCAAATTACAGAAGGTATAAATATTCCCCAAGGACTTAAGTCAAATATTATATTCGTTATGTTCGTCAAATATCCATTCAATACGTTATCTCGAATTTAATAAAATAGGATATTTTTCATTTTTTTTGCTGGTAAATCAAATTTATATCTGAACATTATATTTGTCTATCATAAGCTAAATTTATTGCTTCTTAAACCGAATCATATATAAATTGAGAACTACTGAAAAACTATACTGATGGTAATAGTTAAAAGAATTTATTGATAAGGATTTGTATAAGATAAACGATGCAAAAACTTATATATGTATACGCAGAATAGATATGTACAGGTTTATTTAGGTACATCTTTCATATTTATAACCATAATAATACTCGTTTTTCAATGGCAATAGAGAATCTTTCAAAAGTGACATTGAAACAACTCATTTATCGAGGAAATCTCTGCTTTTCTCTCTAGATCCAAATACTTTTCCTAAAAATCCATTACTTTAAAAGCGTGTGACAAAGCAAGCAGTGTTTCGGGCTTTATTAACTGTAAATATCGACTACTCGGTGAAGTGAATACTAAAAGTTTGCATAAACTTGAATTTAAAAGAAAGAAAGTGTTATCCAGAAACTTCAATGTATGGGATTGTCAACGTCAATAAATTATTGTAAGGAGAGATATTCGGATCTGGAGCACTTTTCTAAAGCACTTGGAAAGTTTTCCAATTTCTAGCTTTGAAAGTTTCGTTAAATATTATTCCGAGCCTTCTCAGTGATGTAAGACGCACTTTTGATTACTGTGCTTGATGGAAAGAAATATTTTAAAGTTGTTTCATTGTTGATGGATCAACAGTAAAAATTATATCGTGAAAATAAAGCCTGACAAACAAAGTCAATAATTCTTTGTCTGAATTTACTTTTTTTTAAAATGCACAGTGTCTTTGTTATTTCATGCAAGCAACATGTATCGTACACGCAAAAATATTCTATGTTTAAACTAACTTCCACTTTTTATCTATATCAATGTTAGTGGCAACCTGCAAGGGATCTCCTTTGAGGGAGCCAGGGCATCATACGCACTCAAAAAATCGATTTTTCAATTTTAGTATTAAAAATAGTGCATATTTTTCTGCATCTAAAACTGCATAGCACTTATATGTTCGTTAATAAAATAACCTTAAAATATGAAAAAAGTAATTGAGATAAAAAATTTTATTTGCTTCACTTTTTCTCCAAAGCATATTTTTTTGCTTTTAGGTACACTTTAAAAAAAACTACTGCACTATACGGTTCCAATTTTTTATACTTCTATACAGGATGTCTGTGCATATAGTTGACCTATTTTTTTAGTTGAAGTAGTACATAGTTTTTTAAAAAATAGTTTTATGTATGAAAAAGAGGGAAAAATAGAAATTTTCAAAATTACAAAGTTTATAAATTTTTTTAAAGAAACTATTTTAATATTTTACCAAAAAATAGTTTCACTATAATTTGAGTACAGTTTTATATAAATACAAAAAATATTTTACTTATTTAAGAGTATCTATATTTAAGCATGTATTATGAGATCTCAAAAAGTATGTCCAATTTAAATTAAACAGAAAAAGAAGTTTTTTAACTAAAAAATTATTTTTGTATTTCTTCAGAATGATTAAAATATCTTTATTATATAAAATTACAAAAAATCTAAGCTCTATTGGAAATTTTTAAAAATATTTGCCCCATAAATAAAGAGTCTTAATTGTGGCATTTTACTTTTTTGAACATGTCCTGGTACCCTTACAGAATTTATAAATAGCAGACATATATATATATATATATATATATATATATATATATATATATATATATAATTAAAAAGAGCCTTATGATTAGTAGATATAAATATTTGTATTTATTTCTCTGAATTTATACTTGATGCGTAAGTTTTCATTAAATACAAATGTAAAATAGGTATGAAATAAAATTTGTGTAAAAAAAATTCTTCTAAATTATTTTGTTGAATTACTTTTTTATTCTTATCAAATGATATGAATACGCTCCTGAAAGTATTCAAATATACTTGCAGCTTATTTACTTAAAGAAAAGATGATAAAATAACACTTAAGATAAAAAAAAGTTTGCTTTGAAACTATTATTAATAATATTGGAAATTCAAAGTAGTAATAATATTGGAAATTGAAAATCTTGTAAAGAACCATTTTTGATAAATAAGTTAATTCGATTTTAAAAGTAAGTCGATTTTAATCCATAAGTAATTTCAATTGATATTACTGAATAAATGAACAGTATTTGCAGAAGAACTGAAAATGCATTCTATAGTTGATTAGTTAAAATAAATATGCAATATTTCAGGCTTTAAATATGTGCATATTCAATAGCAAAAAAAATCAAAATTTATAACTTAGATTTTTAAGCATTTTTAACTGGAGTATTGAGTAACTTTGGAGTATTTATAAGTATAATGATATTTAAGTCAAGATTCAAAATAAAATTTAGTAGTTTTTAAATAAATCTACAATTTATTTTTTTCAGAATTTAATTTTTAAATCTCTACTAACATTATATTTAATAATGCAACGCTCTATTTTTAACATTTGTAATATTAATTTTATCTTCTGAAAGCGTTTCCTTTTTAATTTTTAGTTTATGGCAATAAAAACGTAGGTTTTTAAATTTTACAAATTTTTTAACGCTTAATATCTTTTTTCAAAACACACATTTTTTATATCAATGCATTACAGAATATAAACATAAGCATTTTTCGTTTTTACTTTTTATAAATTAGCCAGCCAGTATGGTGGCTATGGCCCACGACTTGTAACCGAGTGGTTTTGGGTTCGAGTCCCGAGTAAAACATGGTTGTATCTTCTTCGGGGAAAAAGTCGGTCTTTCACCTTTAATGGACTATCGTCTCGAAAGGAAAACAGCGCACCTCTTCTTGTTATATGCTGGGATCATCATCTGTAATAAATGTGTATATTCTTCTGTTGTATTGTGTGCTTACTGTTCTTTTTCACTTGTATTTCATATGTTCCCAGGATAAAAAACCCACACCAACAACAAAAAGTTATGTCACTTCTGGTTTTAGATTAATGATAATCAGATCTAAATAATAATTAGTAGTTTTAAAACCGATTCATAGTTTACTTATAGAATTTTATTTTAAAATCTCTAATGTCAAAATATTTAACATTGCACAATTTTATTTTGGACATTTTAATGCAGATTTTAACTTCTGAAAAGTTTTAGTTTTATTTTTATATAATAGCATTTAAAGTATAAGTTTTTAAGTTTTACAAATTTATAATTTAATTTATCTCTTCATCTTATCAATATATTCCAGAATATAAACATATGCATCACGTTCGCTAAACGTAGTACTAATGACGAATGCGTATATATTCACATTGTATATGTATAGTTGTGAAATGTTTGTCGGAGGTTCCATTAAGTATTAACCCTATTTACCACTCAACTGCATTTCCATACTCAAAGTACTTCCCTACAATGGTAAGATGTTATAGTGTTTACACAGCTATAGACTGGTATGACAAACTGAGAAATATATAATAACACTATGTTACTGGTTTAACCGGATTCATGAATAAATAACGAAATAGAGTGTTAAATCGGATTGTATAGAATATAGTGTTAAATCTGAACGTGTGCTATATTTCACCAGTGAAAAAACTAAAAGAGAAGCACTAATCCTATTTTAAAAATATAAACTGATTTTTCTTTAGAAGCTTTGGACGAGTGGTACAAATTTGTAAAAGATGTTTTTAAAATATTTAAATAGAAATCTTATACGCTGAAAATAAAGACAGCTATACTAAGGCTCAAATAATATTTCATTATTTCCAAAAATAACTAAAATAATTTATATTCTTCCAAATAAAAGCAATTATTTATTCATATAGTTATTACGTTTAGGACATTTGAAAAAAAAGTGTGCTATATTTAATGGTATATTTTAAGCATTCATTGAAATAGTCCTTCGGTTTTATGCATGTATCAATCTATCTGATCTTTTTCAACAAACAATTGTATTTTTTTCTAAAATTTAGCTCTATAAATAAGATACATGCATAAATGCACACACACACAGTTTCGATTATTTTATCAAAATTATCTATTAAGCCAAAGATCAGCTAATAAAGTTTTTTTTTATGTTTGTATGGTAAAACAAATGTTTTAGAATACTTTTTCTTTAATACAAATATAAGTGGCTTAGCCATATTATTTTTGTTTCTCTTTTTTATCGCACGCAAAGTTTTGATTTGAAATTACGTAAATGTTTGCATTTGAAGTGATTTTGCATCAATTTTTTCCATCGCATCATTCCAAAGAGAACTATTGAATGAATATGCATTGTTTTTCATGACCTTAATTCAAAAAGTCAACTTTTGTCACTTTATACACAGTTAAATTTTCTTTCTTTTTTTTCTTTGTCGGCTAGATAGCTTAGTGGAAGCGTATCTGCCTCGTAAGCTTAAGGTTGCGGATTTAATACTAGCTGGATTCGATAGATTTCCAGGATGCAAAAATATCGTAGGCAAGCATGTCATACAATTGCCTTGCACGTAAAAGATCCATTGATAATCAATTTAGCTCTGATACTCTGAAAAAATTTAAACCACAGTAATATTTAGCATCCGATGAAAACTTGAAGTGAATAAATTTGGTAGTGGAAGCCACCACTAGATGGTGCCATCAATGAAATGGCTTTCCCCCTTGGGGACTTGTGATATCTGCAAAGGCTCAACTGCTAAAATGTCGCCCATTTTTAAAATAAAATAAAAACATTTATATCTCACGCCAGAAAATTCAATATTAATACCAAATATTGCCTACGTGGATTAGCAAAATTAGCTTTTATTAATTTTTTTCTTATATTAAGGTATCCGACTACCCTAAAATCATGAATTTTTTCAAATATTGATAATTTTTGTATAATTTTATTTTATAGCCCATCTTATTAGCTTAATAAAAATACCAAGCTTTTTATTTTCCATTCACTAGAACAAAAACAAGTGTTTTAATAAAAGAAGATGCCATAACTTTACACAAGATGTCGAACTTTAAAATGCATTTTACTCGAAATGTTTTTTTCGAAAAACTCAAACGGGGACAGCGATTGCTCAAAAAGTTTTGAAAATAATTTGCTGAAATTTTTTGTGAATGTTTTGTACAACAGTAGAAGTGTTTCGACTTTCAGATTTATCAATCATTGTTTTATTTCAAAATTCACAGTCCTTTATGTGAATATAATCACTGTGATGTAGCCACTCTCTAGTTTTTGTAAAAATTAAAATATCTATTATCCTGAAGGTCATCTCAAACATGAATAACGAAGTAGCACATTAAAACTGAAAAATTGAGAATTTGTTTAAAAATTTTTGTACAGAGCGGGCCCCGTTTATGTAATTTTTTGTACATTTTGACTAGTTTTTTTCCCCTTTTAATAATAATAAAAAAAAATTCTGTTTTCAATTTCACGATTTTTTCCTTAAAATATACTAAATAAATTTAAAAATCGCAAAAAAAATCTCCATATCTCCATTCTTTCAAAAAAAAGTTGTCGCAAGTAGTCGGATACCTTAACGTTACTTGAATTCACACACACGGTTGTATTTATATCAGGAATAAAACGTACCCATTTTATTATTCTATCTGCTCCAGAACAAACATTACTGAATGCAGTATCTTCATTCTCTTCAGGGACTCTACTTTTCAATTCTGTTTTTGTCTGTTTGCACTGCACATAATCCTTACTGGACGTCCCAATAGCCAACCCCGCTCTTTAATGAATGTGCCCCCACCTATCCATCACCCTCCCTCAATCTATGCATCCTTCAACGCAACCGGGAGGTGAAACTTAATTGATAGAAGACAGCAACCGAAAGAGACGAAGATTGCGCGATTGATGTTGATGAAGTGGTGATCAACGTTATTGGAAAAAGGGGGAGGGAGCCCCTGTGCAAATTTACAGACGGGATTAGCTCCCCTTGTGGGTGTATCGTTCCAAGGATGCGTTAAACAAGCTCCTTTGGCCATGGAGCGTCGCTAATCCAGCTCACGAAGTTTAATGTTTGCTTCTCGGCACGACTCGGAAGGTGGGCAGGGAAATTAGTTGTGCAGGGGTAGTTTCAAAAATATAGGGAAAGGGCAATGCATAAGCGCGGAATATGGGAAAGAAAGTGGAATTTTGAGAGAAATGTTTGATTTTCTCTTACTTTAAAATATAAAGGGAGGAATGAAAAGAGGTGTTCATTATAATGTTGGGATAATGATCGAGAGAATAAATCGAGCTTGTGAAGTGGAGAGAGTAAATTTATAATTAATGATTTTCACGGTCTGATCGATATCTTGGAAGGGAGAATTCAATGGAATAAATGGGAATTACTTCGATTATATTCGTATTATTTAAGAATTCATTTTATTTAATTGAAAAGTTTTAGTTTTGAAACAACTGTGTTCTTAACTAGAAGTAGATATTTGAATTAATTATATATTAGATGGAATTTTATTAACATTTATTAAATCCTAGTAATAAATTTTTATTTATGAGTAATTTCTGAGAAAATAGTTTCTATTTAGTAAAGTATAATTTGTTTATCAATTGTTCCCTCCATTTTATTATAATTTGAGAACTTTGACAATTCTTGGAATAGTTAAGGGCCTACAGCCTGTAGTTTCTAAGTTGTATCGTGCTTTTGTTTGAAATAAGTAGTGAAGAATAATTGGAGCCACAAATTAAATAGTAATGCGCCTTCTAACGGGTAAAAAAATTTTGCAACAATTCTTATTTTTCTAAAACTTTAAATTTTTTAAGTATGTATACCGTTTATTTATTTCTTTTACAAATGTAAATAATAAAATGCAACAAAATTAGCAAATAAAAGATAAGAAAGAAATATACTAAAATAGTAAATGTAATTGAATTTCCCCCAGCTCTAAAATAAAAATAATCAATAAAACACTAAATGCCATATATGATGCTCCACAAATTGTTAATAAGTTCAACAATTAAGCATAACTGATACTTTACTACATACCATTTTTACTATAATAACTACAATATAAATGATACTATAGTTATAGTGAGAATTATAAATAATGTAGAACCTCCATGTTCATGAAATATTATAATTTATGAAGATTAAGAGAAAATCAAAGTTTGGATATGATATTCTATACTTAAAATTGTAATTTGCCGCGGTATCTCTAATGGTATCTTTAATGGGGGTTAAAATGGAGATCTCACTTGCATTTGGGGCTCCAGGAGGGATCCGGATACAGTATGGGGTGGAGAAGCATTAAATGAAACTCAAAACGATTACAAGCAAAAAAAAAAGAGATTGTAATAATTTACTTTTATTAAGTTTGATATTAGACTTTTGAATATGCGATATGTAGACATAACTTGGTAACGGCTAAGAATCAATGTGTAATTATCTGAATACGATACAATCCCTTGGGCTTGTCAAAATGTAAATTATTCCTAATCTTGAGCCGTAAAGATGGCTACAATAATATGGTTCTGTTATAAATTAATATCGTCCACAAGGATCTATTAGTATCTATAACCATTCACTATTGTGGATATACTTGTCTACATGGTTCACTATTCACACATATGAATCACATACCGGCAGTGACGTTCATTTGTGTGGTGCGGCATTGTTCTAGCTTAAAGTGCCAATTTGGCTGGACGGAAGAATACCCAATTTAGAGAGGATAGACCTAGCGTATACAATCCATTGTCACAAGTTTACTTAATTATTTTCTTTTAATGCCTTTTTAAAGCTTATAAGCAGTTCTAATTTCCTGATTTGTATACTAAACGTTAAAATAATTTTAAAATAAATTCATGAGCCCACTAAAAATAACAAACAACAATTAAAATAACATTTATAAATTATATAAAATGCTCTCCTTCTTATTAGGAAACTATAATTCCAAAGCAATGCTATCTAATCAATATCATCTCAGATGACTGTATCTCTTATCTAAACTCATAATCACATCTAACTATATGGAAATATATGATCAGATTAAAAATTTCTTAAAGCTATATCTTTCTCACCCATGCACCCAACTCCAGCAAATTAAAATTACTTATTCATATCTCTGTATGAACATTAGACACCCAAGATGGAGATACCCAAACCCATTTGACACCAGAAAACAAATTAAATAAAGAAGCTCCATAAATATTTAACCAGGTCGTCAAACGCTTCAGTCGAGGGAGTCCGACCTAAGTTGGAATTAAGGAACGCCACTGTCTCCCTCCCCCCTCGGTTCTACAGCAGTCTCTTAATAGCACTAAGGTACATACGAAATTAGCCATTTACATCAAAACAAGATAGAGGCGAATCAAATCTGGTCATTCTGCGCGATAACAGTAATGATCCACAAGATCTGAAATGTGGGTATCTCCTGTGCTGAAGTGGTTTCGTCCCCTGTAATTACAATTGGTGCACGGCGAAAGATTTTATTCCCCAGTTGGCTGTTAACGTCTTTGTGATCATCTGCAATTCGTCAAGTATCTCCCTGTGGGAAGGATACTCGTTTGTGGTTAGAATTACGGAAGCCGTGACTGGGATTCCTTAGATCTGGGTTCTGTGGACATTGGGTCAACAACACACACAAACCCTTTTTTCATGAGATTGGGTTTTGATTATTTTCTCTCTTAGAAGAAAAAAAATGTATTTTTTGATTGTGTTGTATTATTTCCCGTAATTAAAAAAAGTAATTCAGAAAACTGAAGGGAAGTTTTTCAGAGTATAAAGAACAGAATCAGTTTTTTTGGAAGATATTTTTAACATTTTAATACTTTTTACTTATTTTTATGCTTTAATGTAGAATATATTCTAAAAAGGGGTTAAAATGTTGAAAGATAGAAAAGGTGTCGCATGTTCGCCATTATCATTCCTCAGAATCCTATAGTGATTGAATAGTCGAACATAAATAAAAGAACTGGGGGAAAAACAACTTCTAGATGACTTGGATGCTTACGAAATATCTAGAACACGAAATGGGCTTATACACATAACAATGCTTAAAATTCATTCAGGAATTTACTCTTTGCATAGATCAAGATTAATGTTTAATATCTCTTACAAGAGAAATGTGCTCGCTAACTAGAATTAGAGTGATAATTGTGTCTTTTGAATATTCCATTCATTCATCATTATCGTTATTAACAATACATGAAGGAGAGCTCTTGAAAAAGATACTCTACATTTCCAATACAACACAAAATTTACAAATTAAATTTGTATTTACAATTAATTACTACTGAATACTCATAATTTTATGATTATTTAAGGGGACACATGTACGAGAGAGATTCAGTTGACAAAAATTGGTAAAAAAAAAGGCAAGTCTAATAATTTAGTCTAAATTATTTTTTATACACTTTTCTTCAAACTCACAAAATTCGAAAGCAAAACGCAGAGTTATGATAACTTTTACGTTTGTTTTTATTCACATTCCAATGGCAAATCAAAACTTTAAATTGATTTATCTCAGAAAGGTAAAATAACTAGTTTGTCATCATTTAAAATGCTAAGGCTTTTTTTGGTATTGTGCCTACTACTTGGAAATTTTTTTCACTTGTTGCTAATAGTACATAGAACGAAAAGTTGATATGTATTTTTCAATCAAGGAAATACTTATTTTTTTTAAAAAATTGAATTTAGAATTTACACATTTTTTATGGAATTTTCAATAAGCATTCATAAAAACTAGTATTGTACAAGTACCAATCATGTTATCACAAAACCCGTACCTGCTTTTGTTATACGTAGTTTAACTTACTTGTAAATCAAATTTGATGTATGTACGCCAATTTTTGTTGGAGGAGAGAGAGAGAGTAGCATTTTAAAATAACTTCATAAGTTTAAAGTTTTCCCTTAAAAATCAAATGATTAGCTTTTTATGAAATTTTGAGTACAAAATCTGTTTTACCTCGTATATTCACATAGGAGGCAACTAAAAAAAATTCTGAAAATCATTAAATTAAAAAAAATGTGTAAATCGTATCATGTTCCCTTAACGTTATCCTTTCTCATAAAAATTTCCGTTTCGTTAACACGTTTTAGTCTTGTAAAGTCATAGATTTGAAGTAAATTATGTGAAAAATAGTTATTTTTCCACTAATAAAACATGAGTATTGTTGAAAAGTTATTAAATTCTAAGGAAATTATGAAAGAAAACCGTTTTATTTCCTTGTTTGGATAATTTATTTAAAACATTTTATATACATTCCGTATATGCCAGATTTAAATATGGTTAAATTAAAAATTATTGTGTATTAATTTCAATGTTCTAAAAATATACAATTAAAATTAATTTCCATCAAGAATAAGTTTAATTTTACCCATCTAAAATATTAATTTGTAATAAGTAATAAGTTCTTTTAATTGAGCTTAAGAATGATTGAAACCAATATATATTTACAGTATTATTCATAGTTTTTGAATGATTTTTTTTAAAAAAAAACCTGGTAAGTTTCTGAATAATCAATATAAGACAATAAGTCACTCCGAAACATCTGCCGAAATCAAAATTGCGTAATTTATTCTTGATTATTTAAAATTATAAGTCTCAGATCGAAATTTTGGAAGCAGATTTTTACTGAATTCTATTTAAAACCAAATATATGGCCATAATAATATAGCCATTTAAATATATAGCCATATAAATGTGCATTCAATCTGAAAAATCCAATAATAGAATTCTAATTTAACCCCATATTTTCTTTCGTTCTTTTCTAATAACTTTAATTAGTATATTTCTAATGAGCTTTAAAAAACATTGTTTAAATCAGGTAATCTAAAAAATGCAAATGTTAAAAAAATACATTTACTACTAACCAAGTCCATTATTTTTTCGTACCATTATATTTTCGCAGTAAATGTGTGGTATAATCTTGAGTATATTATTATTCTTCTTCTTATTATTTTATTTAAAAATCGTTATTCAGGTAAAGTGACCTTGATTGAGAGCTTAACAAATTTAAGGGCTCACAGGACTCTAAACAGATATCCGTGTACTCGAAAAAAACATCCTTCTTCACACAAACCAATATAACTCAGCAATAAGACAAAACAACAATTTTAAATTATTACCACATGATAATCATATATATTTACAATACTTCTCAAATTTTCAGAGAATCTGAGAAAATATTTTTAAAGTTATAAAAAAATTGAGCAATTTTTCTAAAAAATGAAAATTAGTATTTTACACCCCCACGGGATTCTGAAGTGCAAAATTGATAAAAATTTAGAAAATTAACTTTACCTGATATAAAAATGTTCACTTTTGAAGTTATACTAACTTTTAAGAAATTTAGAGGGAAAAAATATTTTTTAAATACACTTATAACGAAAATTTTAAAATTTTAAGGAAAAAACAAAATATAAATAAAAAAAATTCTATTAATTTTTTTTTTAGCAAAATTGATGTATAAGTTATGAAAAGCCTTATTTTGAACTAGTGTATAAAATTTCAAATTGATATCATAAATACCTTCTGAGAAATTCTGCGCGGAAACTTATTTTTTTGTTTTTGTTTTACGAAAAATGAAGTTAAAGATAAGAAAGTGATAGGGTTTTGTTTAAATTTCACAACTTATTTCTCAAAAACTTCGGAATGTTTTTACAGTATCTGCACAATTTTCATACCAAAATACACTGAAATATTAAGGCTTTAGCATATATTTTTTTTTCCAAAAATTTAAAAATTTGCAATTTCAGAGTCCTGTGAGCTCTTAACATATTAGATAAAGAATAAACGTTTGATTTACCGATGAAAAATACATTTTTTAAATATATTATGGAAGAATAATTTTAGAATGTCAAGACATTGTTTTGTAAAAAATGTTTATGGTTAGATTAATGAGCCATTATTCATTTCAAAGAAAAATGTATGGTATTTAAAATCTTAACTGAAAAATTTGTGATAAAAACATATAATAATGTATATTGTTAAATAAAAAAAATATTTAACATCTCTTTAAGGTATCCAACTATGTTCGGAACCGTGATTTTAAAAAAGTGCATAAATGGATAATTTTCATGATATTTAGTGTTTTTTCCTTAGATAAGAATACATATATAAAATTGTTTTAGAAATTTTGACAAAAAAATATTTAAATACAATATTTTGGCAAAAAATTAACTTAGAATAATCTTTATTCAAAATGTTCTCCTTTTATAAAAAAATGCTTCTAAGA
>BMAU01015494.1:0-65264 GCA_019973935.1 Trichonephila clavipes
CTAGTACTTCTAATAATTGGATCACTGTTTGGGGATTACGCACCTCCACGTAATCTTGAACTTGCGGCTCAAGTCTAACGAAAATATGATCTACAAGGGCTTTCTCAGACGTCCCCAGTTTTAATTTTTTATTTAACTTAAGCAAATCGTAAGCAAAATCTGTCGGCTCCTGGTTCTGTCTTTGCTGAGACGCGTAAAAAACGGGTCTCTAAATCTTTCCTATTTTGGATGGCAGAGAATGCTTTTGACAATGCTGCTTTCAGCTGTGCGAAGTCCGTGGCGGTATTTTGCACTAACGTCGATCCGAATATTTGGTACCAATCTAGGGCTCTACCTAGGAGATGACCTTTTAAATAAGCACACGATAAGTCACTGGGTATTTCAAGTAATTTAATTTGGTTATCTATACCCTCTAAAAATTCGGTGACGTTCTCCGACCCAGAAAAATATACTTCTGGCCAAACATTAAATCCACTCGTGTTTCTCATCACGGGGTCATATAGATTAAACCTAGTTGGGCGCCATTGTGATGTACCTCCCCTTGGAAGTACATCCCTCGAAGCATCAACATGAACTAGAGGTGTAGGGTTAACGAAAGAACTCGGATCAAACATTATCTTATTATGACTTTATTAAGATATTCAACTTAAACTTTTAACAAATTTAATTACAATAATTAATATGAGAGAATCTACTATGACGCAATACGCAACACACAATATAATTCAGACCAATCTCAATAATCGAACAGCCTAATCTTCAAATATACTAATAAGTAATCAATCCTACCTTATAATTTATTCTGTAATAAACTCGTCTTTATCTACAATGGTATCTAGCTTGACGTTTAACTTCTCGTCGAACACCAATATGTTTATCCACGACACGTAGAGCTTAAATCTTGAACCACGAACTTTAATAATCATCAACTACCACAACGCACGTCAATTGTCTAACATTCCTTTACATTGCCATTACGCTTACTCTAAGATCCCATATTTATCCTATATTAATTGCATCTCTTCACTTCTCGTTTCTAGTATTTGGTTGGAAAAGAGTTGCCATTAATTCTGGCCCAAAGAACCCAAAGGACTTGTGTTAAAGAAAAGACGCGTAAAACGTCACAAATTTAATAGATACATTCATTTTACAATCCATCTGTTTGATGGCGGTATTAATAGAAAAATGAATAGTTTTTGAAGGAAAAATTTATCACCGAGACCTAAATTGTACCATTTTCTATTGAAAATTCAACAAGTAAGAAATATGAATATCAATATCAAACAAATACTATTAAATAAAATCAATAACTTCAAACAGAACTCTAATTTAAATAGAATTAAGGAATACATTCAAAAGATTGGGTTTAAAAAGTAAGACATTTTTAAAAATGATCATTAATTTTCAATGGTTTATAATCTTAAAATGGTTTTATAAAATATTTATAGTGTTTTTAATTTTTTTTAAAAAAAGAATTACAGATAAATCTAATTAAAAAAATGTTTCTTGAAAGTAAAAATTATTCGTTCGAGCAATACATTTTTTTTTATCGCCAAATAAAAGTTACTTCTTTTTCAAAAAAATGTTGCAGTTGTTTTTAAATTCATATAGGTGCTTACATTTTTTCTCTTAATTTTTAAATTTTATTTTACAAAAAATTAAATACACTATTTTTTTAGATTTTTTTAGGTATTATCATTCAACAAGAAAAAACAAGATAAAAAAGTACTTTGTTTCAGATTTTTAAAAAATTAAGAATAACTTTAAAATTAAAAAAAAACAATAACAATTTCTGAAAATATTTTAAAGCTGTATTCATCTAAGAATCTTAAGCTAATTTCATTATTTTTAATACAATACCTTTTAACTCATACATTAATTTAAGGATCAAACTTAAATGCAAATTTAGATATATTTTATTAATTATGTACAGTTAAAAACTTACTTTAAGTATTTTTTAATAATACAGCCTAGAGGAAAATATTTTTTATTTGTTTATAGAGTATTTACACACTTATTTTTAATTTATCTACGTGTGCATGTGGGTGTTATTTATCGTATTAAAAACTTTATAATGGAATTGCAAGATAATGGATATTCTGGAGAAAAACAAATGTTTTCCTTCATTTGTTAACGAAAGTTATTTTAAAATTTCTCTTAAAATAGAATAATTATTTTTTTCTATGAAAACGTTTTGACATTTATCATGACTTTTTTCTGGTATTGCAACACAATGAAAAAGAATTTCGAAATAATGCAGTTTAAATTTAGCTACTATTTCATCGATTAATGATATTTTTATACATTTTTGTTTTTGTCTAGATAAGTTAATCTTGCTCTTTGAAATATTTGTGCCCTTATATAATTTAACTACTTCTCCTAAAATCAATTTAAACATTCTATATTCCCATTGGTTTAAATTGATAAAGAGGATATTTAAGCTAAATATATCATAATATTTTATTTAAAAAAAATGAAACATGTTTATTTTTGGTCATTTATCACAAAGATATTCTTGTTTTAAATTGTTTCTACCTTGCAGCATTCATTGATTTAATTTTCAGTCTTTCATTCTCTTTTTTGTTACAAAAATGAGAATCAATACATTTTTTTTTAATTATAGAGGAAATTTTTGTGCTCGTAAGCCCCAATAAGTTACTTAATATTCAATGCGGCACAGATTTAAAAATGTGTGTTCAATCTTCAAACTTTTCTTTAATCCAGAGGCTCCCAAACATTTTTGTGTCATAGACCCCTTGCCATGTTTTTTTTCGGTTTGGGGTAGACCCCTGCTTACCAAATATTGAATTTTTTAAATAATTTAGCATCTTAAATATCTTTTTGACTGCTGGTACTACCGCTTACTTTAAAAGAATTAAATTTCTAACTGTAGTGAAGCAAAGTGATTAAAATTTAAGAAGCATATATTAATTAATTAAATAAAAATTTAATTAATATACAAAAAATAACTGAGCAGCAAACAAATGATTTTAATGGGAGGGATGAATCTGGCGCTTCACTTGAAATTTTCAATGGGTACCAATCTTCTCATGTTTAAATCTTAATCTCCTTGGTTAGTAGAGTCCAGTATTTTTGTTTCTCTTTGTTTTTTTTTTTTTCTTCTTGAGATTGGCAACCGTGCTGAAACGTCTTCTCATTAGGAAAAGAAATTAAAAACTTTCTCAAGATATTTGATAATTTGGGATAAATAACAGGTATAACGCTGAAAGGATGTTCCTTGTTTTAATAAAACTTATGCTGCCACTTTGTAATTGCATATTAAACTCATTCAATTTAATAAATAAATCTATCAAATAGATAAAATCAGGTTTCTCTACTTGGTTAAATTTTCTTTTAAAATTAAAGTCACGATTTGGTTTATTGCGAGTCATTATTGTAAACGCCCATTTGCACCTCATCGACACATCTACTTGTACCTCATGGGAGGTTCTATATACACCCCTTTCGGAATCACTGCCTTAACCCCTTCACTGTCGTTAAAAATTTACACTATTTCCTTCCCGGTGCCACCATTTTTCACGTAGGCGAGGTGTGTGCAGTGTATTGGCGGGAAAAGAAAAGGCACAGGTAAGCAAAATTCTCTCTGAAATAAGTAAATTCTTTGCAAACATTGGCAAAGTCATTTTATTGTATTCCAAAGCCGTCGGACTAGCTTTAAGCAGATCAACACAATGTAAAGAATAGTGCTTTGGATGGACGAATAGATCCGACCGGGTCACTAAACGCAAGGAATTGGGCGATATGGATGTATACACCGGTGGCAGTTAAGGGTTAATTATTTAATCCCCCCCCCAAAAAACAACGAATTTTTTATTAATGCCTGTGAAAGAGATTAGTTTGTATAATAGAGTGTGTGTATATTCTTGTAATTAAAAAGTACGTTTTACACAGTTTAGATTTATCTTTATAAAACCTATATTAGCAATATATTACCTAATGAAACTCAAAATAAAGGATAACTTCAATATTTAGTTAAAATTCAATCGCACGAACTACGGTTAAGGTATCCGACTACGTTCGGAACCGTGATTTTAAAAAAGCACATAAATGGATAATTTTCATGATATTTAGTGTCACTTAGATTAGAATATATGTATAAAACTGTTTTAATGACATTTTGACAAATAAAAATTATTTAAATACACTATTTTAGCAAAAAATTAACTTAGAATAACCTTTTTTCAAAATGTTCTCCTTTGATAAAAAATGTTCTAAAACAATAATATTTTGTTTATATAATATCCAGAGAGTCTGAACTATGATTTTTGAAAAATTCACGTTATTTTCAGAGTTAGAACCCTTTGAAATAATTATCGGTGGTTTTTTCTTACAATATTTCTCCCCCCTGTTGTCGTAAAACATGGATAAACCCACTTCTAAGTTATATATTTAAAAAATTCTAGTTGAGCCTCTGTACAGAAAGTATGAGCTATATACAGGCAAAATATTTTTATAATAGAAGCATTTTTCACAAAAAGAGAATATCTTTAAAATGGGTCAATCTATGTTCTTTTTTTGTCAAAATATTGTACTTAAATAATTTTTTATTGTAATGATATTCTTAAAACAATTTTATATACATTTTCTAATATAAGAGATACTAAATATCATAAATATTATCCATTTATACGCTTTGGCAAAATCACGTTTCCGAACGTAGTCGGATACCTTAAATTTGAATGGGCGTATTTTTTTTATTAATTTTTTGCTGTTAAGGAAATGCCACGGCCAAGACGTACTCAGGCTGCAATGAGAAATAATATTTGGAAGAGACGGAAAATGACTGAAAATGATAAATCTAAAATCCAGCCTTCAGATAATACTATAATGAGACTTCAGAAAATACAAATGTCCTGAATACAAATATAGCAGAAAGAACTAAATATATCTATGATGTACCAAAATACATTTTTGTAAATATACCATAAAATCCGGCGTATAAAGCGCACCTATACTTTTAAGCTGAATTATTTAATTTTTTGGTATATTTGCCGTAATACGCTTACCCCTTTTTTACGAAGAAATCTCAAATATTAGATTATATCGCTCTTATGTTTTGAAGTCATTTATTCGAGATACACTGGTGTGCAAAACTTAAGCAACAATGTAAAAATTTGGCAGATAGCCATGAAATTGCAGAAAAGGAGGTCTAAAGATCAGTACAGTGAACAAGTAAGTCAGTAGAAACGTCATGCGTATGCAAATATCAGGAAACAAACGTCAGAAGCGACGTGAGCGTACGCAAAACGCGTGATGTCGGCGTGCGCTGCTCAACAGTAGAATAAAATGATGGACGGAGACGCAATTCAACATATTCATTGCAAGTGCCAGTGAGTCAGTTCGTGAAATATGGCTAGAAGAAATCACCTGGACGACTTCACACGTGGAAGAATGATCGGAAAGCTGGAGGAGGGGCGTACCGTCACCAGTGTAGCTGCAGAGTTCGGAATCAACAAAAGTGTCGTTTCGCGCGCTTGGAAAGCGTTCCAAACCACAGGTACAGCTGTTAGAAAGGTTGGTGGTGGCCGCCCGAGGACGACAACTGCAGGGGATGACTGATATATCATCCTGGAGGCGAAAAGAGGCCGACGGCAGTCAGCAAGCGTCATTGCTCAGCAACTCTCTACAGCAACGGGGCGACAAGTGTCGTGGTTTACTGTGGCCAGACGCCTTCACAAAGAGGGCCTATTCGCCCGTCGTCCTGAACGCTGCCTCCCGTTGAAAGTTGACCACCGACGCCACCGTTTACAGTGGTGCAGAGAGCACAAAAACTGGACAACTGTCAATAGAGTCGTGTCCTCTTTACGGATGAGAGTCGGTTCAGTCCCAGAAGCGATTCTCAACGCGTTTTGATTTGGAGAGAGATCGGGACACGGTTTTATACCAGTAACATCAAGGAAAGACACCATTACGGTGGTCCTGGAGTTCTTGTCTGGGGAGGCATTATGCTGAACGGGCGAACTGAGCTCCACATTTTCGATAGAGGGTCTGTAATAGGGGATCGCTATTGTGAGGAGGCTCTTCTTCCCCATGTGCGTCTGTTTCGAGGGGCCATTGGCCCAGACTTCATTTTTATGGATGACAATGCGCGGCCACATCGGACTCTTGCTGTTGAGGAGCTGCTGGAAAGTGAAAATATCACTCGAATGGATTGGCTAGCGTACTCCCCAGATTTAAATCCCATCGAACATGTGTGGGATGCTTTGGGGAGACGTATTGCAGCACGCTTACATCATCCGGAGAACACCCACCAACTCAAACAGATGCTGATTGAAGAATGGGTACTCCTACCGCAAGAAATGTTGCAACAGCTGGTTCTGAGTATGCGGAGACGGTGCGAAGCAGCCATTGCAGTGAGGGGAGGGCATATACCATATTAAGGAGCATCTGCTTGCTGTTCTTCCTGTTGGATAGACCATCATGAGTCACGATACTATGCGTTCAATAAAGCTTGTTTTTGTTTGATTCCATACCGTATGCATTGTATTCCTTTTTCAGCGCCGATGCTTTCGTCATCCTTTACGTACATAATACTCTCCCTTATTTCTGAATTTCATGTCTCTCAGATGATTTTTCGTGAAGTTATGGCAATAAACCCACCTGTTGCTTAAGTTTTGCACACCAGTGTATTATCCGTTGACTTTTGAAAGAATAGTATACTTCGCAAGCTAAAACTCTTTTAGTTCATAAGGCAAGTCATTTCTTTTAAATAAACAGTATTTCGATGCATATAGATGAAAAGTATTTTTTTATTCTCATCTCTTTTGTTACTTTTAAAGCTATCATTTTTACCCGGCGTGTAAGGCGCACCCTTAAGTTTCGATCTTATTTTTTGTGTTAAATGTGTGCGTTATACGCCGGATTTTACGGTATTTCAGTTTTACATTCAGTATTTTAAAGTCACGCAACAAAAACTTAAAGTTGCTTAGCTTCCCCGTTTTAAAACTGAGAAAAAATTACGTATTATTTACAAATTTGGGAATTTCTAGCTTAATTTTATATCATCATTATTTTGAGTATAAATGTTTAGTGTTTAAACTGTTGGAGAAATAATGTGATAAAATTAGGCTGAATAACTTGTCGTTGTGACAAATTCTATCAAGATTTTGCAAAATTATTTTTTGAATTAAAAAAAAATATACGTTCAGTCTTATTTAATTAAAGCAGTGTTTTGATATATAACTCAAGTTTGAAAATAACGTATTAAAAAATTAAAGCTCTACATGTACTATAAGATTTTCCCTTGTGACTTAACAAACTTTAAATGTGTTTTTCTCAGACTTTTAGTTTTTTGAAGATATCGAAGAGAATGATTCATTTTCCCAAGTAAAAAATTTGTTTTTGGAGGAATAGTTTCTTAAGTTTTTGCCTTGTTTATATATATTTTTAAAAATATGGAGTTTTTAATTTTGTAACTTTTTGCTTACAATCACGTGTAAAGATAAATGAAAAAAATTTACTAAATATACGTTACATCATTTGATAAATTACTATATCCCCTAACTATATGTTAGGCATGATATATTTAGTATCTGAAGAAATTTTGATAAGATTTCTAAATAATGGGAGCAGACACGGTTTTTTTTTAAATTTAATATTAAGCCTTAAGTATCTTGACATTTTAAAAACTTAAACGGATATTATATTTACTTAAACTTAAACGGATATTATATTTGCTAAGATCTATTTTAATATTATTACATGAAAATCTTATAAAAACAAAAAAAAAATTTAAAACTCTTGAGGGTTTATCTTTAATGTATGATACATTGTATTCTAGTTAAATGTAGTTACCCTCTCATGATCATCTTTTTCTCCTAACATAATTTTTCTTCCCACTACTTTAAGAGTATTTTAAGTTTTACTTAAGACTCCTCTATAATAAAAATAAAATATTCCCTATATACCTTTAATTTATAAATTATCTTCCGTTTATATTTATTTATTTTGACCAATGATAAAATCGAAATCGTCTTAAATTAACAATTTCCAAGCCATTTTTAGATAAACTTTTCAGTCTCGTTAGGTTTTATAGAATACAAATTAAACTTTATGGTAATTATTTCCAAAAACATTTTTGCTTTTTTTAAAAAAATTGAATTGCTGTCTAATTGTAAAAAGCTGAAGCATGACTTCAAGATTTTTTGATTTGTACACTTATTCCTTTCAATTCAAACTTACTGGATTTATCACCAGTAGTTTTCGAGTAACTCTTCAACAACGTTGCTTTCGCACCAAACCAGCTTTACATAACTTGTACATTGAATTTTAGTAAAACTATAACACCACGAATGTGTGAGCTGAAAGTTCTGAAGAAACAGAGATACAGCATCAAACAATGAGCGAAGTTAATTCAAATTCGATACAACGGTACAATGAAAGTGATAATACTAATTCCTTTTTCTTTTTTTTTTTTTCTTATGCCTCTGGAAGACCGAGCTCACCCAATAAGGGTTTTTAGATTAATCAGTAGGTTCTAAATGCACCATAGGTAATTGTACAAAAAACAATGCATAATGGAACAGAGTCAATGAGAACACCAATCGTGGCTCGAAGGATAGACATACGTCTTATTCCAACCTATGTATGTGGTGGTAGCAAAGAATACAAACGACTACCATTCATATTCCAGATGAGCTCAGTGAGTGAAAGATTAGGGAAACACTTGGATATTTTGTAGGGGTGATGAGTGCCATGTGAGGTTGGGCTTTACCCTGCTAGTAAAGCATTGAGTTCGCTCTGAAGGAAGAGTAATGCTAGCAATCACAGTGTGTTATTTATTTATTGTTGGCCCATCATCAATGACCAACTACTTCAGGCTATAGCGTATCAAGCCATGATGTCAGATTGTCAATCACTGTGGAGAATAAGAGGGGAATGATATTATTTTTTTGCTACCATGTCCACTCCATATTTATACGAGGTTATTATAATTGTTAAAACAGAAGTCTTACTCAAGAAAGAATACGACTATTTAACATGCAGTGGTACATATAGATCTTGTTCGAAACCATTGCAAATGTAAGCATCAGCATAGGTGCAGTTGGGACAAATGCAGTCTTCTGAATAGATTCAAGGAATGTAACCTGCTAGCGTTCAATCGGCGGATGATAGTCCTGGTCGATATGGTAACAAGATGTCCCTCACTAGCTGTAACAGCTCGACAAAAGTGAATTCTTGCTAGAAAATGCTTTGATCCAAGCACGTTGACGTCTTTCTGGTCACACCGTCAATCCTCTGCAGCGTCATGTTTACTCTGCAAAAAAAAGGCCCTCTAACTGATTTCCCTCGCGAATAGTGACTCGATTATCGTGAAAACTGTCAATTAACTCGCTTTCTACTGTCGCAGAGCGCCAAAAACAGCTACGCATCCTAAAGCACTTACATAAAGCAGCGAGCCTTGAAATTTGTATCTTTTTTTTCTTTTTGGCTTCTCTGTCTGAGTATTGCACTTTCACTGTTACGTAGTTTACATTAACCCTTTTTAAGACTGTGGCAAGTATACTTACAACCAACTTTATAATTTTAAATGTGCAGGGTAAGCACCTATGATTTGTACTGCTAGCACTTCGGAAACCACTGCAAAAAGAAGCATCGCACGGTAACTGATATTTGAATTATCAAGTTTCAAGCACAAAGGATGACCTGTAAATTTCCCGAGCAGCAAGAAAACTGTTCCTGATGGCATACGATTGACCATATGTCAACTTGACAAAAAATATATAGACGTTGCCGTTTAGGCTTTACTAAAGCACATGAGCACGTTTGTATAGCTTTTATTATATCACTATGAATTGATACCTGTTTTCTAAAATTTCATGGAAGTAAAATGTAAAATATCTTATATAAATTTTTTAATACCAATATATTTAATTTATAATTTCTTCAGTACATTTTATTATTTACAAATTACTTTTTAATTTCGAGTAGGTCTTAAAAAGCAAATTAATTTTAAGTAATACGCAAAAAATGAATTTTTTTTCATAAATCAATCTAAAGCCCAAAAATATTTTAATATAACATTACTAGAAAAAAATGGCTTTATAAAAGGCTAATATACGGAATCGAAAACATATTTTGTAACTTTTTCAAAACTTCCACAGATGCTATTTACCATCTTTTCATTCTAGAAAACCTTCGGATATTCTACTTATAGTAACTATGTAAATCCTCATTAAATGATGGGTTTCAAATTCCTTTTTATTTTTCCAGACCGTTTCAAGTCTTTGTTGAAATAAGAGGAAGATGTATTTGATGTCGTATATTAATGAGACAAAATTTTTCATTTTCTGTTGAAAAGCTGTTTGAAATGTGGGAAAAATTGTTTTGATATCATATCTCCATGATAAAATAATGAAAAAAACTGGATGAATTCTTTTTAAAATCAGAATTCAGAATTAAAATGTAAAATACGAACAAAAAAAATTTGATACATTTCTGGAATTGAAATAAAAATGTATTTTTGTTGCAGCGATATTATTATTTACATAGATTTATTTAAAAATCTTCCGATACAATTAGGAGAAAAACTCAAAAATGTATTGATATTTGAACATTATAAATGGAAAGAATTTTAATTTTTCTGAAAGACTGATTTTTAAGCAATCAGTTTTATTCCCCGAAATAAATTTTATCTTTACTTGAAATTTGAAATGTCACGTGAATAAACATTTTGATAACAACAATTAATTAGAAAATGATTATTAATTTCTTTTAACAAAGTATTTTTCTTTAAAAGTACGGAGACTTTTTGTGTTTATTTTGAGCATAATTTTGCTGAAGAATTAATGTAAATAAAAATAGTTAAATTAACAGCGAAATGTATATAGTAGACAATTATCCCGCGTTTTGTTATTTTTCTGATTCTATTATTCCTTTCTTGCAATTGAAATTTAAATCGTATTCCAATAAAAAGTTCCAACCAAACGATTTTTTTTTTTTGCGAATTTTATTTCAATTATATTAAAAAATAATTTTTGATTCTATGGTTTTCTTTTTGAAAATTTTGTGTCCCTGATAAAATTATTCACATTTCTTAGCCAATTTACAGTCATTTATTTTCTCAGCAAATGTTATAAAATTTTCATTTATTTTATTTCTTTACATTTGCTGCATGGCGACAAGCATTTGACAGTCAAAAATCTTACTTTCTGATCTCGAACATATTCTTCCCGCCAACAACTTTGTTATTCATTCGTTCTTTTATTCAAAATCTTTTTTTTATTTCTACTATCACTTTACCTTTTCATCTCTCGCTTAATTGTTTCTGCTTTATCGGAATTGCGTTAACTCTAATGGAAAAAGAAGAAACAAAACAAAAAAAGAAAAAGCAGAGCAGCCATTTTTTTTTTTCCTTTGAGAAATGTATCTTTCAAAAGGTATTACTTTTCTAATGGAAAGTTTAATGGTTGGATGCCGAAGAGAAAAGCTTTTTTTATTTCTTTATTTTTTCTTGTGCTTTTCATTTTGCTTTCAAAGGCGATGGCGTGTGCAGAAACGGGAGGCTATAACCGGTTTTAGTTTTTAGAATGAATCTTGAAATTTCGTGAAATATGTGTGTCACTGTATATAGAAATCGCGTAATTTAATTTTTAGGGAAATGTGAGTGTGAGAATTACAGTGCGAATATTTCAGTCCTTTTTTTAAAAAAAAAAAAAGGATTTTGTGTGAATAAAAATGAATTAGAAAAGTAGTTTCGATAATGAGTATTAGGTTAGGTTATATAGTCCAATTACATATAATGAAGATTATTTAAATCGTGTAAATTTTTTTAAAATCTCATGATATTACTAAAGCTTAGATAAAAAAAAAATACAATAAAACTTTAAATTTAAATAAATTTTTAAAAACGAAGAAAATGAAGAGAAAAATGTAAGAACAATAATTAGCAAAAACAGTTTGTCTAATAAAAATTGGACGTACGAGTATTACATAAATTTTAATATTTTTTAAATCATAGATTCTAAGGGAACTTTCTTATTTTTGTAATTGCATTCATAACTTGAACTGGAATCTGATACATTAAATCAAAAGGGTTATGATATAATAATTTCTATTTACTTTTCGAGATTTATTTTTTTTAAAATTTTGCTTTTAAATTAATTGAAAGAAGCATTACACACAAGCATGAATAGAAAAACTACCCTGAAAACATAGAAAATTTTAATGAAAATTTTGAAAATTAAATGCTAATATAATTCCATAGTGTTCAAAAGCAATATAAATGTAATTCTTCTGAACAAATTATATCGAAACATAGAAAATTTTAATGAAAATTTTGAAAATTAAATGCTAATATAATTCCATAGTGTTCAAAAGCAATATAAATGTAATTCTTCTGAACAAATTATATCGTATATTATGCATATTTTCTTTTCCAAATATTTTTTATGTTTAGGTGTTTATTAAAATTACACTTTCAACAAATCCATGAAGTCTTAAGTTATTTTTTACAGAAAATAGAAAAGAGAGAAAGAAGGAATTTTTTAAAAATAAATTCTAAACTCTAAAGCATTATTCGGTACTTTTCCGTTTCGCTTGCGAATATCTCACTAAGTTGCTATTATTGGCGACAACACACAATATACACATAAAAAATTTCTGATTATTAGTTCTTATAGATTTTTCATCCATTTTTGATATATTATGAAAAGGATGTTACTAATAAGAAAAGACCACGACTTGTTTTGAAATGTTGAGGTGACATGTTTCTAGCGAGAATATTCCATTTGGCGTCGGTTGTATCATTTTTGGCGACTTTATCGCTGCGGCTAGCGAAACGGAAAAATGCCCTCAAGTTTTTGTGTGATAATAAATACATTCGAAAATTAATTTAATGTAAAATAAAAACATTTGAATTGGCAAGAAAAAAATACATTATAAAATAAAAAAAACCATTGAAATAAATTCAAGATTTTAAACATAAATTTTATTTCTATACAAATCAAATAAAGTATAGAACCTAATAGGTTCATTTAACGTTTTTAATTAACATAAATATTAGAAATGTTTACAACAAAATATTTTAACCTGAATAATTTTCTTAGATATTCAACAAATAAAAAAATTAAGTTAACATTCTCAGGTATTAAAGTGTATCAGACTTCAAATAATTTTTACTTTAATATTTTTGGGAGCTAATACTCGCAGAAGATAGAACAGGAACTAAAACAGTTATTTTACTGACCGTAAAATCTCTTATTTCATGATTTCCTAGGAGTTAGTTCTTATATAAGACAAAGCAAGAGCTCTGAAACAGCTCCTTTTACTTTTAATGGGAACAGTTTTTTATTGCGGGATTTCTTAGAAGTTAATTCTGGTTTAAAATTAAGAACTAAAATAATTTTTTACAGATCTTAAATCGTATAATTCTTTGCTTCCAGGATTTCTTAGGAAAGAACATACATTCCCAAAACACACATCTCAAATATAAATTATTTCGCATATTCCCAACTTGAGAGTAACATAAAAGTAGCTATGTCAGACTGAAGTAAATTAAATGTAATTGAATAACTTGTAACGGTAACATTTAAACTTAGGTTGGTAACTCCTAAGGTTGTTTGTGTGTGGCCACGGTAGCCTAGTGGTCAGGGACTTGTAGCTGGCATGTCATAAATTCGAGTCTTGTATCGCTGAAGACTCGCCATGCAGATGGGGCCGATGCACGTTAAATATGTCGAGGCTCCCAATGGTGCGGAAGTTAGGAGAGGAGGGTGCCAGCTCAAGTGTCGTCCTCCTCACTTGGCCATGGTTCATCATTGCGAGATTCATCGCCAATAGCCTTCGTGAAGCTTTAGTGTGATGTAAATGTAACTCTGTCTGTCTACCTGTCTGTCCAAAGGCTGTGATCCTGAAAACTCTCCAATAAAACTCGAAGCTGTCACAATTCACAAGAACAAATTATATCTCTCTCTATGTATAATAAAAAGCTTATCGTGAAACTGTAATAAATTTATTACGTACTATCAGAACAATTCCAGCGTTCAGGATAACTCGCCAAATTGGCAACCCGATTTCGCATATGTCGTTCACACTGAATGGGCTCAATTCATGAAGTCACATGATAAAAACAAACATGCGTTTTCCATTGAATTCAAAACAAACATTAAACTAATTGTACTTGTTGTTCTACTTGTAATATTCAGATAAAATTTCCATTTTCATATTTGGGTAAAGATGTTTAAATGTTAGGGGAAAAAAATTTCTTCAAAAAGATTTTTCTAAATTAAAAAAATCACATTTTATGTTTATACTTTTAAATAAAATGCGTTTTTGTATACATATGTACTTTTTAAGAGAAAGTTTCTGCAAAGAGCAAAACTTGGCAACACCGGAGCGCGTGAACTGATTAGCTGGAAATACTAGATAATTTTTATCGTGTGACTATGACGTCACATGAGTTTTTGAATTGATTGGCTAGAATCACGTGGATTTCACTATCATTTGACTATGACGTCACATGAGTTGAGCCCATTGATAACCATGTGCTTTGTTTCATATTATGTGGCGAATATGATTACGATAGTACATCAATGCAAGCTCTCATAGAAAAACATCGATACGATTGTGTGGACTAGAATCGTTGCGTAAGAAAGGTGTTGTCTCATACGGACTTATTAACAATCAACGGAACTAAATACTCAACTTTACATGAACAGCGCTGCAGGTTTGCCAAAATCTGAGGACATTATCTATGAAATGCTGGACGATGCAGCCACAATGTCAGAATGAGTTTTGCGCAAAAAAGAACAAATAAATAATACTACATAATACATGTAATTAAATTACTGTTTTACAATTTGAGCAATGAGTATAAACAATTGTATAGTTTGTAGAATGGGGGTTGGTTCATCGCTAGTCGGACAGGGGGTATCCCCGCTAGTCTCAATAATTAATGTTACTTATTAATCGAATAATTTATAGTATGAAGACTTCTTCATACAATTATGTTATAAGAAACTAAAAAAGTATTTATTGAAATGAAACAATGAACATTAGTGTATACAAATACTCTAAAATTTTTAACACAATAAATTGTTGAATTCTGTCTTCTAAAAGAATGATGGAACTTAAATAAAACACTCATTGTGTGTGGCGTGGTTGTTCGCGTACTTAGGTCTTTCGGGCTCTAACCTCCAGCATTGAATTTTGAAGTGCTTGTGATAGTTAAACTGTGTGTCTTTTAGCAAAAATTTTGATTCAAAATGAAAATTTAATACCCGAATAGAAAAAATTACTTAGAAGTTAAAAAATTAATTAATTTAAAAATTTCTAAAAAAATTAGTTAAAAAGGGAGAAAAACTAAAATAAATAAATAGATCGAAACAGAAGGGTAGATGGAGTTTGGTCTAGCCAATCCAAAGTTAAGAAATTGGCAGATTTTTGTAAGATGAACTTGAGACGAGAGAAAACAATCTGGTTTGTCGAAATAGAAGCTGCCAATGGGAGGAGTTGCAGAATAGTAGATCCCAATGTCATTCAATATTGCAAAAATACGAATCTGATATTGGAGAAAATGATTAATAAGGTAGAAATTTACATTAAGAATGAATTTATATAAAAGATGGATCTCTCTATCAAAATGTTCCTTGGTAAATTGAAATTTAAATCAGGTGTTTTGGGTGGAAATAATCTTAGCATTGTTGGCTAATATTCTGTGTCACAGCTTATTTACTACTACTTTACTCTCTACCTCAATTCGCTTTATATACTTGATTTCACTTAATATCACAATTATAATAAATATAATATCATAATAATCATAATTTAATAAATATAATATCATCATTATAATAAATTATGTAGTAACATCAAATGAATTAATTTCAGGAGGCGAGATAGCCTGTTACAAAATTAGCAGAAAAAGACAAGATACGTAAGTTTTGATTTCAAAAATTGCGAAAATGATTTATTATTCTAATTCTAAACACAGTCATTATTTTAGTAAAAATCTGTGTGGTAGTCATAACGATGGCTGGAAGCTACTTTTTCTTTTGGAAGTAAATCTATGCATATCAAACTCTCTTCTAGAATGTTTATAAGGACGTTCATTACATGTTAAATCAGAAAATATAGTTTACTTTAGGTCTTGGCTTATTTTCCTGTGAAAACCTCGGAAAATAAACGCAGACTCTTGAGATGAGGTAGAATCAAAAGAATGAAAAAAAAATCAATTACGTAATGAAATAATAAGAGAAAATCATACAAAATATAATGAAATGTATTTTTATCATACATTATCATAATAAAAATGTTTAAATATTTTCTGGATTTTTTTCCTTTTAGTCAATATAATACTCTTGAAATAGATCTCATAAAATTATCCAAGTGATTATTTTTCTTGACATAATACAATTGCAAGAATGTAAATGTCGCAAATTAATATAATTTCTATTGATCTCCTACATTTTTGTCTTTTTAGTCTACCTTACAGATTGCTAAGAATTAATCACATTGATTCTATGAAATTATTGCTGTCACAAAAACTAATTTGGATATATAAGTGTAATAGAAAAATTCTCATATCAAATCTTGTGCGAAAAAACCCTTTTTCGGAAGCATTTTTGATACAATCATGGAACTTGGTTATATAATTTAATTTAATTAAATACTTAATATTTTCTTGTAAGAAGAAGAATATTTTTGGAAAAGTCTCAAGAAGATATCAGTTTGAGAAAAGTTTTTAAAAACATACTGAAATATTCGCACTGAATTTAATTTATTAACAGGGATTGTATTTATGTGAAGTAATTTGAATTTTAATAACATTTTCATAAATCCTTTCATGTCTAATTTATAATAGTATTTTTTACCAATTTGTTTTGATCAAAAGGAAATTTCGAGGGTTAAGTTTTCCCTTCAAATTTTTCGATTAATTTTACAAAAATTACTGCAGTGTGTTAAGTCAATGCATACAGACACAAAAACGTTTAACCAAATTTTTATGAGAACTCTTTCTTGAAATTCTTCTTACTGATCCCCAATTTTGCGCAATTTTTTGCGTATTTCTTTTCTTTTGTCTATCACTGTTAAGGTATCCGACTGCGTTCAGAACCGTGATTTTGTAAGTATAATATTTTGACAAAAAATGAACATAGAATTACCTATTTTCAAAATATTCCCCTTTTGTGAAAAATGCTTCTATTATAATTATAGTTTGCCTGTATATAGCTCAGACCTTTGTACAGAGGCTCACCTATGATTTTAGAAAAATTCCCATTATTTTCAGAGTTACAACAAACTGAAATAATTACCGGCGTTTTTTTCTTAAAATTTCTCCCCTCTGTTGTCGTAAAATATGGATAAATCCACTTCTAAGTTATAAATTTCAAAAATTCTAGTTGAGCCTCTGTACAGAGGTCTGAGCTATATACAGGCAAAATGTAATTATAATAGAAGCATTTTTCACAAAAGAAGAATATTTGAAAATGAGTCATTCGATGTTTAATTTTTGTCAAAATATTCTACTTAAACAATTTTTTATTGTAATACTATTCTTAAAATAATTTTATATACAATTTCTAATCTAACTGACATTAAATATCATAAATATTATCCATTCATACGATTTTGCAAAATCACGGTTCTGAACGTAGTCGGATACCTTAACTGTGCACAACTTGCAGTACTTATATATATATATATATATATATATATATATATATATATATATATATATATATATATATATATATATATATATATATATATAATCTTGACTAGAGAAATACAATCGTGGGGTCTGATCCTAATCGGTCAGAACTGAACTGAAGTGAGCACGCATTATACGGCAAAACAGCGCAAAAATGTTGATTAAAGCATGGGGCTTTGTAGCTTAAAAAAGCGATTGAATAATGTTTTAAACGAATTTTAGCCTGAACATCTAATTTATTATGCCAAATGCATCGGTTTTATAAGAAAAAAATGAAAGTGTTTCGTTTATTTTTTTAAATAATGAACTCGATATAATACATCTCATTCTACTTTTGAAAAAAAAAATCCATTGTAGTCAATAAGTCGATTTGGAAAAGAAAACAAACGTAAAATCGATTCCAAGACATTGATTTTATAAACATTTTTTTTCTTTTTTCGAATTTCAAAACAATTCCTTATTTTTCAGTATTGCTGTTCAATGAATTTCCATGTTTTTATTTTCACATTCAAAACTTAAAACATCTTTGTTTTCAATTAATTGCTAAAAAAAAATGTTCAACGTTTTTAACACATTCTGCATTCCTCAATGATCCGTTCATTCGAAATTTCTCATTGTATTCACAATTTACCTCCGGATTTTAATGATGAATATCTTTGGAAGCATTTTAGAAATGTCCGAAGACTAATTAAGTTGATTGCCAGTCTTAAAAACCCTTTTAAGTATTAAGCAGGCAATACTATGTGAAGGATAATTATTTTTTCATAACTTTATAAATACCTCAATACCCAGTAAAAAAGTAAATAAAACTAGATAATGAAATGATTGATTGTAAGATATAAATAAAAGTGCATAATATAATATCACACACACACAAGAGTAATAAAACTTCTATTAAATATATTTCACAATTATTTTGCGATTCAAGTTCATACATGCAATTTTCTTTGTTTAAACTAAAGATCATTGACTACGAATTTCAACCTTAACCATCATTTCATTTGTAGAAATAAGTTAAAATTTTTAAATAAATCAATTAATTTAATAATACAGGATTACAGTGAAAAAAGTACAAGAGAAGTGATATCTGAACCTAATGTATTTTTTTGGTACTGATTTCAGAAATAATAATGAAAATCCTCCATCACGATGCGGTTTTTTTTTTTCGAAAAATTTAATTTTGCTTACGTTTTTATGAGCTTTTACCAAAAATTCCTTTACGGCGTTGAAATTCTTCCCTCCGTGGCTGACCTTCATTCAACCTTGGTGAAACGTGCAGAATACCACTCTGTGACAACCTTACTACGGTTTCTGATTTTCCGCGTTTTTCCATTTCCTGGAATGTAATTGTCGTTCCCGGAATTCCCGAAAATGCCTTAAAATTTTTAAAAAATTTAAAAAAACAAGTTATTTTTAAATAAAATCATTAATAATTATATAAAATAAAGATACAAAGAAATTCCAAAAGTTATATTTATTTATATTATGAGCTAAAAAATACAAAAAATATATAAAAAATTTATTATTCATTTAAAAATAGGATTTCAGAAAGCATAAAGAATTTATACTTTTATTACTCAGCCTAGTTCTAAGCTTTGTGACGAACAATCCAACAGCAGAAAATGCTCTCTCGGCTTCAACTGACGTTGGAAGAATTGATTTTAAAACCTCACATAGTTTTAAAATGTTTGGTGATGGATTTTCAGTCGAGTCGAACAACTGTATCTTTTGTTTCATGATTTTGTTGAAACTAATGCTTTTCTTCGTTGAACAGTATTAAACTTTTGTTTTAGAGTAAATTGATTTGTCTAATTTTTCGTCCAACGTCAGAAGTTTTTTTTTTTTCAAAATCTCCATGCTCTCTTCTTCTGAGTGCGAAGAGCTGGATATTGATTCCTCTTCTTCCCAGAAAAGCCTTGTCCCTACCATTTGGGCTTGTCTAACCAAACAGTTTTTACAAAGCAATCGCGAAATATCGACAATAACTGCAGCTGCTTCGTATTTTCTCCCAAAACTCAGGTATTGCATTAATCTTATTAAATTAACATTGCGTCTCTCATTAATTCTTTAGATTAGAGAATATTTCATATTTTCCGCAAATTCTGAATTTTGTTCATTTAATTCTTCAATAACGAAAGAAAATACACCTTCTGCAGTTAGTTAAGTTCCATTTCGACTGCATAATTTTTCTAAGTCAATTTTTACTGGCTTGAAGCCTGCTACAATTGTAGTCACAATTTCAACCCCTACATTGGCCATTATTTGTTCTTCTTTAATGTCAATTAATGCTTTTAAAATTGCTGACTTTTTTCTAAAAATCTTTCAAGCATTGCCAACAAATTATTCCAGCATGTTTTGGTTCCGGCGATTCCCGGGAGTGAAGTATAATTGCTGGGAATAGAAAAAGTACAGAAATCTTATGATTTCCCTGGAATTCGGGATCCCGAAATCTCGGGAAAGAAACCCTGATCCTTACTTTGCCTTCCTTCTCTTCCTGTCACAATATTTCTCACCAACAGCTTCGCGCAAATCATTAACTTGGATCCTTATCTTGGCTGTCACTCGTCTGTACTGATTTGAAACGTAAGACGCTGAAATTTTGAACTTGGTTTCAATTTTTCTTTCGTGTGTAATTTATTGTAGTACATGCGCTGCGTAAGTGGGAGCTTCATCTCAGAAACACATTTAGCACTTGTTTTTTTTTTTTCTGTGCGTTTCGTGAAATATGGCTTTGAGTTTGAGACGTTGCGAAAATTTGCCAGATGACTTTTGTGATATATACGGGGAATATTGTTTAATTTAAAATCGCATGAGAAGCTTTACAGACTATGTAAGATAGCTTTATCTTGCGTATTTTGGCATGGAACTTGGAGACCAAGACTAACCATGGGCTCATCATAAAATCTGAGTAAAGTGCCTCAACGATCTACGTTTCTTTCTCAAAGGAAAGAAAACTGAACGATTTCGAGTTTCAATGACATAGAGGGAGCCGAAAAACCCCTGTGATGTTTGTTTCTTTCGTTCCTGTCGTATCCATGGGTATAACCGTCAAAAATCAAAAGCTTATATCTTATCCTGACAATATTCCATCGGTCATACGCCTCGTTCCTCATGGACATAATATTCCAGTGCCTTTGCCTTCAACTGAGTTGCAAAAAATTTCCAGGTATATCTGAAGCCAAGCTGACAGAGGGAATCTTTTTGGGTCCAGATATTCACAAGCTTATAACAAATAACGAATTTAAGACTTGCATGACAGCAAAGGAAAAAGAAACATGGGTTCTTTTCAAAGATGTCGTCAGAAAGTTTCTTGGCAATTGCAAAAATTTTGTCTGGAAAAAAAATTACAATGAAAAAGCTGGATAAATTTTAAGAGTTAGGTTGCTCCATGAGTGTGAAAATACATTCCCTTCACTCACATGCGGACTTTCTCCCCGAAACTTTAGGATTAGTCCGTGAAGCACAGGGGGAAAGGTTCCTTTAAGTAATTAAAGATAGGGAGCGTAAATATCAAGGAAGTATGGACTAGAACATCCCAGCTGAATATTGTTGGATGTTAATCCTTTATCTACCGACGGTACCACTCACTTTAAAATTACATAGAATAACCATTTTTACGAATACTCTGACGATACTTAGCAAGAATATTCTTTTAAATCCAAGATATATGGCAGCACCGGTTCTATGATGAGTATTTTAGCGGGGAAGGCGAATAGTTTTACAGCAGAAACTGCTTTTTCAACTGACGGCGTTTTCAGCGGATTACCAAGATTGTCATTTTTGTTCCGAAAAATATTTAACGTCAAAAGGTGTCTTATTTTTTTGTATGTTAATGTAGATCTTAGAAAAAGATTTGACTATTTATTTTAAGTGAACAGTGTGTATAATTAATTTTACAGTTTGTAAGATTCGCCAGGAAGTTTAAAAATCTTTATAGGTGGCGCGGCCATCGAGGGAAGAAAAAAGACGGAGAGAAGGAGGAAGAAAGAAACAAGAGGGAAAAAGTCAACAACATGGCGGAGGAGAGATCGAAAATGGCGAAAGGGTGGATAGACAGTGATTTTGCTAATTTAGACGAGAGTAATGCTAAGTAATCAAATGTACATAGTTAGTTTTTCTTTTTATGTCTTTTTGTGTTGTGTGTGGCTGTCTCTGGAATAAAACTCTAGCCATTAAAGAAGTGGTGACTTTGTTGTATCTGGAATACCTGTGACATGTTATATTTGAAGAGAAAGAACCTACCATTCTTATTCAGTTGAATATCTTTAACTAATTAATTAGCTCTAACTAATTAAATTTCCCAAAGTTGAGTATTTTTTTTTATATACATCCCTTAATTTTTAATGTTGTGTTTCAAAAAAAATATTGCATAAAAAAAAACTGCAGTAAATCATAATGCGGTAGATAAAGGGTTAAATGAGATACGCCAGAGATTAATTATAGAAGAAGAACATCACAAAAAAAGAAGTTTCAAAGGAAAAACATAACGTACCCAAGGAAAAACTTTGTTTTGGTTTCTTGCGCATTTTAAAACCTGCTTCAAACTTGTATGTACACAAGCATAATTTTTGCTCCTCTTGGTCAATGGTCTATTTTATGTAAATACCTTAATAAAAACAAATTAAAATAGTGTGTTGGTGATTTTCTCTTAAAAATTACACCATAATTGCTTGTAAAATGTATAAAGCTTAAAGGAATTTCTTTTTTTTCTCGCGACCAAAGAAAGCCTGAGAGGTTTAGAAACAATGGTTTTCATCTATTTGCTGAGAAATTAATTTACTTCTACAAGAACCAATATTTACATAGATTTAACTGAATAAAAACCATTTTTTCCAAATTTTCCTGGCTAAATTGTTCGAGAGAATTAATTTCCAACTAGAGTTTAGCAAAAATATTGATATCAATTTTACAAAAAATCCTGATGTGATGGGGAAAAAATGGAAGTCATTTTCGAAATCAGCACACTAAATAATACAAAAATCACTGAAAACATTATTTGTTTTTTTTTCCAAAATTTTAATTTTGAAACCCTGCGTAGTTAAATGTCATTTTGATAGCTGATTCAACGAACTCTTCAGAAAATAAAGTATTATTTCAGCCAATTTGGTGAAAATCAATTACATCATACGCTGAATATGACTAACTTGAACTTATCATAATCCTCAGATAAAAAACATTTATACCGATTGGATTATTTTTTTTATTTTTAAAGCCATTTTTTGTAGTATCCTTAATTAAATCGTATTATTTGTCGTTATTTTAAGTCGTATAAAGTTTTTTTTCTCCTTTTTGTAATGATTTTTTTGTATCGAGAACCTTAAAACATGTTATGGTAATCTAATTTTTATTTTAAAAATACATTTCGTTCACTTTGGAGTCTTGTAAGAATTTTTTTGTGTTTACATTTCCCTTAATATCACTTTCCTTCTATAAGAATGTGATTCTTAAATTATGCAATAACATCAAAGTAATCTCGAACTAATTTCGAGAAACGAGATAGCCTGTTACAGACTTAGCAGAAACAGATAAGATTCGAAAATTATTTTTATTTTGGAAGTTAAGTTAAAATCTGTATGATACATATCTAACTCTTCTAGAATGCTTCTAACAACGTTCATTACATGATAAATCAGAAAGTATGATTTACTTTAGGTCTTGGCTTATTTTCTTCTGCAAGCTTCGGGAAATAAACGCAGACTCTCGAGATGAGATAGAATCAGAAGAACGGAATAAAATAAATTACGTAATGAAATAATAAGAGAAAATCATACAAAAGAAAAGAAAATGTATTTTTATCATACATTACCATAATAAAAAGGTTTAAACATTTTCTGCATTTTTGGCCATTTAGTCAATATAATAATCTTGAAATAAATCGCGTAAAATTATCCAAGGGATTATTTTTCTTGATATAATACAATTGCAAGAATGTAATTGTCACAAATCAATATAATTTTTATTGATCTCATACATTTTTTGTCTTTTTAGTCCACCTTACAGACTGCTAAGAATTAATCACATTGATTCTATGAAATTATTGCTGTCACAAAAATTAATTTAGATGTATAAGTGTAATGGTAAAAATCTTATATCAAATCTTGTGCGAAAAATCCCTTTTTCGGTACAATCATAGAACTCGGTTTTCTAATTTAATTTAATTAAATAATTCATTTTTCTTGTAAGACGAAGAATATTTTTGAAAAAGCTTCAGGAAGATTTCAGTTTGAGAAAAGTTTTTAAAAACATATTAAAATATTCGCACTCAGTTATTTTATTGAAATGGATTGTATTTATGAGAAGTAATTCGAACTTTAATAAAATATTCGTGTATCATTTAATGCCTAATTCATATTAGTAATTTTTTAGGAATTTGTTTTGATCAATAAGGAAATTTGAGTGTTAAGTTTTCCTTTTAAATTTTTGGTTTAATTTTGCAAAAAATTACATAAGTTTGTTAAGTTAATACATACAGACACAAAAACGTTTAACCAAATTTTATGAGAGCTCTTTCTAGAAGTTCTTGCTCATCGACAATTTTGCATAATTCTTTTTGCGTATTTCTTTTCTTTTATCTATCTCTTTTGATTGTGCAAAACTAGAAGCTAATCTAGACTAGATATAGCAGCTTGTACTCTAGACCAGTGCTTCTCAAACTTTCAATGTTGGCGACCCAATTTTCAGTCATAATTTTCATGGCACCCCCTTCATACAATAATTATGTACTAAATTCAATAATATTTTGACGCTAAAGCTACAATACGACTTTAATTATAAACTGTACAAATGATACAGACAAGTATTAAATTGTGCATACAACTTTGCATGTGACAAGCCAATGGGGCATTACTAATTATTGACCTTCTCCTTAACTTAATATGGATGAATTAATAATCAAATACACAGTACAGTACTCATACATTTGTAAGTATACTATATGATTGTATAAATGTGTATTGTTTATTATCTCAGAATGTATTTCATTCTAATTCCTTTCATTAAATTAATATTCTTTAATTTTTTATTTTCGACTTTTTGATATGCTCGCGCCCCCCTAGTAGGATTATCATGCCCCTCCAGGGGGGCTCGCCCCACAGTTTGAGAAACACTGCTCTAGACTAGAGAAATACAATCGTGGGGTCTTACCCTAATTGGTACAGAACTGAACTGAAGAAAACACGTATTATGTATCAAAACATCGCAAAAAATGCTACTTAAAGCATGGAGCTATGTAGTTAAGAGAAATGATTGAATAGTTTTAACCCTTCATCTACTTAATTATGATTTACTGCAAATTTTTTTTGAATCACTACTTCGGAAATTCAGGGATATAAAGGGTGTTTTTTTTAGAGGTATAGAACTTTAAATTGCAATAAAACAACGATGTATTATTCGATTGACATGAATATTTTTTTATTCGAAAGATAATCTTGTGGCATTACATTTTAAATATGATTAAGCAAGGCGTAGATTCGTCGAATGGGCCCAAAACGAGATTGCCGTTGTTCCCGATTTTCATAAGCGAATTTTGTTTAGCGATGAAGCGCACTTCTGGTTGAATGGCTACGTCAACAAACAAAACTGCCGAATTTGGAGTGAAGCTAATCCACAAGTGTATGTCGAAACACCGTTACATCCAGAAAAACTAACTGTTTGGTGCGCTTTATGGGCTGGCGGAATCCTTCTTCAAAAACGATGAAGGCCACAACGTTACAGTCAATGGTGATTGGTATAGAGCCATGATTACTAACTTTTTCATTCCTGAATTGAACAATCATGATGTCCAGGAGCTGTGGTTCCAACAAGACGGCGCAACATGTCACACAGCTCGTGCCACAATCGATTTATTGAAAGACACGTTTGGTGACCGCCTAATTTCACGTTTTGGACCTGTGAATCGGCCTCCGAGATCTTGTGGTTTAACACCACTAGACTATTTTCTGTGGGGCAATGTAAAGTCATTGGTCTATGCGGATAAGCCACAAACACTTGACCATTTGGAAGACAACATTCGCCGTGTTATTGCCGATATACGGCCACAAATGTTGGAAGAAGTCATCGAAAATAGGACGTCCAGATTCGACTACATCCGAGCCAGCCGTGGCAGTCATATGCCAGAAATCATATTTAAAATGTAATGCCACAAGATTATCTTACGAATAAAAAGTATTCATGTCAATCGAATAATACATCGTTGTTTTATTGCAATTTAAAGTTCTATACCTCTAAAAAAACACCCTTTACATAAATAAAATACTCAACTTTGGGAAATTTATTCCGTTAGAGCTAATAAATTAAATATGTACTTTAAAGTACCGTCACTCTAGAAAGGTCTAAAATATTCTCATAATAGGAAAAGTCCGAAGCCCTCTTTCAACGCAGTTTTAGCTCTTTGAAATGCTAAATAACCAGCGAACACTAATATTTTACAGCGCAAAATACCTATTTTTAAAAACTATTAAATTTTTAAAATTTACTATCTTTTTTTACACATAAAAATAGCTTTTTACACATAGACTTAATTTGATGGTATTCAAAGAAGCAGTTTTCTTTTCAATAATACACAAAAATTAATTACACGTTGTGCATTTTGGGTGAGGTTTCGATTGAATGTTTCTTAAAGTACTGCCTTCTGGGGCAGGAAATGCTGTATTTTTTCTTAACATAAACTACTACACCTTAAGTCTTGTTCAGTCTCTTTTGATCATAATTTTTTATAATCTAACGGAAAATCCAATAGATTATTTGCTGGTACTTCATCTGAGAAATCATCTGTTAATACATCACTAATTTCAGATGGTAGGTTCTCTGTAATAAATGCAAAGCCTCTTGAAGACTGAGACTTTTTCCCCCAGATTTTCGAAGAATAGGAAATAATAATAAAACTGACACCTTGAAAATCACCAATTATTATTAAATCTTTGTTACATATAAAGAAATTTAAATGTTGTTAAATTTTGAAATAAGAATAAATATTTCATTTAATTGTGTGGGGGAAAAACAAGCTCAGATTTAAAGTTTAAAATTTTTTGAAAACGTTAAAATAAAACAATAAAAAAGCAAACTAAACAATTTAAGCAAAAATAAACGCGAAAAAAAGCATATCTCTATTGCGCTACAGCGATGACGCTTCAACACAACAAAAAGCACCGATAAGCTACACGGACGAAAGAAAAAACTAAGTTCTTGCTCCAACACCCAGTGGGCTGCCGGTACTTATAAGTACCACAAAGTTATTCAACTGTAAAATTAATTATTTACCATTTTCACTTAAAATATAGTTATATCGTTTTCTAAGGTCTTCATTAACATACAAAAAATAATAAGACACTCACCTTTTGACATTGATTATTTTTTCGGGACAAAAATGACAATCTTTGCAGTCCGATCAAAAGGTCAGCTGAAAACGCAGCTTCTGCTATAAAACTATTCGCCTTACCCACTAAAATACTCATCATAGAACCCGTGCTGCCATATAACTTGAAAGAGAGGATTTAAAAGAATATTCCTGCTAAATGTCGTCAGAGTATTCTATGTAATTTTAAAGTGTGAGTGGTACTTTTTAGTAGATAAAGGGTTAAATGAAACTTTAGTCAGAATTTCTAATTTATCATAAAGATGCCAAATTCATCGGTTTTATGAAAAACGAAAAATAAAAAGGAAGAAAGTTTGCTGTTTATTTTTTTAAAAATTAAAATCTATTATACATCTCATTCTACTTTTGGAGAAAAAAAAATAACCTATTTTTGCTAACAAGTCGATTTGGAAAAAAAAAACATTAAACCTATTCCAAGACATTGATTTTATAAACATTTATTTTTTTATTTTTCAAGTTTTAAAACAATTCCAGGTTTTTCAATACTGTTCTTCAATGAATTTCCTTCTTTTTATTTTCACTTTCAGAACTTGAAAAACATCTTTGTTTTCAGACAATCGTTCAGAAAAGGATCAACATTTTTCAGCGTATTCTGCATTCTTCAATGATCTGTTCATTTGAAATTTCTCATTGTCTTCACAATTTACCTCCGGGTTTTAATGATGAATTTCTTTTGAAAACATTTTAGAAATGTCCAAAGACGGATTTAAATAATTCAACAATTGGCTGCCAGTCTTTAAGACCCCGTTAAGTGTTAAGAAAACAATACTATTGAAGATAATTAATTATTTTTTCATACACTTAATAAGTACTTTCATGTCCAGTAAAAAAGTAAATAAAATTAGATAATGGCATAAGAGAAAACTGTAAAATATAAATAGAAGTGTATAGTATAATATCAAAAGCAATAAAATTTCTATTTAATATATTTTACAAATATTTTACGATTCATGTTCCTAATTCATGATTCATGATTTATGTAATTTTCTTTGTTTAAAATTAAAGATCATTGACTGCGAAATTTAACCTTAACCAACATTTTATTTGTATAAATAAGGTTTCCCTTTTTAAGTAGGTCAATTAGTTTAATAATTAAATGTCATTTTGATTGCTGATTCAACGAACTCTTCAAAAAATAACTTATTTTTTGAAGAGTGACAATCGAACTATAAGTTAAATCAATTACATTACACGCTGAATATAACTTGCTTGAACTGATCATAATCTTCATATAAAAAATTATATCGATTGAATTATTATTTTTATTTTAGGGTCATTTTTTGTAGTTAAATTCTTTCCGATTAATTTCTTTTACTGTCATTTTTAGAGTCGTATAAATATTTTCTTTCACCTTTTTATGTGTTATTTTTTATACCGAGAACTTAAATAATGTTTTGGTCATCTTATTTTTATTTTGAGATTATATTTCATTTATTTTGGAGTCTTCTAAAATATTTTTTATGTTTAAATTAATCTCTTTTTAACACGCTTTTTTAAGTTTCACCTGTATGTAACAGAATCTTAGAACTCGATTTTTACCCACTTTAAAAGGTTAGATTAATTCGAAATTTTTCATACTTGTCAAAGACCGGTGGCAATACAAAAATTTCATAATTTTGTTCCATTGTCCTGGACAGGATAATCAGAAGGCAGGATAATCCAGATTTGGCGACTAATTCCATGTACCATTGCCACATCTGGCGACTAGTTCTATATACCATTTCCAGATTTGCAACTAATTCCGGATTCCATTTCCAGATTTGGGGACTAAAAGATTAAGAGTAACCCTAAAAGCAAAAACGTGTTTTTGCTTCAGCATGTTCTTATCATAAAATAAGCAATTGTCCAGTCGTTCTGGAAATGGAAATAAAAATAAAAAGACTCGCGCATGTGAAAAAAATAATTTGTTCTAAATCAGGAATGGGCAAACATTTTCGTTCACAGGTCAAAAATTAAAAAAAAAAGTTTATGAATAAATGCTCTGCTTAAAAAAAAAAAACCAAAAGTACATGCTTTTTTATCGTAGATCGAACTAAAAAATGAAAAATAAAATATAGTTTAAAAAAATAAAAAAAAACACGCTTTTATGGCTAATCGAACTAAAAAGTAAGAAATATTTTTCTTAATATAAAAATAAAATGATTTACGAGAAAAATTAATGTAATTGTGGTAAAAGCATGTGAGATGTGCTTTATGCTAAATTTTTACACTAACTCAGCGTTTCCGAATAGAACTAGTTATAACAATTAACATAGAGCACCCCACGTTTTTACCGCAATGACATTAATATTTTCTCGTAAATCATTTATTTTTATATTAAGAATTATTATTTTTTATTTTTTACTTTTTAGCTCGATTAACCATGAAAGCGTGTCTCTTTTAGTTTTTTTAAACTACAATTTATTAAACTGAAATTGCAGAAATATAAATCATGAGTCTTACTGTTAAATGTAATTCAGTTCTTCCCTCCACAGTAATTCACTTTTTTTTTCTATATGTTCTAATTTCAGTGAAAAGAAAATTTTTGATTTACGTCGCATTGTGAAGCTGCACGAGGATTAATGGCGACGGACCTCGCAATTTCGAACTACTCTTAGGTGACGAGGATGACAATTAAGCTGGCATCCTCTTCTCTGAACTTTCCCACCAAGCTAACGGAAGGACTTTGAGCTTCATGAGGTTTCAAGCTCACGACTCGACTCCACTGGCCACGAACTAGCGAAGTCGGCTGACCGCGACCAAAGTGCAGAGAGGCTCAAACAATTTTAAATATGATTGTAGTGCAGCGGCCGCCAACCTTTAGAACTTCGTGGACCATTAAATGTACAGTTTTATTTTTTGGTGGACTGTTAATATTGTTACGAATTTTGTGTAAAGAATATTTAAAATAGTGTAAATAATTTATATCTCGATGTGTAATTCATTTATATTACTCTATGTTGCATTTGTTTCATGTTAAAATTGTAATATTCGCAAGCAGCTCCGTTCCTTACATTATAATGGTGATAGAGCTAAGTTGGCATCATTTTTGGTGACAATGTTGGCGACCATTTTTGGCATGTTCGTGACCAAATGAATTCTTCTGGAAATTATGGGAGAGTTCTACTAATATCATAATCTATGACGCAAGTGGAGTTTTCGAGAAAAGTCCACTTTATAAAAAGAAAAGAGCTCGCCGAAACTGAATCCGTCTTGTTTTGACCTTGAAGAGTCGACCAGCGATTAGTTATTACTTCGACTGCTGAGTAGGACGAGTGTGTGATTGTGAATAATCTTTAACATACTTGCATTTTAGATAGCTGTTTCTGAATGCTGCAGAAGGTGTGAAGGTCTTGTGAGATTTATTCTGCGAATATAATCTGAGGTATTTCAAGGATTGTTTTTCGACAATAAATTTCCATCGCTCCTGAAGAACTGCTTTGCTCTTTGAGACTGATTACATAAAATCCTCGATCCCCAATCTACGTAACAATATTGTTGATCACTATGATCGACCTCCATAATTGTATTGCCACTTACACTAGCTAGAAAAAGTCTGCGTTCACGTACTTTTGCTTGCAAAAACAACCAAAAAAAAAAAAAAATTTAAAAATTGAATCTGAATTTTTTAAAATATATTTTATTTAGTTTATTTCATTTATTAAGAATAACAAAAGTAAATTTGGTTTGCTTTCATAGCTTTTAAAACAAAGTTACATTTGTAGTGATACTCACAAAAATCAAGTAGAAAAAGTCTGCGTTCACTGTTTTAGTAGAAGCTATAAAAATATTTAAAAAGGATAATGAGCTATGTAATAGCTGGTTGGATAACTCGTCTTTCGAGAACCTCCTGAAATCGTTTCGGCATTGAATTAACAAGTTTAGTTGTTTCTTCATCTCTTATTTTCTCCCATTCGTCCTTAAGAAGACTTCAGCATATCCTTGCTAAATATATTGTGTTGACGAATCTTACGCTCCAGCAAATCTCATAGATGTTCTATAGAATTCAGATCAGGTGACTGTGGGGGCGTGTGCAGTTGATTTGGGACATTATACAATAGCCAAAGCTTCACAATTTCAGCGGTATGCTTAGGATCGCTGTCATGTTGAAAGCGAAATGACTATCCAATGCCGAGTTGGGTGGCACTTTCCTTTAAACTTTTTTAGGAGATCAAGGTAATCATATTTGTTTATAATTGATTCGATATACTCCAACTTGCCAATACCATTGCTCGCCATGCACTCCCACACCATAACTCCACCGCCGCCGTACTTCACCATTGGTACTAAGTGCTCTTTTTGAAGAGCTGTACAAGGTTATCTGCATACTAATTTATGACCTCTTTTATGCCAAAGGTGTAAAATTTGCTTCATTGGGAAATATCACAGTCCTCCAGAACTCCGAAGACATATGTATAAGCTCGTTTGCAACAGCTATCCATTGATCTTTGAAATATAAGGCTTTCTACGAGCCACTCGACTACAGTATCCGGCTTTTTTCAAGATTTTTTTTGCAGTATCCGCACAAATGTTTTTGTTAAACTTCTCATGAATATCTGTTGCTTTTTGAGTTCCAGTCGAACGAGGATTTTTTCACCACACATAGCATACTTCGTTTTTCTCTGATTATGAGCTTAGATGGAAGACCTGAATGCGGTTTCGATGTGTAAATTCCTACAGTTTTGATAGATGAATACTGCCATCCAACGGATATGGTTATATCCTGACCACTTTTTCCATCTTTCCACATTTTTCATAATGATTTTAAGCTCACTGATACTAATTTCCTTCCTTTTGTTTTCCATGTCATTGATTTGCTTCGTACCTCACAAAAATATAAAAAAATATTGCGTAACAACTTTCTTAAACTATTTTGCTTGATAACTGAATGCAAAAACTCTGTTAACCTACACTGCTCAAAACAATTAAAGGATATTGTAAGTTTTATATAAAATAAAGATATAAGCGAATTTTTTTTTGCCGAAAACGGAAGAAGAGAATCACAAATGCAAATTTTTCTGATTTTCAAACTGTGGAGTATGCTAATTTTGAGTTCGACGTCAAAAACGTCGCTTCAGCGGCAGCGAATAAAATTTGACTTTCAACTGAAATGAAGACAAGGATGATCGGCATTCAGTGACTGCTTTGTTTCGATGAGTACGATGTCTCAGCGAAGTCATTTAACCGATTCAGAAGCTTAGAGAGTTGTTGGTAGGTTAAAAGGGGGCCAAACTCAAGCCGAAACAGTGCAAGGCCATTGAGTGTCACAAAGTGTGATTTCCAGGGTCTGGAACCGTATTTTAGAGACTGAAAGTGCGGGCCGAAGACCAGGACAAGGTCGTAGACGGGCAACAACGCCCAATGAAGATCGTTATTTAGTGTTAACGGCTCGGAAACACCGAAATATGAACGCTACTCATCTCCAACAACACCTTCGCTCCGCTACTGGCACCACGGTTTCAACTCAGACTGTCCGAAACCGGCTCGATTGTGTTGGTCTGCATGCTCGCCGATCGATGGTATGCGTTAGGCTAACATCAAGGCATCGTCGCAACCGCAGCGAGTAGGCAACAGAGCATATGAACTGGAGGAGAAATGAATGGAGCAATATTCTTTTTCTGACGAGTCCCCTTTTTCTGTGCATCTGGATAATAGGCGTATTTTCATCTGAAGAGTACGTGGCAGTAGGAATAATCCTGCGTCCGTGCACGAAAGTGTCAGATTTGGCGGTGGGGGAGTGTTGGTGTATGGTAGCTACTCCATTGAGGGGCGCACAGACCTCTACATCATTCGAGATGGACCTCTGACTGCTCGCCGATATAGGGATGAGATCCTCAGACCTATTGTAGTCCCTTACGCTGCAGCAATCGGAGATGACTTCATTTTAATGGACGATAACTGCAGGCCACATCGTGCCAACCTGGTGGAGGATTTCCTTTTCGAGGAAAGAATCGTACGAATGGAATGGCCAGCGTGTTCTCCAGACATGAATCCAATAGAGCACGTTTGGGACGCTCTAAGAAGACGAGTTGCTGGCCACCAACCACCCCCACAAACTCTCCAAGAACTGGAAAGAGCTCTTCTGGAAGAGTGGGACAGAATACCCCAACTCGTGATTAATAGTCTCATTGACTCCATGCATCAAAGGTGCTCAACGTTGCTGGCCATCCACTACTGAAAATGATTTCCTTTGAAGAAAACACCTTTTTATTCTTTTTTTCTCATATGCACAAATTGTGTTTTTTCCTTTTGTACACAAATGCGCAATAAAAATGCATTTTTTCTGCCAAACACATGTGTAATTTATTCTCATATAACCTACTACGTCTGTCGACCATGTATCAATCAGCTAAAAATTTTCCCAGCCACAAGATCCACCTAAAACCGCAGTATCCTTTAATTATTTTGAGCAGTGTATAACGCCTGTTGATAAAAATTCCAGGAATCATGAATATTCAAATGGTGAACGCAGACATTTTCTGCCTTCTATTTGCGTGCTTTGCTACAAAAAACCCGCTATCTTACGTAGTTTTAATTCAAAACTAATTAATTCTCGCATGCTCAACATTTAAATAATATTAAACAAATTCATAAAATTTAGTTAGAAAAAAATTATATTTCTATTAAATTTTACCTTCACTCTATGATTTGTTATGAGTGAACGCAGATTTTTTCTAGCTAGTGTATTTACATCTCAAAGGAACATTAAGAAAAGCAAGAAAAAACCAGCAACACAAAGCAATATCAACAAATTGAAGTGTTATGTTGCCAATTTTCACTTTCATATATCGCTAGATACAGTTGCTCAGTAAATGTCGCTAAACTCTGAAGGAATTTCGCTAAAAGTAGGAAAAATTTTCAAAAAAAGTACTATCCATATTCAAGAGTACGTTCTGTTAATCATCGTTTTTGAAAAATATCCTTCATAAAAATGTAAATTAGACCCCAATTTTTCTGCGGATTATCTAAAAGTTCAGTGGTTCGTGGAATTCCCGTGTCGAGCACTGCTAAGTGGTGTCCCCACGGACACACTTCCATAATTTCTAAAAATATCCAGATTTAAAGCGAGAAGGACACAAGAAATCAGACTAAGAATTTAATGGCTCTTTTATTAAAAAAACCTAAATAAAAAAAGCTCTAATTATAAAAGAGGAATAGTCAAATGATTTTATGAACGTATTTATGTAAAGTGACCAATCGTCTTCTTTTAGGGAGGATAGTCCTTCTTTTATAGGTTCTGTCCTTCTTCAAAAAGTGCCCTCCTTTTCAATATTTTAAAACTAATCTGTTAATCTCTGTATGCCTGATTTAAAATCGATGAAACACTCTCTAGTTAGTATGAAGAAATTAAAAGATTGAATGTATATTTTAATATTGATAATTATAACAATGGGAGAATCAAAGTGTTGAAATTGATATAAAAGATGGGTATAAATGTTTAACTATTTCAAAAGTGAACATATTCCATATAAAAATTTAGTTAATCTTGTTGAATTTATGTTGTGCTGATCTCTGAAACTAATGCAGCACAGTTGAAAGAGTTTTTTCAACTAATAATGACTTTTGGACAAGCGAGAAATTAAGGTTGAATGTTGATACTTTAGCTGCAGCACTTAACGTAAAGTTTAATATGAAGGTTATTTCTTGCTCCCAAATTTTCCATGTATTAGAAAATGATATATAGATAAAAAATCATTCAATGGAAAAATACTTGTTTAAGTAAATAATCAAAGGGGATGTGTAAGTGTAATTAGTGTATTTTTGTTTGAATTAATAAAATGTTTCATATATTTATGTTGTAATTTTTTCTTAAATATTTCGCGTTCTCCTTTTCATTATAAAAAATTAACCATAATTTATAGAAGCAACACGTGAGGTTTTGGCAACGAACCTCATGGCTCTGATCCTCAAAATATTTAAGGTATCCGACTACGTTCGGAACCGTGATTTTAAAAATCGCATAAATGGATAATTTTCATGACATTTAGTGTCATTTAGATTAGAATACATGGATAAAATAGTTGTAACGACATTATGACAAACAAAAATTATTTAAATACAATATTTTGGCGAAAAATTAACTTAGAATAACCTTTTCCAAAACTTTCTCCTTTTATAAAATATGCTTCTATAATAATAATAATAAAAAAAAAATTGCTTATATAAAGTAAAAACTTCTCCAGAGGGTCTGAACTAGGATTTTTGAAAAACTTCACATTATTTTCAGAGTTACCACCAATTGAAGTAATTATCGGCGTTTTTTTTCTTAAAATTTCTCCCCTGTGCTGTAGTAAAATATATAATTTCTAAGCAACATATTTCAAAAATTCTAGTTGAGCCTCTGTATAGAGGTCTGAGCTATATACAAGCAAAATATTATTATAGTAGAAGCATTTTTCTTAAAAAGAGAACGTTTTGAAAATGCGTCATTCTATTTTCATTTTTTTGTCAAAATATTGTACTTAAGTAAATTTTTATTATAATATTCTTAAAAACAATTTTATGTACGTTTTCTAATCTAAGTGACACTAAATATTACCTTAACGCAGTGTTTTTCAAACTGTGGGGTGCCCCATTAGGGGACGTGATAACCCTACAAGTATATCGAAAATAAAATATTATTTAATAAAATTATTATTTTACTGAAAGGAAGCAAAACAAAATACATTCTGACATAATAAAAAATATTTACACTGATATAATACACTTATAAATGTATTAGTACTGCACCATGTATTTCATAATTAATTTAACAGTATTAAGTCAAGAACAAGTTAAATAATTACCAGTCACTTTATGGGCGCGTCATAAAATTATATACAAATTTAATACTTATCTTGATAATTTGTACGGTTTATAATTAAAGTCGCAAGTATAGAAAGTTTGAGAAGCTCCGCCTTAACGCGAATCATCTCCTTTCCGAAACATATTTCAGAGTGGCGTCGAGACTCGAACCTTGGTGCAACAAAAGTAATGCCGGCAACAAGTTTGCGACACTAACCATTTGGATATCACGACCTTTGAGAGAACTACAATAAACATTTGCTTGAGGTAGACAAAGTACAAAAAAAAAATATAATTAAAGGACATAAAACGCAAATTGCAACAGTTAATACATTTGACCCTGAATTCAGACTCGATTTATAACAACTAATGTTAACGACTATAATCTCGGATAGCAGTATCTCCGACACGTGGCCTCAATTCCATTACAATCTTTCAAAGAGCTTATCTGTGTAATTAAGCTCTGACATTTCTTCCTTCGTCTTCAAAGTGAGAACACTTAGAGAGAAACTAGAAACGCAGTTTCTTTTACTTCCTACCTTCAGAAAATTGATCCTCTGAAAGAAACAGAACATTTAATAGAAAAAATAATCATACAAAATGACGTAATGAACTCAAGACGGAATACCTCTCATTCTTAATGTAATACCTAATTTATAACGTTTATTTAATTGATTATACCCCTTTTCGAAACATTCTTAAATTATTTTTTTATAACGTTATAAAGCAAATTACCTTAAAATTAGGGTATAACGCACAATTTTAACACAAACAAGTAATATAAATTGATTGATTGAATATTAACGTCGCACTGTTCAGCTACACGAGGGCTTTTGGCGACGAACCACGTAATTTTGAACCATGGTCAAGTGACGTGGACGAAACCTGAGCTGGCACCCCCTCTCCTAACTACCACACCACACCAACGGGAGGACGTTTCAGCTCTCGACAGATTAGTGGTCTTTAGTGGTACTGGGATCGAACTCGTGACAAAACAAGCCTCGATCCGATACCTATACTACTCGGCTACCGCGACACAAGTAATATAAAATTTTTTGTTTAAATCAATTCCTACTTTGAATGAATGAATTGAAAGTATTTTATTAACGATGGAAAATTAGAATAGGATATATATATATATATATATATCCTATACATACATACATACATATATATACTAGATGGTATACCCGTTCTTCTATGCACGGGTGAATTTAAAAATTAAAAATACAGACTGAAGGATAAAGAAGTTTTTAATGAGTTAATTTTACGTGAATTGTATAAATTAAACAAAAAATATATTTTACGTAACTCAGCTGAAAAAAAAATCACGTTTGCCAATTTTTAAGTCTTTAGATATAATTGAACTGTTTGCCAATTTTTAAGTTTTAGATATTTTTATTTTTATTATTGTTATTATTGACACCCCGTAACTTTCTTGTGGGTCGATTTTTGAAAATACCTACCTGCTCAGCAAAAGTAACGCATTGTTACAAATTTTGTGTAATAAACGCTAAAAAGAGTGCAAGTAATTTTTATCTGGATGTGTTATACGTTAATATTACTTTCTGATGCATTTATTTTATGTTGAATAGCTGTTACCCGCGACTTCGTCCACGAGGAATTTAACACAAAAAAGTGTTTATTCACTTCGCAGAGTTTACGAAATCTTTTCTTCTACTTTGTGAATCTATGTTTCTATTTTCTTTTTTTTCTTTGCTTTTTATTGAGCAAGGGGTGAAAGGGACGCACGACCTTTGACACAGTCGATGGGGTGAGTACTAAAATCTTTAGGATCAAAATAGGTCTAAGTAGCAAGTATTGTGAAACGGGAACACAAACGAATCCACAAGGAAGGGGGTGAAAGGGACGCATGACCTTTGACAATGCAATTAAGGACTGTAAAATCATTAGGATCAAGACATGAACGGGAAATGTCGCGAATGACAGCAACCTAATCAAAGAAAAAAGTTTGATATAATTGCTAGCAATCATTGAGACAGAAGGCTCGCGAAATAAAATAAACCCTAGTAAATAAAAATAATACCGATAGAACAAAAATAGTCCCTATTGAAATAAATAATCCCTATTTGAATCGGATATTGCCCACTATTTCATTGGTTTTAATTTTATTTTCTCAGAATCCTGATTTTTTTCCCTACAATAAAAGTAGCCTAAGTTATTCCTTATAAAATTAACTATCTGCCAGTGAAAGTTTCGTCAAAATTGGTCCAGCCGTTTCAGAGATTAGCCGGAACAAACAGACAGACAGATAGACAAACAGACAGACAAAAATTTTAAAAATTGATTTTTTCATGTAAGTACCGTATATACTTTTAAATGCATTTAGTAAAAAGCTGTTAATTTCAAATTACAAACAGACACTTCATTTTTATTTAAATGTATATATATATACTAGCCGTTACCCACCGCTTCACTGGGTATTTCACGAAGTTGTATATATGCATACTGTTTACATATATATTAATTATTGATATCTAGCATTAAGAATTCGATTGTATTGAAAAATATATTTATAGTTGTTACACTCTCGCCCCTTGATATAAAAAGAACATAAATTATAATATCTAATTTCTATTTATATCTAAAATAGAAGGAGAAAAAAGATTTTTTTTGCTCACTTAACCTAATAATCAAGTGGATTTCCACCAAAGCAACTTTCAGTGGATCTCTACTCCATAAAATAAACACGCGTGCTAAATTTCAAATCTAAATCTAACAGAGCAAAAACGGAATTTTTATCATCAATACCTCGTTGACGGCATTCTTAGCGGATTCCAATTCAACAAAAGAAGCATGCAAACTAAATTTTATTATTATAGTCTTAGCAGTTCAAAAACGGGAATTTTGTCTATCAATACGCCCCAATAACTCTCCCCGCTTCCCCCTGGAGTTGATTTCCGTAAAATACATTCTTAGTGGAACTATATTCAACTAAAGAAAAAAGTGCTCAACAAATTTCAAGTAAATGAGTTAAATTCAAAAACAGGAATTTTTCTATAACATGCCTTTATCCCTCGCAACCCCACTCCTTTGGGGTTCTGTTTTCGCAAAAATCTTTGTAAAAGGAATTTTTTTCCATGAACGGAACATACCTTCTAATTTTCAAGCAGGTGTTTCCACTAGTTGAAAAACGGAAATATTTATCTATTACGCTCTTAATCCCCCTCAGTGACACTTGGGGATCAATTTTCCCCAAAACTAATTTGTTGCGGATCTCTACACCCTGAAAGGAATTCGCTTAACAAATTTTAAGACTGTACGTCTAATAGTTTAAAAATGGAAATAATTATATAATAAGCTCCCGAAACGCCACTTAGAAACGATATTCTTAAAACCCATCTTACGGCATATCTCTACTCAGTGAATGGAATCTGCTTACTCAATTTAAAGATTTTACGTCTAATAGTTTAAAAAAAGGAGTTAATTGACTATAACGCCACTTAATTCTCCACACCGCCACTTGGGAGTCGATTTTGACAAAACCCCATTTTGCAGCGGATCTGTACTGTATGAAAGGAATCTGCTTACCAAATTTCAAAGACTGTACGTCTAATAGTTTAAAAATGGAATTATGTATAACGCCCCTTATGCCCCCGCAACGCCACTAGGAAACGATTTTCACAAAACCCATCTAAAGCGGATCCTACTCAATGAATGGAATCAGCTTACCGAGATTTTACGTCTAATAGTTTAAAAAGGAGTCAATTTCCTATAACGCCACTTACTCTGCAACGCCAAGTCGATTTTGACAAAACCCATTTTGCAGCGGATCTGTACTCTATGAAAGGAATCTGATGACTAAATTCAAGACTGTACGTCTAATAGTTTAAAAATGGAAATATTATCTGTAACCCCCTTAAGCCCCGGCAACGCCACTTGGAAACGATTTTCACAAAGCCCATTTTATGACAGATGTCTTCAGTGAATGGAATCTGCTGACTCGATTTCAGGATTTTACGTCTAATAGTTTAAAAAAGGAGTTAATTGCCTATAACGCCACTTAATTCTCTACAACGCCACTTGGAAGTCGATTTTCACAAAACCCATTCTGCAGTGGATCTGTACTCTATGAAAGGAATCCGCTTACAAAATTTCAAGACTAATAGGTTAAAAATGGAAATAATTATGTATAACGCCCCTTAAGCGCCCTCGACGCCCCTTGGAGGTCGATTTTCGTAAAAATCATTATGTAGGGAATCTCTACTTTATGAAAGAAATCTGTGTACCAAGTTTTTTTTTCAGGAATGTACATCTAATAGTTTAGTAATGGAAATATTTACTTATAACGCCCTTTAAACCCCCGTAACGGCCTTGGGGTTCGAACTTCGCAAAATCCGTTCTTAGTGACGTCTCCATGATGGGAACCTACCTACCAAATTTCAAGTCTGTAGGTTTAATAGTTCCGGAGATATCGTGATTAGTCAGTGAGTCAGGGAGTCGCTTTTCTCCTTTATATATATAGATAAATATATATACACTGCTCAAAACAATTAAAGGATATTGTAAGTTTTATATAAAACAAAGATATAAGCGAATTTTTTTTTGCCGAAAATGGAAGAAGATAATCAAAAATGTAAATTTTTCTGATTTTCAAACTTTGGAGTATGTTAATTTTGTGTTCGACGTCAAAACGTCGCTTCAGCGGCAGCGAATGAAATTTGACCTTCAACTGCAATGAAGACAAGGATGATCGGCATTCAGTGACTGCTTTGTTTCGATGAGTACGATGTCTCAGCGAAGTCATTTAACCGATTCAGAAGCTTGGAGAATGGCTGGTAGGTTAGAAGAGGGCCAAACTCAAGCCGAAGTAGCGCAAGCCATTGAGTGTCACAAAGTGTGATTTCAGGAACTGGAATCGTATTTTGGAGACTGAAAGGGCAGGCAGAAGACCAGGACAAGGTCGTAGACGGGCAACAACGCCCAATGAAGATCGTTATTTAGTGTTAAAGGCTCGGAGACACCGAAATATGAACGCTACTCTTCTCCAACAACACCTTCGCTCGGCTACTGGCACCACGGTTTCAACTGATACTGTCCGAAACCGGCTCCATGGTGTAGGTCTGTATGCTCGCCGATCGATGGTATGTGTTAGACTAACATCAAGGCATCGTCGCGACCGCAGCGAGTGGGCAACAGAGCATGTGAACTGGAGGAGAAATGAATGGAGCAATGTTCTTTTTCCTGACGAGTCCATTTTTCTGTTCATCCGGATAATAGGCGTATTTTCAACTGGAGGGACCGTGGCAGTAGGAATAATCCTGCGTCCGTGCACGAAAGTGTCAGATTTGGCGGTGGGGGAGTGTTGGTGTATGGTGGCATCTCCATTGACGGGCGCACAGACCTCTACATCATTCCAGATGGACCTCTGACTGCTCGCCGATATAGGGATGAGATCCTCAGACCTATTGAAGTCCCTTACGCTACAGCAATCAGAGATGACTTCATTTTAATGGACGATAACAGCAGGCCTCATCGTGCTAACCTTGTGGAGGATTCCCTTTTCGATGAAGGAATCGTACGAATGGAATGGCCAGCGTGTTCTCCAGACATGAATCCAATAGAGCACGTTTGGGACGCTCTAGGAAGACGAGTTGCTGGCCGCCAACCACCCCCACAAACTCTCCAAGAACTGGAAAGAGCTCTTCTGGAAGAGTGGGACAAAATACCCCAACTCGTGATTAATAGCCTCATTGACTCCATGCCTCAAAGGTGCTCAACGTTGTTGGCCGTCCGAGTAAACCATACCCATTACTGAAAATGATTTCCTTTGAAGAAAACACCTTTTCTTTTTCTTTTTTTCTCATAATCACAAATTGTGTTTTTTTTTCCTTTTGTACACAAATGCCCAATAAAATGCATTTTTTTCTGCCAAACATGTGTAATTTATTCTCATATAACCTACTATGTCTGTCGACCATGTATCAATCAGCTAAAAAGTTTCCCTGCCACAAGATCCACCTAAAACCGCAATATCCTTTAATTATTTTGAGCAGTATACACACACACACACACACACACACACACACACACACATATATATACACTCTGTCGCAAAAATATATGCACCCAAAAGAAATCAAGCTACAATCACGAAACTCGGCAAGAATGTAGTCTGGTAAGAGATATGCAAATGATTAAAATTTCGAAGCCAATGAGACAAGGCTATGTGCTATGCGCATATTAGTTGCGCAACTGGGAGAGTTTAAAAGCATGAGTACGAGTGCCGTACGGCTATCCAAACGAATCTGATGACTTTGATAGACGATATTGAGACTTAGGATGCCTCTAAGACGTAACCGGCGGCAGTACGAGCAGCTGACGGACTTTGATAGGGGCCGTATAATAGGCCTCAGAGAAGCAGGTTGGTCGAATAGACGTATCGGCCGCCACCTCGGTCGGAGCGATATGGTAGTTGCTCGGTGTTGGCAACAGTGGATCACAGAAGGTAGAGTGTACCGTCGCAGAGGGTCAGGACGTCCCAGGAACACAAATGATCGCGAGGATCGTGCAATCAGAAGAGTGGCCACTTCGGCACCAACAACGTCGCTAGCATCGATTCAACGCCACTTACCTCTTTCCAGACATCCAGTGCCATCAAGAGAAACCATAAGGAGACGACTGACCGAAGTTGGCTTGAGGAGCCGACGTCCGCTAAGACGCTTACCACTGACCCCACATCATAGGCAGTGTCGACTGGATTTTTGCCGACCTCGGGCAACTTGGAGTGTGACAGACTGGAGACGTGTCATCTTCAGTGATGAATCCCGATTCAATCTCAGTGATGATGACCACCGCACACGTGTCTGGAGGCGCACCGGCCAGCGGTCCGATCCGGCATTTATTGTCGAGCGGCATACAGCAATTTCACAAGGTGTGACAGTGTGGGGAGCAATTTCTTGGGACACACGATCATCTTTAGTGGTCCTTCAAGGCACTTTGACAGCTCGCAGATACGTGGACGATATTTTAACGCCGATTGTGCTACCCATGCTATCAAGTCGCCCAGGTGCCATTTATCAACAGGATAATGCTCGTCCACATACTGCGCGACTCTCCCAACAATGTCTTCAAGGATATAACGTCCTACCATGGCCTGCCAGGTCACCAGATCTTTCGCCAATAGAGCATGTCTGGACGCGCTGGGAAGGCAACTGCAAGCCGTCCCGAGATACAGGAGAATTAACTGCGCAGATGCAAAGACTATGGCAGGATCTTCCACAGGGAGTCATAAGTGATCTAATTGAATCGATGCCACGCCGAATTTCGGCTTGTATAGCTGCCAGAGGTGGCTTTACTACTTACTGATTTTTAACCTTTTGCAAGATGTAACCGCTTAATAAAATGATATTTTGTTCTGAATTTTTAATCATTTGTTCATTTTCATATACACTACATGCATACCAAATTTCGTGAATGTAGCTCAATTTCTTCTGGGTGCATATATTTTTTTGCGACAGAGTGTATATATATATATATATATACATAGGGAGAGTGTGAACTAATAGTAGGAATTGAAATGAATTATAGTTTTAAAAAAACTTAATGTCATTGTGGTAAAAGCGTGGTCTGCTTTGTACTACATTTTTACACTTCGGAATAGAACCAGTAAGAAATTATAACAATTAATATAGAGCACCCTACGCTTTTACCACAATGGCATTAATTTTCTTGTTAATCATTTTATTTTTATATTAAGAGTTATTATTTTACTCTTTAGTTCGATTCTCTATAAAAGCGTGTTTTTTAGTTTTTTTTAAAACTATAGTTTATTTTTCATTTTTTAGTTCGATCTACAATAAAAGCCTGTTTTTTTAATTTTTAAAACTATCATTTACTGTTTGTTGAATTTATCCTTGAGTTGATATTTGGAGCCGGATTTATGTGGCTGCTGGAATTGGTTTTGCCCTTCATTGATATTAGTTAATGGGTGTGAAGGATATTTATTCTCTGCGTTTAAGGGACTTCGGATGTGAGTCCCATATCGTTATATTTTGGATTCTGTATCTATAGATATAGGTCAAACTAAAAAATGTGTGTTAAGAAGAAACATTAAATGTCAATCGTATTACCACGTTTTAAACGTATTGCTATAATGTTGATTCGTATCATAACTCTTAAACATAGTGCTTTATCAAAATAAAAAATAATAACAATTAGAATATAAATTTATCACCTATTAAACGTATTGCTATAATGTACATTCTTATCATCACTTCTTAACTTCTAAACGTATATTTTTTATAAAAATAAAAAATATATTTAACAGTAAGTACATATATAAAATATTTTTATTCACTTACATGAGACTTTTTTTATTTCCACCCTACCCTTTTTCACATAATGAACACTTTTTTTTTGTTTATTTGTATTAACTGCAAACCTATTTGCGGTTTTCAGGGTTGCTCCTTGATCTTTTAGTCGCAAAAATTTGGAAATGGCATATGGAATTAATCGCCAAATCTGAAAATGGTTTATGCAATTAGTCGCCAAAAATCTCGGAAATCCTTAAAATCCTTATTGTTGACCATCATGATCAGGAAATTCTGAAAATTCTCCTTTAGGTTAAGAGAGCGCTACCAACTCAGGTATGATATTGGTTCTGCACATAAATTACGAAGTCCATCACTATAAACAAATTATTTTGTTCTATTGAGATTATTTAATGCAAAAACTAAACAAAAAGAAATCATTTTGAAGGTCTTTTGCTTTTGATTAATTGGGACTTTGTAGTACAATAAATTTAGTTTTTTGACTTATACTCATTTGGCCTAAAGTATCCTTCTTAGCTTCAGAACAGCGATTGATCAGCTCAGATATTGATCAGGTTCAATCCTGGTTCTGAGAATTACAAAGTCCATCTCTGTTAGCGCATTTTGTTGCTCTGTTGTATCGTTAACACAAACGCAATGTCTATTGCAATCTTAATAATTCAATCTTTTTGTCTCTAAATGAGCTAATGCTTATTATCGTCTCTCTCTGAAGCAGCACAACTGCTATTGGTGTCGTATCTCGTAATTCTGAACCACGGTCAATTGACGAGGACAATATCTGAGCTGATTACTACTGTACGGCAACCGGAGGACTATGAGTTGCGACAGATAAAGTATGCATATGCCCCCTCTTCATGATGGGTTTTCAGTAGGCAATGATTAATCGCAAAATCAATTTCTTAGGCTAAAATAAATCGATTTTTTAAATCGATATATAGCACTGAATCGATTCGGTGAATAGATATTTCATCCTAGAAAATCGACAGTGAATTTTTTCTGTTTTGGTAAAAACCATAAAATTATTTACAATTAGTTGAATGCACCGGAATGTCAGGGCTTAAACGAAGAATTTAAACACTGTTTATCGAGGCTGTTGTGTACCTGAAGTATGATTCTATACTTTACTGCAAGGACAAAAAAAACTCACGCTTCCTCAATAGCTATGATGCATATGAGTATCATGGGATTATCTGTTCATTGTGAGCGCCTGTTTTCGATTGCCGACAACATCGCAAGCCATGAGCGAAACCGCTTGGATCTCAGTAGACTTGACTGAGACTGTTGTTTTTAAAAAGCTTAGATATTAAACATTGGTAGAACTATAAACTATATTATCTTTTTTTAAACTTTTTAGTGTAACAAATACATTTAAAAAATAAATGTGTTCTTTTATACCTTATACTTTGATATGGTAATAAAGTTAATTGTAATTGTCGAATTCCCTGAACTAATAAAAACATTTCCTGATTTTACTGATAAGAGATCGTTTATTATAGTATCTTTCTTGTTTTTAATAAAATGGATTTATATTTTCATTGTAAATGCAGACTTGAAAAAAATTGATTTTTTAGAAATCGATTTTTTGTGAGTCGATCCATCAGGTTACGATTCGAATCGATCTTTTTAGGAAAGAATCGTCATCTCTAGTCTTCAGTGGCGTGTGAGCGAGAGCTATATTAACGTCACACTATATAGCAAGACGGCTATTGGCGACGGACCTCGTAATTTTGAGTCTCGGTCAAGTGACGAGAACTACTCTTGAGATGGCACCACCTCTCCTAATTTTCACACCACACCTACGAGGGAACATTTGAGTCTTGACAGATCTAGATAATTAGGTGCAGTCAATTAATTTTAATTAATTATAATTAAATTATCATATTTTTAACCCAAACAATAGTGAATATTAAATTTCAGCTCAAACGAGCGCTTTAGAATGTGAGGAAAAAAAACCTTTTCATGTTTTGATACAAGTCGCCGAAATGGTCGCTAAGTCGTCAAAAATGATGCCAACGGGGCTGTATTTGTAATTCCTCGAATAATTAGTTTTAATCAATTAATTTTTATTAGTTATAATTAAATTACTGTATTGTCATCCAAAACAATCATGTATATAAAATTTCAACTCAATGGAGCGCTTTAAAATGTATTTTATTAACGATTGCAAATTCCACGAAGATAAATAAATAAATATACAGAGAGCGTGAGCTAATAGTGTAGGAATTGAAAAATGAGGGTAGCCTAATGGTTATGTTAGGGATCATGAGGCCGGTGAGTCATGAGTTCGGGCCCTAGTGCTTCTGAAGACCCGCCGTGTAGAGATGTTTAATGCACGTGAAATCTGTCGAGGTTCAAACCTGATGTTGACATGTTGGGGATGTTTAGAGAGAGTGGTGTCATCTCAGGTGTTATTCTCGTCACTTGACCGAGGATCAAATTTACGAGAGCGATTGCCAACAGCCTTCGTGTAGTTTAGTCGCTCGACGTTAATATTACTCTCACTGACTGTCTCTCTCTTACCCCTGTCAAAGGTCCACTTACGGTTAAATGATATAATCAAAATATGGAAATAATCACCGCAGTTTGAAACGAAGCCAATTTAAGCGTAGAAGTAAGGTCATTTCAGGAAATACTAACGAACGAAAAGAGTTAGGTGTATTCGTTTTTCCCTCTCTCAACAGAAAGCTATACCGGAAATCCTTATCTCTGCGGCCATTTAATATCTTCATCATAAATAATGAATCATGTCTCTCCCCCTTTCGGTTTTAAACCAGGATAATTTATTTTTTAGTTAGGGCAATGAGAGCGAAAAGGACGAAATAATTCTCATAAAGAAGATAAAAGGAGCAATAAAAGAGATAAGGTAGAAAAACATTACTGCATCAGAGTTTAGTAAGTAGTACATTTCTAGATAAGAAAAACGAAATTCAATAATATAAGGTAGGAAGAAAACACTGTATCAATATCTTCTGATGTTTCTCTAGGTGTGTTTCGACTACTAAATACTTATTGAATGAATTTTTAAGAAAGCTTTAAGTACTTCGAATTTAAATATAAGTAATAACGCGTTAAATGTATGTGCGTGTTCTGAGTTTGAACTATTTTATAAGCATGCAGTAAACGTTTAAAAAAGTTAAATGGTTAAGGCAATTATTTAACTTGAAATGTTTTTTCTTCAATGATTACTGACAAAAAATATTTTTAATGGTTTTACTGTAGCTGCAATTGACCTATTGGCTTAAAATTTTCTTTAAACCATCAGAATTATTTTTCCCAAAATAATAGTAGTCATCAACTCCTGTTTTCGTATAACAAGCCATTCGATACAAGAGCGTTATACCGGTATGGGTTAATAAAAACGTGTCCAGTGATGTTCAACTCGAACCGCAGGCTTGAATCCTGATTCCTACAAAGGTCCGTCGAGCAAATAATATTTTATGTTAAAACAAAGTGGGCCTCAAATTCCTTAAATCACGTGGTGGATATGTTAGTTAACCATTGAGCAGGCACACACTCGTTACAAACGGTAATAGGCACGCGGGGTGACTGAGTCATCCTAATCCTTTTTTAACACACTTTTATAAGCTTCACCTGTATGTAACGGGATCTTTAAACTCGATTTTTACCAACTTTAAAAGGTCAGATTAATTCGAAGTTTTGCACACTTGTCAAGGACCGATGACAATACAATAGTTTAATATTTTTGTTCAATTGTCCTGATCAGGATCATCAGGATTAACGATTTTCCATTTCCAGGTTTGCCGACTAATTCCAGATTCTATGTCCAGATTTGACGACTAATACTAGATTTGGAGAATAAACGTTTAAGTTACAACCCTAAAGCGAAAACGCCAAGGGGTATTCCATATTCTAAAAAAAAAAAAATGATGCATTTAAGATTAATTCATCAATAATAGATGATAGTGTAAATAACTAAGAAAACACTCTTTTATTATTTATCGAACTAAAAAAGGAAAAATTAATTATAGTTAAAAAAATTAAAAAAAACACGCTTTTATAATTTATCGAACTAAAAAGTAAAAATTAATTTTTAATAAAGGAATAAAATAATTAACAACAAAATGAATATCATTGTGGTAAAAGCGTGGGATGCTTTGTACTACATTTTTACACTAAGTCTGCATTTCGGAATAGAACTAGTAAGAAATTTTAACAATTGATATCGAGCACCCGACGCTTTTACCACAATGACATTCATTTTTTTGTTAACCACTTTATTCTTATATTAAGAATTAATTTTTACTTTTTAGTTCGATTAACTATAAAAGCGTGTTTTTTTAGTTTTTTTAAACTAGAATTTATTTGTAATTATTTTTATTCCACACGATATATAAAAATTGTAATATGTGTGTGGGCATTTTAAGACAATATATTTATAAAATTTGTTAGATCTTATGTTTATCAAACGGGGATTTAAATTCATTGAAAATTTATTGAAAGCAAAATGTTTATCGCTCAGTTATTCATTTATCAAGAAAATATTCTACAAATGAAGTTTATTCATAACTTTAAGAAATTCCACTTAACGTATTTAAGACATAAAATAATTCAACTGGTGACATTTTTCAATTTATAGTTAAATGAATCAAGGATTATTAATATAATAACGGGAATTGAGATAATTTAATGGAAAATAGGTGGAATGAGAAAACTACAGTAAAAAAAAATATCCTCTCGTAATCATTTAGTTTAATTAATGTTTATCTCTTTCAATTAGAGTTTCTCATTTCTCGAAGTTTTGTTTAACCCAGGATAAAAGTCTGTCTCTTTCCAGGATTTAGAACATTCCAGGATAAATTCAATTATATATAAACATAGTTTAAACTAAGTTAATCTAGAAGGAAATGACATATATTGCTCATCATTCTTTATTGTAATACATAATTCAGCCTTTTCAATCGAAACAAATTATTATTTTTTTATGAAAAATGCGTATTAAGAATATTTTTGCTTCTAAAATACTCTTTTTTATTGAATCTGGAATCAATAGACTAAAAACAAGTATTTTCATCGCTTTTATGAAGTGAAAAAAACTACTTTCAAATGTCCAGTAAGTTTGAACGAAACAGAAAATAATAATAATGATCAGTGGCGATTTGGGTAGTATGATTTTAAAAAAGTAACAGTGATTAATACTTGGATCGTCCAATTATGTGTTTTTTGGTAAAAAAAAGCGTTCTTGTAGAAAAATACCATTTCAGATATATCAGTTAAAGCAGTTTTTTTATTGTTTTGAAGAAGACAGATATTTAAATCAAAGATCTCGAACGTTTTTTCCAATTTCTAATGCAGGAAGCAATATAGAGACAAGTATCTTCATGCCATGAAGAGATCTAGCATTAAAATTCGGTAATAATGCAATATATAGAACAAAAAGCTAAAATGTACCCTGAAAAAAGATAATGTTTTGTGTTCATTCTTACTAAACACAAAATACAAAATTAAATGTTTATGAACTATTCGGGACTCACACAAATAAATAATTTTTCCTGAACTTTTAAAATTGGTTTAAATTTTTGCCTAGCCTATTGTAAAAAAACTTTATTTTCAATGTATTTTATGCAAAATTCAATATTTTTCGTTCTTAGAATTGAAGTGTTTTATTGTTAATTCATTGAACGCACGGAGCTGCTTATGTATGCTTGTTGGAAGTATATACAGACATCGAAATCGACACCTGACTAGCACATGTTTCTCAAACGCTCTTATTAAAGCGGAAAAAAGGAAAACATCAAAAATGTGATATGATAGGCTCGATTCTTCTGACATCACAATCATGTAACTGTTATGTACACAGCTACACGTGCTTTGGTTATTGTTGTTATGACTGTCACGTGATCATGAATTGAGCCTAGTGAAAATAAAACTAGACTGTAATCGTCATACCGAAAGCAGAACTAGCAGATGTTTTTCGTTTGTTTACATAATTGACACGTAACAGTGAATTTTGAATATATTATTGTAAAATTTTTCTTATGTGTATTTCATTTTTGTTTCTTTACATGAACAACATTTAAAAGATAACGAACACACATTTCAGAAAGAAAAGACGACAATCTAAGTTATAATTTTAATCCTTTGTCAATCTTAGTGAAAGATATTTTTTTTGCATTTATTTCTGAACTCTATAATTTTATTCCATTAATACTTACTTTCCATACTTATTGTGCCTATGCAGATGCAGATTAAGGTAGTCGGAGACCACTGGCGGTAAAAGGTTTGAGTCTGATGGGCTCAAAAGTCTTAAAACTATAATTGTGAAAAGACTCACTGATCTTGAATTCTCAAAATAAAATGTATTGCTGATGATGAACCTCAAAGACCAAAGAAAAACCTTGAATGCATTTAAAAAAAATTAAAAACCTTGCTAAACAGCTATACAGCTTTGCTATACATCTTTACTTATTGATTTGTCTTTGACAAATTCATCAGTTATTTTTATCGCATCTTTTCTGTCCAAAATATCTCGTTCTTTTAAAATATAGCCGTGTTGTTCAATTTGTATCTCTCCCATAGTGCTCCTTAAATAATTTTTACCACGCTTTAAAACTGAAGAAGATCTCTAATTTATGCATTAGATATCGATATTGTCGATTATAAAATATTTTCAAAAATATCTCTGCATTAGGATTTCTTTTAATAAATTCCTAGTGGAGTCTCATTGTATATTCATTTTCATTTAAAATAGTCAAAACTGTTCCAATTTATATCATTAAAATTTTAAAAAATTCAATATCATCTTTGCAAGTTTCATTTAGCTTTTGTGTAGCTTTCTTATTAAATTTAGGTAATAATCTCTCGTCGAAAAGTACAGTTAAGTGTTCTATAACAGTTTCATAAATCTCAGCTCTCTCTTCGGGAAAGTTCTGCTTTTGCCCTATTGCATATGACATAAAATGAATTTATTATGAAATTTTCTCTTCTTTCAAAAATTCACAACCGACTTCTTTACTTTCACGGGAAATAATTTTTTTTCTTTGCCTGCCTGCGAGTTTGCCCAGCTTCCTCTTCAAACGAGAAGCTCTGATAAATCAATTGTTCCTTGTTCCATTTTTCCAAATTCATTTCTTAAATTTTGAATAAAACTTTCCAGAGATATTAGCAGTCTAGATCCTTTTAATAATTTACTCTCAACTTATTGAAATGATTCGCTAATAGTATTTATTCTCTGAAGTATGGTATTCCAAATCATGGTCTTTAGGGTAATTTCATATTTGTTCAAATGTTTCAAAAGGGAATTTGCCTTCAATATTGTGGTCCTCCCCCCCCCCTTCACTCTCATTCGGATCACGCATTTTAGCTAGTGCCGTTTTTATGAATCTTTGTCTTGCTATCTTCATCAGGAAGTTCGCTGATGGAAATAAAAGTACAATCACCAAGAAGTTGTGCTATTTCAAAGAAATTTGATACGTGTGTATATACATCTGACCGCGTACATATACCACGTAAAGCTCGTGCATACAGCAAATATGGGGGACCTCCAAAAATCAAGTCCCAAGCTTAATTCATTAGGGAGGGGGGCTGAAATTTTATCAGACACCATAGGATTAACATGGGAGCATGATATTTTAGTGCTTAAGCCCTCCCCATGTCTACACAATGGGAGTCAAGTATATGACTGGATGAGTTTCGACGTGAAGTGAAGTGAGGTGAATGTGGAGTTTAATGGCGCAAGGGCCAACTTTGGCCAAGCTGCGCCAAACACTTGTTAAAAGAAAAAGTCCTTTTTAAAAATATATGTGTATAAAAGTATATGTACACATGTATATGCATGCATACATACATAAAATATATTAAAAACACAAAGAAACACACAAATCAAATCAAATATAAAAATCCAATTTTTAAAAGGAAGGCAAATAGAATTTGGTGGGGAGATTCCCCCACCAAATCAGATAAGGTCAAAACAGATGTATGAAAAAAGGTGATGCGATGATGGTTAAAAACGGGACAATCTATTAAAATGTGATAAACAGAATATGGGACTTTACAGGAAGGACACTCTGGGGCATTTTCACCCAACAGAAGGTGCCTGTGCGTAAAACGAGTATGACCAATGCGAAGTCGAGTCAAGCGGACATCATGTCTTCGCACTGGTAGTGCTGCCCAATAAGATGTGGAAGGATGAATGCTATGCAGTTTGTTGAGGTTCTGTTGATCCCAAGTCTCTTGCCATATATGATGGATATAGTTCTGTATATAAGTTTTTAAATCCTGGTAACAGACAGGTTGCTGCATGTCATCAGACATGGATCGTGCAGCGTTATCAGCCTGTTCATTACCAAGTATATCCACGTGTCCAGGTACCCAGGAAAAAATTATATCAAAACCCTTTCTTTCTAATTTTCGCAGAAGAATAAGTATTTCCATCACAGTGGGGTTTCGGCGTTTGTCAAAAAGTGTAAGGATTCTAGAGCACTCATGCTGTCAGTGTACACACAAAAATGACGGTGGTTAGAAACTAATACATGCTGAAGTGAGACAAGAATGGCAGTTAATTCAGCACTAAAGACAGACATAGAATTATGTGAGGTAAAACTCGGTAGACTCAAACAGGAGCCAAGATATTGTGGATTTAAATAAATTTGAAAAAGTTTAAAACAATTAAAAACTATGCAAGAAATAGCCCTATGAGCATGAAATTATAAAAACTGGAAGAGCAGTTAGAGAGGGATCGAATGAGCCAGATCCGAATGGACTGTGAGGCTAGGGTGTCGAGATATTGGCCAAAAAGCTGTAGAGGGGGTGAGAATGCACCAGGGGGGATGCGTCCCAGCAGATTCTAACCATAAGAAAAGTTATTACCATCCCCCAAATATCAGTCCCCTAGCACCAAAAAAGTGGCATATTGTTTTTATTTTATCATTTCACTAAAACAGTTCGGGCATTTAACTAATTCACTTACATACAACAGGGAAAAGACATCAAACAGACGTTATTTTAAAGGTGGTGTGGGAATTGGGCATCTCCTTTAGGGATTTAACGAGAGCCTTTATTTCATCGTTTCCCTGCGACATATAGACACACACAAAAAAAAAAATCATTCAAAAGAAAAATACTCATTTAAGTAAATAATTAAAAGGGATGTAGGCGTAATTAGTGAATTTTTGTTTGAATTAATAAAATGTTTCATAGATTTACGTTGTAATTTTTTAAAATATTTTTCGTTGTAAAAAAATTGGTCGCCTTGATAACACTGCTTTCGGTTTAAAACTAAAGATAATTTGTTGCATTCACTTTACATCTCTTGACTCTTTTATATTGTCGTATTTGAGGCAAGATACTGCTGCATGTAGCGGCGATACCCATTCCCCATAGATGTCTGTAATCGCGATCGGTCAGACTTCCTTCCTGCAAAACTTGTCGTTACTTATATTTTATATGTATGTGGGAGACAACAAGGGGTCCAAGACTTTTGTCTTTCTTATGGTTTATTTAACATTAAACAAAAATTAATTAAAAGGTAGTTTTTAACAGATAAGTTTGACGATGATATGCAGAAGGTAACGCCTGCTCGCGCACCTCTCGCGTTCCTCCTTTCTCCTCGCTTTCTCTCTTTTTTCAATTCTAATGTCCAAGAGTTTTAGTTTGATTTGCTGCGCCTGCGCGCGAAGACTGCCTTGCTTTTGGCTGCATGCCATAACGGCTATCCTGACTGTCCGCTGTCCGCAGTGGTACGTATTCCTTTTTTCCTTTCCATGAATACCAGAGGAGAATCTGAAACATACAAAAAAGACGGAACAGACAAGGACTATACGACAAATACACAAAGATTTAACATATCATAATTCTGCTGAACTAGACAGTTTCTCCATCATGTGAAGGCACCTCTTCGACATTCGGAAGGTTCCACAGGAAAACATTGTGTTTCACAGGCATAAGAACGTCTTTTTTAACAAGTTGATCTTTGGTTGAACGCATCGATATTTTCCTCTGTAGAGTTCTGGACGTCTGTTCAAAACGATTTCTCTTTTTCCTTCGCTTCCACTGCCAGGGCTCAAAGATTTTTCGGAGCAACACAAACCGTCTATATTTACTCTTCATAGGTGAAGGGTTATCAGAACAAGATAAACGTCTGGTTCTCTGACACACAGGAATATCATTTTTCAATTTAATACACCTTTTTAACTTAGTACTCTTAATGTTATTGCATTTATAATTCTTAACTAGAGAACTCAAATCATTTCTAGTATTAAAGTTTTTAACATGTGGCAAATCATAACTAGAGTTTTTTATCACATTTGAAACAGAAAACAACATTAGATAAGCATAAGCATGAGCACCTAAAGAGGATTCACTTTCATTCAATAAAACAGTGGCCTAGTTTTTTTATTTCAGAATATACACTGGGATGTATAATATTTCTTCGGTCAAGGTCGGTGATATTGCCGTTCGAACACTTAAGTTGGGAGAGTGTTGATCAAGAGAAATATTTATGAGTTTAACTTCTACCATACGCTGATCGCCAAAACATGAACTTAATGTTATGATTTCTTCGGAAGGTGTTTGCACTCTCATTAGTGAGGAATTTAAAACTGGGATCTGGCAACCTGAATCGATCAAGGCTGTTACGGGCTGATTTTCCACAAAAATGCTTACGTATTGAAGATTTGAGAATTCATCGCTATTTTGTTTTTCGCTCTCGACTTTCAAAGTATTCACGTTTATTCTATTATGGATGTGGTCGTTAGATTCTTTAGGTTTAAAACGCTTCTCACAGTCTCTTGCGCAATGAGATGAATCACCGCATATATAGCAATTTTTATTTTCTCTTTCAAGATATTGGGGATAGTTCTCTTTTAATCTTTGGTTTAAAGTTTTGTGATCTATTTTTAAAGGGATCTTGGGTATATCCATAAGTAATAGGAGTTTTTCTTTATGTGATCCGCTTCTAAATGAAATATAAATATCGCACTCTTTAGCTAAATCAATAGGCCTAAACCAATCTTCTGCTTCTCGAATGCCAATGTGAGTTGCAGTTTCCTTATTTAAAGTTTCAAATAATTTATCAGAAATTATAAGATCACATAGAGATTCAAAGGAATTAACTTTTCTTAACGAACAATAATATTGGAAGTTTGCCGTCATTCTTGCAGCAAATTGGATGTATGTCTCGCCTGATGATTTTACAGCATTTTTAAATGAGTTTAAACACTCGCGAGGGGTTAATTGGAATTCTCTGAGTACTATAGATTTTAGTTTTCCATAGTCATTTAATTCCTCTTCTTTAATATACAATAAGACATTATGAGCTCTTTCGCCCAGAAGATTTATTAAAATTTCAGATTTATATTCGTCATTTATTTTCTTGGTTAAAAATGCGCGTTCTAATGATTGGAAGAACAGATTAAAATTTTCAGATCTGGTGGGAACAGGAAGAGATAAAGTCCTAATACTGTTTATCATATTTTCTATGTTAGTTTCGAACTGTTTTATCTTCGACTTTAGCTGCAGGATTTAAACTTAATGCTTTATTTTTAGTATTTGAAGTTCGACTTCTTTTTCTAACTTTTGCTAACTGTAGTTTTGAGCTCAATTTTCTGTTTTTCTAAAGTTACCTCTCTTTCGTTTCGCGATACCCTCTCATCTATACAGTTTTGAATTAAAGTTTTAACGAAATCTGGATCACTTTCAAATGTACTAATGTTCTCAATTTTAGTCTTTAGTTTAGCTATGGTGTCAGTACTCTCCACAGTACCGTCTAGATCCTCAACAACTCTTATGAAATCCTCTTTAAGAGCGTTTTTAAACATTTTAGAAAAATATGGAAAGATCCTACCTTTTTTCTGGCTCTCTTGTTGCTCGCACGTACGATGTATCCAATAAAAACGTTGATTCCACTGATTTCACCTCTTCGCAGGTAATATAGTTGAAATTGTTCGAATTGACACCTTTTCGCAGGTGTTTGTGGTATTTCCAACCTCTACACAGGCGGAATTTTCGACGATGGGTTCCAACCTCTACACAGGCGGAACGAAGTTTCCGAAAAATGGCGCGCGTCTCCTCCACGGACGGCTTTTGTTCACGTTCCAAACTTTGATCAAAATCGAAATTTTTTCAATCCCGGCCTCTACACAGGCGGAGTATTCATGCTGAGTTCAAACCTCTACATAGGTTGAACGAAGTTTCCAAAAATGGCGGAGCGTCTCCTTCACGGACGCCTTTGTTCATTGTCCAGACTTTGGTTCAAAATCGAAATTTTATCGATCGCGGCCGAGCCCCATAATTTGTGGGAGACAACAAGGGGTCCAAGACTTTTGTCTTTCTTATGGTTTATTTAACATTAAACAAAAAATTAATTAAAAGGTAGTTTTTAACAGATAAGTTTGACGATGATATGCAGAAGGTAACGCCTGCTCGCGCACCTCTCGCGTTCCTCCTTTCTCCTCGCTTTCTCTCTTTTTCAATTCTAATGTCCAAGAGTTTTAGTTTGGATTGCTGCGCCTGCGCGCGAAGACTGCCTTGCTTTTGGCTGCATGCCATATGTATATGTAAAGAGTGTTTTTTTTCCAGGTATAGAAGTATAAGTTGGCATTACTTTCCAAGATGGCGACCGATTTAACAGCTGTCAAGTGATTTATTCTCAGTTTGGTTTGGCAATTAATCAAAACGATCATCAAGCAAGGCGTAGATTCGTAGAATGGGCCCAAAACGAGATTGCCGTTGTTCCCGATTTTCATAAGCGAATTTTGTTTAGCGATGAAGCGCACTTCTGGTTGAATGGCTACGTCATCAAACAAAACTGCCGCATTTGGAGTGAAGCTAATCCACAAGTGTATGTCGAAACACCGTTGCATCCAGAAAAACTGACTGTTTGGTGCGCTTTATGGGCTGGTGGAATCATTGGTCCGTACTTCTTCAAAAACGATGAAGGCCACAACGTTACCGTCAATGGTGATCGGTATAGATCCATGATTACTAACTTTTTCATTCCTGAATTGAACAATCATGATGTCCAGGAGCTGTGGTTCCAACAAGACGGCGCAACATGTCACACAGCTCGTGCCACAATCGATTTATTGAAAGACACGTTTGGTGACCGCCTAATTTCACGTTTTGGACCTGTGAATTGGCCTCCAAGATCTTGTGATTTAACACCGCTAGACTATTTTCTGTGGGGCTATGTAAAGTCATTGGTCTATGCGGATAAGCCACAGACGCTTGATCATTTGGAAGACAACATTCGCCGTGTTATTGCCGATATACGGCTACAAATGTTGGAAAGTCATCGAAAATTGGACGTCCAGATTGGACTAGATCCGAGCCAGCCGTGGCAGTCCTATGCCAGAAATCATATTTAAAATGCAATGCCACAAGATTATCTTTCGAATAAAAAAAAAAAAAAAATTCATGTCAATCGAATAATACATCGTTGTTTTATTGCAATTTAAAGTTCTATACCTCTAAAAAAAACACCCTTTATCTATAATGTTTTATTGTAAGATTTTTTAACACGTAAGAATCATGACTAATTTATTTTAACTTTCATAATAACGGAAATGAGTCAAACATTTTATTTCACTTTAAATCTTTCGCGAATCCCATAAAGTTATCCACGTAGCCTCAAATTAATTTTAATATACCATAAATTTCTTCAGTAGTCACAAAGACCTCCAAGGCTCCACAGGAACCCCTTTGGGAACCTTTGATATAGAGCAGTGTTCTGCAACCCCCGGTCCGCGGACCGGTACCAGTCCGTGGATCAAATGGTACAGGGCCACCTAAAGAGTATTAAACTACTGCCATTTTATTTAAAGTGGTGCATTTCTCTCGGGTTTGAGCAACTTTCCACAGAAATCCCTTTATATTCCACGTTAAATCACTTTTATTCATTTTGGGTGTAACTATATTTTGTTCTGAAGGCATATTTAAATGTAACTAAATTAAAATTGTTAAATGAAAACAATCCAAAATATAAACAATAAACGTGTCCCACCCTCAACGGGCCGCGGTAAAATTATCAACCGTTGACCGGTCCGCAGCGATAAAAAGGTTGAGGAGCACTGATATAGAGCAGTGGTCCTCAGCCTGAGGGCGTGGACCAAATGGCACTGAGCCGTACAAGGAACATTAAATTCTTTCATTTTATCTAGTGTTCTATATTTCTCTCGGGTCGGTACGATTTTTCATGGCAATCGCTTTATATTCATTTTTCGGTGCTCCTGTATTTTATTCTAAAGGCACATTTAAATACATTGGGCTCAATTCATGTGGCATCAAATTCACATGATAATGATAACCTGTTTTTAGCCAATCAGTTCAAAATCTCATGTGACGTCATAGGCACACGATGAAAGCAATCATGTGTTTCCAGCTAATCAATTCATGTGTTTCGTTATTGTGTGTGCCAACTTTTGTTCTTTTCAGAAACATCTTTTAAAAAAAATTCGACAACAGTAAATCACATAGGTAAACAAAATGAAATTTTATTTAATCCATTTATGCCGGTGGTTGAAATATAAACCAACTTTCACGATCTCTTTGTAGGTAAATATCCGTAGGAACTAATTGAATGTTTTAAACGAAATTGCTACGCCCCTACGAAGCAGGTTAAAGTCACAAATCCAACCACAAACGCACAATCTTGAACTTCTATACTACAAAAAACTTTCACTCGACTGCTGTTCCAAACATGGAATACTAGGCATAAATGGGTTAAAGTACATGCATAAAATAATTTTTTTTAATTTTAAAATCTTTTGAGGAAATTTATTTCTTATAACATTTGAACATTTTTACCCAATTATAAAATTTGAAATTTTACCCAAGTTTTTAAAATAGAACAACAAGTAATATTAGTTCGATGTCTGTTTTGAATTGCAGAAACATGTTTGCCTTAAATCATGTGACCGTCATTAATTGAGACAATTAAATAAAAATTATTGAACCAAAACAAACTAAAATATTAACAATCAAAATCGCTTAAATGTGTAAACTAAAACAATCAATCATTGTAAGGATAAAACTGATATAAATTATGTAGTTACAAAAAAATAACAAAACCGTCTTCTTACAAGTGTTTCGTCATTGAACCTTACGTTTATAACAAGTTGTTGATTCTCTTTGAAAAATATTCCAAGCTATATAAGAGAAAACGAGCTTCAACATCTCTTTTGACCCTTTCAGACTAAAAAAATAGAACAACTAATGTTATAGATGAATAGTTGCTGTCTCGATCGTAACAAAATACTCTAGATAACACAGGACATTTTATGGACTGGACTGTAAAAATACTTAGAAGTGAGTCCTATGGCAGTGAAATAAGACTTACAGAAAATGTATCGATATAAGACAGAAAAATAATAGAATTCATATTATTTTTTGTCCCTTTTTGAAAGTTTTTGCTGAGAACTCGGACAGGAACAAACTGATGTTTCGATATTTGCATCAAAAATGAAATTATCAAAGCAGTTAAAAATTGTAAACGTAGCATATACCGATTAAAGGCTGTCTTCGGTCAATGTTAAAGAATAGGACCCGAATTTGGAACATTTTTTCAGATATAAAAGAAATGAAAAATTAATATGATATTCTTTCTTCACTATCCTTTAGAGAGTAGCATTTTTTATCACACATCTCATTTTTAACCGAGTTGACCCATTTTTTCTGGTTTGAAATGTGTTTCGCGTTTTTTTTTCCTATACCGTAATGTTAAATGAACTATCCCTCCACGTATTCAAAAGAGAAATAAGAGTATTCATTGAATATTTTGAAATTTTTAAAAACATTATATTGTTAACAGATGTATAAGTTATAATGTTCCAAATTTCCATGAAATTTGAGGTATTTTTATATGTCAGAAAATATACTTCGCGTTTAGTTCCTGCTCTCGTACTTTTGCCGAAAACAGCCTTAAAAGAGAGAATCCAGATGACTTTTTGAGCTATTTTCGGAAGGTTTTCCTAATCGAGAACTACATTAGGTATGAATTACACACTCAAATAATTTTAAAAAAGGTAAAGGCGAAGTTATTTTACGTTAAATTATATCAAAAGATCGTGTTGAATTACAAAACTAAATAAACCTTACAATTAACAACTCAAGTTGTTGTTACTAATGCCACTTGCCTGACGCACTCAGATCGAGGCCCACGAAATTCATCATGGCAAGGGGCTAGATGTACGCCTGTCGTTGGCCGTAGCCTTGAGTACCATACAGGTGACAGTACGATTTAGCTCGGTTCCATTCTAACTTTGAGGGAGAACACCCTGGGGAAGGGTTAGGGGCTTCCCACCTCCCATCACCTGCCACTAACCTCACGAGAGGACTTGCGGATCGACGGCTGTTTACAGCAGCGGTCGCCAAACGTTTTGACCTCACGGACCAATAAATTCCTAATTTAAATCCCGCGGATCACTAATACGACTTTTTAAGTGTTAAATATATTTATAAAAGAAATTGTGATCTATGAACACATAACATTTACCTAGTTAATAAAATGAAACTATTGATTGTAGCCAAATTATGAAAGCTTTATTAATAAACCATAATAAAATATAAACTGTAAAAACAAAACAATTAAAAAACGGTTAAGTATATTAAACTTTTGGCATTATACATTCCTATGAAATGGCGTTATTGTATGAAGTAACGTTTTTATAACTTTACTACACGTATTGTAATGAATTGAACTATGTCCCAATGCATCATTTTACGTGATGAGTAAATTTCTTCCACATTTTTCTGGGAACTAGTGAAATTTTCTCGTGGACCACTACTTTGGCGACCTCTGGTTTAGAGTACCCCCAGGCCCTACGGCACAGTAGTCAGCGTCGCTAAGTTCAATGTATTGCTCTTGCTTATGCATTTCTATGAGCTCATCAGTTGCCAACTACTGATTGTAGAAATTCACCAGTTCTAAAACGTCATCTCTCTCCAGTTCTAAATTTATATCGACAACTTCTTCAATCACATTATCAATTTCACCAACTTTACAGATTTTTATAAATATGTATTTTTTTTATCTCAAACAAAAGACGATTCCATGAGATTTGAAAATCGCGTAACTTCAGGTTCGATAAAGTAAGGGTAGCTAGCGTAAGTCACGGTATTAGTGCACTTAATTTTAGATGTCAACCAGAAAAATTAAAATAAGCAGTTAACTTTTTTTCGTGATTTTTTTCTGAAAATGTAGAACTGTCAATTGCTTTCAAATAATACACGTTTAAGTCACACACGCATACAATTTTTAGTAGAATTTTTGCTCTTAAATATTGATGGATGTCTATTAAAACAGATTTTTTTTATTTTCTGCATTTAATAACGAGTATATATAATTTAGTATTAACATTTAATAAAATATTGTCTGGTCTTTATAAAATCAGCGTCATTTTTTGTTTTTAATATCAGCGTAACCATTATTTTTTCCTATAAATAATTAATTACAGAAAAAAAAGTTAAATAGTCGTACTGTCTCGATTAGCCCCTTATCTAGCTGAAGAGAAAACCGTTAAAATTTTAATTGTGTTCGATCAGTACAAACGCCTATATAGGGAGAAATAATAAAACCCAATAAAAATTATGAATTCTGAGCCACAAAAAAACATTGTTAGATTAATTAAACTAATGGAGGAAGTATGTAAACATGTAAAATGTTTTACAAGAGGAAATTGTTACCACGTGCACACATATTCGTTTAATGTTTTTTTTAATAATAATACAAGACAATTTATGTAAAAAGATTTCATGGAAAATGCTTTTGAAATATTATTTTATACTCTATATATAATCTCATAAATTAAAAATATATAAAAAAAAGATTTTAGTTGGATGATTAACGTTAATTTTCTTTGTACTTGGAAACTTTTTCTGATAGCATAGAGCTGGCTCACCCCCCTTAAAAATAAATAAAATTCTTTGCATTATTTGTAGAATCTATTACTTTACCATTGAATGAAGTGCGGTTTACTATTTCGATTACAGGATCTCGATTTTGGAATCACCAACTTTTTAATACTTCTTTCAATTTTTTATTATGTCTTTTGATTACACAAATAAAAAGTTTTGCATCAAATATCAATGACAATATTTACGTAAAACTATTTTGAGTGAAAAAAATCCAATTTTATAGCAGTTATTTTTTCGCACAAATATTATTCTTATATACCAATTTCTTAAATTTACGATCTTCTACCAAGTGAACAAACAATGTATTTTTACTTTCTTTTTATCTCTTCTACATTATCCACTACATTATCCATTTTTCCGGTAATCCGCCAAAATAATCCTAACTTTTCAGTTGAATGAGCTCAAATCTGCTAGAACAGTCCATTGAGACCCGGTTTTATCGAGAAAAAAATACTATCGTAGATTATTTCTTAAAAAAAAAAAGATGCCAATAAAAAAAATTCCTTTGACGGAGTCGATATTTATTTCATCGAACGAGTCTTTGTTCAATCGTGGCTATATCTTGAGCTGAATTTCAGAAAATGCGAAGACGTTCTTAGAAATGATATCGAGGTCAAAACTCTTCCCTAATTCCATTTTTTCAATGTTTCGTTTGTTTTGCGCGCGAAAAAAAAAAGAAAATGAAAATAGTAATATATTGTTGGTAGATGAATCATGACTCTGTTCTGAATTTTTTTTTTCGCGGGAAAAGAAAATAAAGAAATGCGATAGTGTGTGTGAAAAAGAAAATTACGATTTGACGGTTGGAAAATTTGTTTAAAACCCGTGTTCATAATTTTTTTTTTTTTTCGAAAAGCAGATTTTCATATTTAATTTTAACACAAATATTTAAATAGTTGTTCTGCTGGCAGACGATTTTTTATTTCTTTTTAGAATAATTTTTAATCTATAATTATTAGAATAAGGCTTAATAATCTTTATTATATTCGAATAATTCTTAATCTATGAATCTTCGCGAATAAGTTTTAATAATCTCTCAATGATATTCGAATAATTCTTAATCTCTATCAAACTAAAACTTGCTGGAAACACTTATTTTCCCAAAGTAAATAAATGAAAAGAATTCATGGATTGTGAACTTAAGTTCGATATTTTTTTTTCTACTGGTGATTCTTTTATGATTCCCGACATGGTAAATAATCTAAGAATTAAAAAATCAATGTTGTTAAACTTTGGTTTGTAATAATTAAATACATTAACTTCTCATTTCAAAATAAATCATTGAATATTTTACTTTTTATCTGGCATTTAGTTCTTAAGAGTACAGAAATATACGTATGTGCTTAAAAACACTATTACGTTTGATAGTTGGCTCAAAAACAAAATCATACGAAGGACAAACTTCGGTTGAAATCACCCGATTACTACTAAAGCGAATTAAATAATTTGCATTAAACTATGATTATAGCTTTGGGTAAGTTAATTTTGTATAAATCGACTTTTATTTCATAAGCTAGCTACGCTATTTAAACTTAATTGTGTTGTTATCATGACTCACAGTGCGACGAGGTTGAATGTTTTGGCATTTCGCCAGAAAGCTAGCGACATCTTTCAAGAACAAAATAATAATCAGAAATAGCCATCAGTAATCAAGGGGGAAAATAACAGTAAAAGATAAATATAAACGCAGAAATGATTTTCAGAAATGATTGAATGCATTATGTAAAGAAACTAAATTAAAAATTGTTTGTTTGATATACAATTAATTAAAATTTGATTTTTCTCAAATATTTTTATTTCACAAATGTGTCCTTGAATGAAAGTAGATTTCAGTTATTTATGGAAAGTTTTTTTCAATTTCCATAGAAAATATTATTAATTTTTTGTGAGACTATATGTTTTTATGAAATTTGATGGTTTAAAAATTATGTATCACATATATTTTTGGCTTAAAACAAACCTCTATCAGAGATTTCTTCAATTCGCATTCTCTTTTTAAATAATGATTTTGCTTGCAATATTACAAACTTATTAAATTGGTACATAAAATTATAACAAAATTTAGTCATTTTATTTGGAAGAAGATAAAAGTTAAATGAACTTTTATAAGACGAAGCCTCTTTACTTTCTTAAAATTGAAATTTTTTTGCTTTGAAAAGCAGAAAGGGGGAAATTTCTTAGAAAATTAGGACACATACACAGAAGTCTACAGTAACACTTTTAACAGTATTAAAAATCATATTATTGATGAATGACTGATTTTCGAAATACTTCTTAATGAATCGTTAAAGATTCGATTACATTTGAGGTCAAAATTCATTGTTTATCGAGAAAGAATTTATACCATTCATCCCGTATCGTGAGAAGGGGGGCGGGAGGCAAAACCCGACTGACGCCATATACGACTAGGGGTACAGAACCTGACTTTGCATGGGGAGGGGGAGTCTAATATAATCTCCATTTCGCATCCACGAAAAAATATTTAACTTAATATTTTTGTAATACTAAATTAACACGTTAAGAATCATTATGATACATGCACAAAAATTGTAGAAGATTTGGAAATATATTTATTATTAATATATTTATTTTGATTTATAAAAAGTTATATAACCAGCTTTCTTTATCAAAAATAACCAAAAAGTTTTTAATCGCAAAATTTTCGATAATTTCATACCTTTTTGTTAGTGGTTTGTTTATTGCTTCTCAAAGGCCTTTTATTTTGATATTTTTTTTAACTCGAAATGAGTTTTTTCTGTATTTGAAATAATTCTCGATATTCAAATTTGTTTATAAGGTGAAAATTTTTAAAAATATGTTCTTTATCAATTAACAATATAAGCAATTATAATTCAGAATATATATATATATATATATATATATATATATATATATATATATATATTATAATATATATATATATGTTTAGACATATTTACTTAAATTCCTATAAGTAAAACATTCTTAAAAGGAAAAGAAAATTTCATAAAGTTAAGTTACTTTGAATGAAATTATAGATAACTACTTTTTAGAAAGGGTAATAGTTTATTCAAAAATGCATCTTTTTTAGAAAATTAATAACAAATATTGAATTTTAAGAATTAAAAAACTCAAATTTTTAATAAAGTGAAAGTTGTTAACAAGTTTCAATCAATGGAGGCAGGCAGAATTAATATATATTATAAGATTCAAATAAATTAATAAGTACTTATTTTAATAAGGTAAGAAACATGCATAAAAAGGAAATTTAATAATATAATTTTTATTACTCTTAGACTTTATAATGGGCCGCGGT